>CALNVZ010000218.1:10184019-10207673 GCA_940671915.1 Paracentrotus lividus
AGGTGGTTGAGTACATATTCTTTTAATGAAATTATTTGCTCGATTTTATTGATTAACTTTGTGATCAGTGCCTGAAAAACTTACTTTACCCATATGAGCGCTAACAGCACAACTTATCAAAAGCCGAGTAAAATTCCCTTAATCAAAGTCAAGTTTACCTCAATAAGTCATTTGTTATTATGACGATCAATTTGTTGATTCTCAACCGTAGTAAATTAAGTTTTGCACAGACATGAGCTTTCTTTGTTAATCGCGAGTAAATACGTTTTTTTTGGCTATGGTGGTTGATCATAACATATTCGTTTGATGAATCATTATTTTGCTCGATTTATTGATTAACTTTGTGGATCAGTGCCTCAGAGCAAAATTTACTTACTCTCTCCGTGCGCAAACAGGCACAAACTTATAAACGCGAGTAAAATTTCCTTGATCAAAGTCAGATTTACTCAATAAGTAATTTTTGTTCTATATGACATCATATTGTTTATTCGATCAATGTGTTGATTCTCACCGTAGTAAATTCAGTTTTGGCACAGACATGACATTTCTTTGTTAATTCCGAGTAATAGTTTTTTGCTAATGGTGGTTGAGTAATATTATTTTAATAATGAACATTATTTGCTCGATTTATTGATTAACTTTGTGATCAGCTGCCTAGAGCAAACTACTTTTACCCCTCTCGAGCGCAAACAGGCACAACTTATAAAACGCCGAGTAAAATTCCTTATAAAGTCAAGTTTTACCATACAGGTCAATTTTGTTATATATACGACGCTCATTGTTGATTTCAACCGAGTAAATTCCAGTTTTTGCACAGACATGAAGCATTTCTTTTGTTAATTCGAGTAAACGTTGTTTTGCTATGGTGGTTTGAGTAACATACTAGTTTTAATGAATCTTATTTTGCTCGATTTATTGATTACTTTGTGATTGTGCCTAGACAAAATTTACTTTACTCATCTCGTGGCAAACAGGCAAACTTATAAAACGCCGAGTAAAATTTCCTTTGAGATAAAGTTAAAGCTTTACTCCAATATGATACATCAATTTGTTTACTTATATCAGCTCGCGATCAGTTTGTTGATTTTATTCGGCCGTAGTTAATTCAGTTTTTGCACAGAATGGTCATTCTTCTGTAATTCTGAGTAATTACGTTTTTTCATATGAGGTTGTAATGATATTACTTTAAATGAATTATTATTTTTCGATTTATTGATTAACTTTGTGATTAGTGCCTAAGCAAATGACTTACCCATCTCCGTGGCGCAAACGGCACAACTTAGCACGTGTGTTCCGCGCTTAGAGACGTTGCTCAAAATCAAAGAATCGAAGATAGATACATAGAGATAGATAAACACGGACGTAAAAGAAGAATGATTCGGTCTAGGGCTGCCATATTTCACAGCAACAGAGAAAAAGGGTTACTCATAGAAGAATGAGTAAACATATGATTAACTCATTTCTTGAGCGAGAATGACTTTTGCACAATATGGATTAAAAAGTAACTCGCAAGAATGAGTCAAAAATGCTTTACTCCAACAAGCAGAGTACATTTTGTAACTCTACAGAGAAAAGGTAATTTTTGTTAATTCCGAGTAATACGTTGTTTTGCTATGTGTGGTTTGAGTAATATTACTTTTAATGGAATCTTATTTGTTTCGATTTTGATTACTTTGTGATCAGTGCCTAGAGCAAAAACTACTTTTACCATCTCGAGCGCAAAGCAGCACGACTTATAAAACGCCGAGATAAAATTCCTTTGATTGAAGTCAAGTTTTACCCAATAAGAATCAGTTTGATACTATATTGACGGATCATTTGTTGATTTCAACGAGTTTTATATCAGTTTTGCACAGACATGAATATTTTGTTAATTCCGATAAACGTTGTTTGCTATTGGTGGTGAGTAACATATTAGTTTAATGAATCATTATTTGCTTGATTTATTGATAATTGTGATAGTGCCTAGAGAAAAACTGACTTTACCCATCTCGTGCGCAAACAGGCACAACTTAGAACGGTGTCCGCGCTAGAGACGTTGCTCAAAATCAAAGATTCGAAGATAGATACATAGATAATAGATAAAACGACGAAACGAGAATGAAGCTTATCGGCTCTAGGGCTGCCATTTTTCACGCAACAGAGTAAAAGGTTACTAATTAGGAAATACGTAAACATACTGATTTTACTCATATTCCACGAGCGAGATGACTTTTGCCAATAATGGATTAAAAAAGAAACTCGCAGAAGAAATGAGTCCAACATAATGCTTTTACTCAAAAAGCAGAAGGTAGCATTTTTTGTAATCTTTAACAAGAGTAAAAATAACTCGCAAAAATAGAGATCGTATTAAACTATGGTTTATACACGGACATGATAGCTCATCGGTTAGAGCGCCCGTAAAAAAGTGGTAAGCTCCTTCTTGCTTCAATGAAACGGGAGGTCAGTGAGGTTCGAAACCGGCCGAGTCATACCAAGATTTACACAAAAAAAGGTGCCTTTAACAAGGAGTCTTGGGGGTAATAAACATCATGCAGGCGGCTGGGAGAACAGTTGTCAGACTGAAGTGGTACCCTGGTAAATAAACGATTATTATTATTATTCTATTTTACTCCCGAACGGAAAATGAGTAACTAATGCTATTATCAGCGGGTATAATTATAACCTACAACGAGAGGTAATTGCGCAAGAAATATAATCTTGCTGACTAATATTTACTCTTAACAGAGTAAAGGTAACTCGCAGAAAATGAGTAACACTATGCTTTACGTTCAACGGAGTAATTTTGTTTATCTTAATAAGAGTAAAAGGTTAACTTCGCAAGAAGAATAGGTAAACATAGTCGTTTAACTTCACCAACGGAGTAATTTTGTTTTTACTCTTAACAGAGTAAAAAGAAGGTAACATCAGTCAGAAAATGAGTAAACATAAGCATTCTCAGCAACGGAGTAAATTTTGTTTATCTTAACAGAGTAAAAAGTAATCGCCAAGAAAATGAGTAAACTAATAGCTTTCTCCAACATATCAGAGTAAAAGTAACTGCAAGAATGTTACTTGCTCTCCCGGTATTTGACGCTCTACAAGAGCAGTAAAGAGTAACTCGCAAGAATATGACGTAAACTGATGCTTTTACTCAACGGAGTAGATTTTGTTAGCATCTTAACAGAGTAAAGGGTAACTCGCAAGAAAATTTAATAAACTAATGGTTTACTCCCAACGGAGTAAAACAATTTTACTCTTTACAGGTAATAAAGGATTACTCGCAAAAATGAGTAAACTAATTGTTTTTACTCTTTTCGGTAGCTAGGATATACATAGATGATTCTTAAAAGTTACTCTTTTTTGAGTAAATTTGGCTCAACTGCATGAGTAATATTTTTACTCAATTTCACGCGAGTTACTTTTTGCTCAGTATTGGGTAAGATTTACATCATTTTTTTTTTATTACAGTGGATTTATGGGCGCGACCCCGTTCTACTGGGGCTGCGATGAGGGGAAGGGGTGCGTATATGGGCTCTTTTATTGGGCGGCTGAGAGAAGGCGGTGTATATGTTTATGGGCTTTTACTTTGGGGCGGATGGGGGGTGGTTATATGGGCTCATTTTTGTGGGTGGGACTGGGGGAGTGGTATAGTTGGGCCTGTTTCTTTGGATGGCTGATGAGGAGGGCATTAAAATTATCTGGCCTGTTCTATTTGGGGCGGATGAGTGAAGGGGTGGTATTGGTTATGGGCTCTTTATTTTAGGGTTGGTGGGGAAGGCCTGAACTCTTCATTGGGGTGGATGGGGAGTGGTATATGGACTCATTCATTGGGGGTGGTGGGGGAGAGGCTAGTTTGGGCCGTTTTATTAGGGTGGATTAGGGAAGTCGGCCGGGTTACTGGGCTCTTTTCTATTGGGGCGTGATGGGGAAGGGAGTGTGTAATAATATATGAATATGGGCTCTTTCATTTTTTAGGGCGGTGGGAAGGGGTTATATGGGCTCATTCTGGTGGGGGGGGATGGGGAAGGTAAATGGCCATTCTCTATTGTAGGGGGGATGGGAATATTAAGGGTATTGGTGATAGGGTCATTTTTAATTAGGGTGGGATGAGGGAGTTATTTATGGGCTCATTCTATTGGAGTCGGATGAGGTGGGGTAAGTGGGATCATGTCTTAGGGACAGAATGGGGGGAGGGGTTCCACATACTATGGGTCTTTCTATTGGGGGCGGATGGGGCCTATATGGGTCCTGTTCAAGCTAGGCGGCAAGATGAAGGGAGAACTGAGTATGTTGCCTATGTCATTTCGTGTCACTCAGAAGCTCCCTTTTATCAAAGGTAGATTAACGGTCGCATAAATGGTAGATGCTTTAAAGCATATGTTCTCATCTAGCATTATTTATATTTTGTGAATTACCATTATGTGTTTTCTGGCATAACTTTAAATGTTTTCAATTAATAATTGACATAATTCTGCAACACGTTACAATTTCTGGATGTTGTATATCTCTCAATTTCCAGCTAATTTGGGGTCATTTATTCAGGCTATAATAGTCTATTATCTTTTATGTTATTTCAATTCTTTTTGTTGATTATCAAGTTTTATCATTTTTTTAATCTAGCTGTTTTTAAATCAATTGTATGAAAAATTATAAATATTGAGTCATAATGATGTGGTATGTATTAAACCTTGTGGGAGAAATGTTTAAATAACTGCCATTCCTATGGTCATGGATTTTTACATTGGCAATTGTAAACAATAATAATGCAAGGAGCGATGGCCATGCATGTTATCGGCGATGTTAGGGAGCGGTGAGAGTCGGGTTGAATTTCATACTTCTTACGCGGACCGTTGCTCCCGTATCGCGCGCCGCAAGATTCACGCTGCCGATATAGTAGCTTGTCTGTGTCTCAGTGAGTTCGCGGATACGATACTGCAATATACTGCGAAGTACACAGTTCATTGTGAAACATCGTACCCTGGTAGGAAAGGTTCTAATGTTGGGAACTTTCCTAGCAACTAGGTGTTTATCCTAAGGTCTAGTAATTGACCGGATTTTGATCAACACAATTTTACGGGATTATATAATTATGTGGCTTTGTGTTTTAGCAGTTTAATTGTAGTAAGTTTACATTGTTACAATGATTGTACGGGACACTATAAGTATTGGGTTTTGGAATGCAAAGTCTGACACTTCGGATGTTGAGAACTTTTGAACTTTGAGTTTGACTTGAGCTTGAAAGAATATGATCATAGGTATATAAAACTACTGTTGTAAAACCTGTCGACATGGTGATGGATCTCAATAGGATCTAAACTTTATGCTGGAAGAGACGGCGCGATCCTGCCACAAAGGTTTGAAGGGTAGCCTTTGTAATTGTTTTGATATATTTTTGATAATTAATGCACATTTCAATTTTTTTTTGTAGAGGCGATTGGACTCATTGGGCCTTGTAGACCATGGCGTGTACGAATGGGAAAGGTTCAATCAGGGAAACACGCGGAGGGCAGGCGCCGTAGGAAGGTTGACGCTTTGCGTTTCGCTGCACGAGCTAGATTGATGTGGGAGCTGTTTGACTATGTGTTGTACTGTATATTTTGAGCGGTCAAAATACACAACCAAAGTGTGACATGGTCATTGGATGTTGAATATATTGATGTTGTTCATGGTGACTGATGATGTGTATGATGATGAGATAATGATGATGATGATGATGATGAATGATGATAATGAATGTGGTGGTGGTTTGGTGTTGTGGTGGTGATGATGATGATGAATGATGATGATGATGATGATTGATGAGATGATGATGGTGATGATGATGATATGATTAATGGTGTGGTGGTTGTGGTGATGAATGTGGATGATGATGATGATGATTATAATGGTGGTAGTGGTGGTGGTGGTGGTGGTGATGATGGATCGGGATGATGATGATACATGTAATGGGTGGTGGTGGTGTGGTGGTGATGTGATGATGATGATGAAATGGTGGTGGTGGTGGTGGTGAGGTGTGATGAAATGATGATAATGATAATGGGTGGTGGTGGAAGTTGGTGGTTGATGTGATGATGATGAATGAGTGATATGGTGGTGGTAGTGGTGGGTGATGATGATGAAATGGGTCGTGGTGGGGTGGTTGATGATGGTGATGATGATGATAATGGTAGTGGTGGTGGCTGATGATTTGTGATGGATGGATTATGGTGGTGGTGGTAATGGTGAGTGAATGATGTTGAAGGTGGTGGTGGTGGTGATGATGGTGATGATGATGATAATGGTGGTGGTGGTAATGGTGATGATGAGATAGGTGTGTGTGGTTATAGGTGATGGTGATTGTGGTGGTGGTGTGGTATGGGTGATTGATGATGATGAAATGTGTGGTGGTAGTGGTGGGTGGAGATGATGGATGATGTAGAGATGATGATGAACTTGTGTTTGATGATGACATATGGTTATGAGCATATTTAATCGGTTTGACTGATGTTGATATTTAATGATGGGTTTTGGTGTTGATGATTATATTATGTTGTTGATAGTACTGGAAATGGTAATAATTTATGTTGATAATGAATGTGATATGATGATATTTGTGAGATGTTGGTGGTGATAATTTGTAATGATGATATTTGATGTAAATAACAGATATGGACTAAATTAATTGTTGATGATGATTGATGTGATGTTGTTGGTGATGAGATGATAGAATGTGATGCATTGTTGATGGAAATTGACGGAATTGATTGAGGAGGAATCTTAATAATCTTTATTATCATCAATATTATTGTATATTTATTTTATTATACTCTCCATTATTATCATCATTATTATTGAATTCTTATCATTAATTTTTATTATTTATTTTCTGATCATTATTATATATTGTTATTATATATATTATGATATTTATGTTTTTCAAATGTATTTAATAAGGCCTATATTTATGATAATATATTTGTAACTAGGTACATATGTATATCAATACAAATAATATTTTTTAGGTATTTATGATTTTTTATGTTACAGGAAATACTTTGAACATATATGGACGTTGTACAAATATTAATTTCAAATTGTCATTAATAATTTATTTTGGTTATAATTATCATATTTATTACTGTGACTTTGGTAACTTATTGTATATGTATCTATTATAAAATGATTAAGTTTTATGATCTTCATTTACTGTCATGTATTATATCATGTAGGCCCTCATAATGATAATTAAGGTCATTTGTACATGTATGTAGTGTATGTATGTTCAAATATTTAGCATGATTATAATGTCTAATCTTTAAGATAATGTCTGCAACAAAGGAAGAGAACATTATCCATGCTGAGCACGTAGCAAAGCAAATAAACAAATAGAATCGCGCTCGTCTCCTGTGACAACTGTCAAGGTTGATTCTTATTAGGAAAAAAAATTTTCAAAAGTATGCTTCGGATGCTCTTTTGTTTTGTGAACGTGATACACATCATGAATTTTGTTGGTCAGTCAACAAATATGTACTCTGTGCTGGATCATACTCATGTGATTTTCTCAGAAATGCCAGAGTCTAGGCTTAGTTTGACTACAATCACGTCCCAGTGTAATCAGCCAATCATACAATTCATAGTAATTATAAATATTGTCACGATTTGGTGTTTTGAAGTACATGCATGTGGTTTTTATATCGACATGTCTTGCTGGACTTTTATTGTCAATGTAAGTACTTGTACAATTTTTCAATTTTCATATTATTTGTTTTATTTTCATTTTTTATATATTATGATATTTTTTATATTTATTAATTTATTTATATATTTTTTTGTTTGTGGGGGGGGGGGGGGCAATTGGAAATCTGCTTACCAATAATCATAAAACTTAATTCAATGTAAAGTCTCAAAATAACTAAAGATACTTTGTATAATTTTTTTGGCATAATTGACAAAAAATACAATAGTTGCTCTTATTATCATTTATAAGAATACAGTCACATTGATGATCTTCAGAATCTATAATGGATGTGAACGATGGATTTCAATGAAAATCTCAGTACACTAATTTTTGTTCTCCATCTTCAACTACCTCCCTACAGGAGTACAAATTCAGCCAATGTGAAACTGCAGTAATCATTAAAATACTAATGGCAAATAAAAAGATGATTTTATCATTAAAAAGCATGGAAAATTCTATTTTTTCATCTAGGAATTTCAGTAGTGAACAAAGATGTTATGATCATTAAATCTAAAAATGGGCAGTTATGGAGATGGATATTTAAACCTATTGTTTTTTCTCCAATTTTACACTACTAACCCTCAGGATATATTCACATGGGTGGGACAAACCAGAAGCGTATTAGGGATCGCTGAATGCTGAGTTGATGTTGGCAAGCGTCCTTTTGATGGAATACCGTCACAACTAGACAAGCTTTATCCTAAGCTCAGTAGTGGCTATTGAGAACAAGAGCTCTTCAGGTGAGTGGAATTTTAACTTGCTACAGAAAGTAGAGGACCTGTTAGTGATGGGGGAGAGGCAGTGGTAACTGGTTAAATTGTTTCTTTTAATCTGGCTATACAAGGTATTAAGAAGTCGCTGGAATGCATTATGTAAGCTAGATGGTGGATGAAAGAAGATTCGTGTTGACAATGGTTAAAAATTGTTACTGATTGCTACAGACATGAGCATTTCTTTGTTAATTCTGAGTAATACGTTTTTTTCTATGATGGTTGAGTAAGATATTACTTTTAATGAATTATTATTTTGCTCGATTTATTGATTAACTTTGTGATCAGTGCCTAGAGCAAAAACTGACTTACCCATCTCGTGCGCAAACAGGCACAACTTAGCACGTGTGTTCCGCGCTTAGAGACGTTGCTCAAAATCAAAGATTCGAAGATAGATACATAGAGATAGATAAAACCGACGGTACAGAGAATGAAGCTTTCGGTCTAGGGCTGCCATATTTCACAGCAACAGAGTAAAAAGGTTACTCATTAGAAAATGAGTAAACATATGATTTACTCATTTCTGAGCGAGAATGACTTTTGCACAATAATGGATTAAAAAAGTAACTCGCAAGAAAATGAGTCAACATAATGCTTTACTCCCAAAAGCAGAGTACATTTTTTGTAACTCTTAACAGAGAAAAAGGTAACTTTTTGTTAATTCCGAGTAATACGTTGTTTTGCTATGGTGGTTGAGTAACATATTACTTTTAATGAATCATTATTTGTTCGATTTATTGATTAACTTTGTGATCAGTGCCTAGAGCAAAAACTTACTTTACCCATCTCGAGCGCAAACAGGCACGACTTATAAAACGCCGAGTAAAATTCCCTTGATTGAAGTCAAGTTTTACCCAATACAGATCAATTTTGTTACTATATCGACGATCAATTTGTTGATTCTCACCGTAGTAAATTCAGTTTTGCACAGACATGATCATTTCTTTGTTAATTCCGAGTAAAACGTTGTTTTGCTATGGTGGTTGAGTAACATATTAGTTTTAATGAATCATTATTTTGCTCGATTTATTGATTAACTTTGTGATCAGTGCCTAGAGCAAAAACTGACTTTACCCATCTCGTGCGCAAACAGGCACAACTTAGCACGTGTGTTCCGCGCTTAGAGACGTTGCTCAAAATCAAAGATTCGAAGATAGATACATAGATAAATAGATAAAACCGACGGAACAGAGAATGAAGCTTTCGGTCTAGGGCTGCCATATTTCACAGCAACAGAGTAAAAAGGTTACTAATTAGGAAATGAGTAAACATTATGATTTACTCATTTCCGAGCGAGAATGACTTTTGCACAATAATGGATTAAAAAAGAAACTCGCAAGAAAATGAGTCAACATATGCTTTACTCCAAAAAGCAGAGTACATTTTTTGTAACTCTTAACAGAGTAAAAATAACTCGCAAGAAAATAAGTAATTATTAAACTAATGGTTTATCCACCGGACATGATAGCTCAATCGGTTAGAGCGCCCGTAAAAAGGTAGCCTTTCTTGCTTTCATGAACGGGAGGTCGTGAGTTCGAAACCCGGCCGAGTCATACCAAAGACTTACACAAAAAAAGGTGCCTTTTAACAAGGAGCTTGGGGGTAATAATAACATCATGCAGGGCCCGCTGGGAGAACAGTTGTCAGAACTGAAGTGGCTACCCTGGGTAAATAAAACGATATTATTATTATTATTATTACTCCCAACGGAAAATGAGTAAACTAATGCTTTACTCCCAACGGAGTAAATTTTGATTACTCTTAAACAGAGTAAAAAGGTAACTCGCAAGAAAATGAGTAAACATATGCTTTACTCCCAACGGAGTAAATTTTGTTTACTCTTAACAGAGTAAAAAGGTAACTCGCAAGAAAATGAGTAAACTAATGCTTTACTCCCAACGGAGTAAATTTTGTTTACTCTTAACAGAGTAAAAAGGTAACTCGCAAGAAAATGAGTAAACATATGCTTTACTCCCAACGGAGTAAATTTTGTTTACTCTTAACAGAGTAAAAAGGTAACTCGCAAGAAAATGAGTAAACTAATGCTTTACTCCCAACGGAGTAAATTTTGTTTACTCTTAACAGAGTAAAAAGGTAACTCGCAAGAAAATTAATAAACTAATGGTTTACTCCCAACGGAGTAAAACAATTTTACTCTTAACAGAGTAAAAAGGTAACTCGCAAGAAAATGAGTAAACTAATTGTTTACTCCTTTCGAAGCTAGGAATGATACATAGATGACTAAAAGTTACTCTTTTTTGAGTAACATTTGGCTCAACTGCATGAGTAATATTTTTTACTCAATTTCACGCGAGTTACCTTTTTGCTCAGTATTGGGTAAGATTTTACTCATTTTTTTTTTTTACAGTGTATATTATGGACCCGTTCTATTGGGGCTGATGAGGGAAGGGGTGCGTATATGGGCTCTTTTTATTGGGGCGGATGAGAGAAGGGGTGGTATATGTTATGGGCTCTTTCACTTTGGGGCGGATGGGGGAGTGGTATATGGGCTCATTTTGTGGGTGGATGGGGGAGTGGTATATGGGCCTGTTCTTTTGATGGCTGATGAGGGAGGGCATAATTATATGGGCCTGTTCTATTTGGGGCGGATGAGTGAAGGGGTGGTATATGTTATGGGCTCTTTCATTTTTGGGTGGATGGGGAAGGCCTGAACTCATTCAATTGGGGTGGATGGGGGAGTGGTATATGGACTCATTCAATTGGGGGTGGATGGGGAGAGGTATATGGGCCCGTTTTATTAGGGGTGGATTAGGGAAGGCGGGTATACTTGGGCTCTTTCTATTGGGGCGGATGAGGGAAGGGGTGGTATAATATATGATATGGGCTCTTTCATTTTAGGGCGGTTGGGAAAGGGGTATATGGGCTCATTCTGTGGGGGCGGATGGGGGAAGGTTAAATTGGCCCATTCTCTATTGTAGGGGCGGATGGGAATTAAGGGTATTGTGATAGGGTCATTTTATTAGGGGTCGGGATGAGGGAGTATATTATGGGCTCATTCTATTGGAGTCGGATGAGGGTGGGGTATGTGGGATCATTCTTAGGGACAGATGGGGGAGGGGTACACATTATATGGGCTCTTTCTATTGGGGGCGGATGGGGGCCTATATGGGCCTGTTCAACTGGGGCAGATGAGGGAGAACTGAGGTATGTTGGCCTATGTCATTTCGTGTCACTCAGAGCTCCCTTTTATCAAAGTAGATTAACGGTCGCATAATGGTAGATTGCTTTAAAGCATCAATGTTCTCATTCCCAGCATTATTTATTTTTGAATTACCATTATGTGTTTGTCTGCCATAACTTTAAATGTTTCAATAATAATTGGACATAATTCTGCAAACCGTTACATTTCTGTATGTTGTATATCTCTCAATTTCCAGCTAATTTGTGGTCATTATTCAGGCCTATAATCTATTATCATTTTTATGTTATTCCAATTTTTTTGTTGATATCAGTTTATCATTTTTTAATCTAGCTGTTTTTAATCAATTGTATGAAAAATTATAATATTGAGTCATAAAATGAATGTGTATGTATTAAACCTTGTGGGCAGAAATGTAAATACTGCCATCTACTGTCATGATTTTTACATTGCAATTGTAAACAATACATAATCTGCAGAGCGATGGCCATGCATGTACGTGATGTAGGGAGCGGTGAGCGGGATTGAATTTCTACTACTCCGCGACCCGTGCCCTCCCGTATCCGCGCCGCCAAGATCCGCTGCCCATATAGCTAGCTGTTGTCTCAGTGCAGTTCGCGGATACGATACTGCAATATACTGCGAGTACAAGTTCATTGTGAAACTCGTCACCCTGTCGGAAAGGTCTAATGGTTGGAACTTCACATTAGGCTACAGGATCTACTAGTAGTTTGCGATTTTGATCACCAATATTATACCGGGATTATTATATTGGCTTTGTGTTTTGCAGTTACAATTAGTAAAGTTCATTTACAAGTGATTGTACGGAACTATATATATGTTTTGAACTTGGCACAAGTTGAACTTCGGATGTTGAGACTTTTGACTTTGAGTTTGACTTGAGTTGAAAGATATGATCATGTATTAAAAACTACTGATTGTAAAACCGCGACATGGATTCCATAGGATCTAAACTTTATGCTGGAAAGAGGCGGCGCCGTCCTGCCAAAAGGTGAGGGTAGCTTTGTAATTGTTTTGATATATTTTTGTAAATTAAATGCACAATTTCACATTTTTTTTGTAGGAGCGATTGGATCATTGCCTTGGTACCGCGTGTACGGAAATTGAAACAGGAAACACGGGAGCGCGGCCGTGGAAGGTTGACGTTCGCGTTCGCTGCCGAGACTAGATGATGATGGGAGCTGTTTGACTATGTGTTGTACATGTATATTTTGAGCGGTCAAAATACAACAAAGATGGTGACATGGTCATGGATGTTGATCATATTGATTATGTTCATGGTGATGATGATGTTGATGATGATGATGATAATGATGATGATGATGATGATGATGATGATAATGATGGTGGTGGTGTTGGTGTTGGTGGTGGTGATGATGATGATGAATGATGATGATGATGATGATGATGATGATGATGATGGTGATGATGATGATGATTATAAATGGTGGTAGTGTGGTGGTGGTGGTGGTGATGATTGGTGATGATGATGTACATGTAATGGTGGTGGTGGTGGTGGTGGTGATGGTGATGATGATGATGACAATGGTGGTGTGGTGGTTGGTGATGGTGATGATGATGATAATGATAATGGTGGTGGTGGAAGTGGTGGTGATGTGATGATGATGATGATGATAATGGTGGTGGTAGTGGTGGTGATGATGATGACAATGGTCGTGTGGTGGTGGTGATGATTGGTGATGATGATGATAATGGTGGTGGTGGTGGTGATGATTGTGATGATGATGATAATGGTGGTGGTGGTAATGGTGATGATGATGTTAATGGTGGTGGTGGTGGTGATGATGGTGATGATGATGATAATGGTGGTGGTGGTAATGGTGATGATGATGATAATGGTGGTGGTGGTGGGTGGTTGATGGTGATGATGATGATAATGGTGGTGGTGGTGATGGTGATGATGGTGATGATGATGATGACAATGGTGGTGGTGGTAGTGGTGGTGATGATGATGATGATGATGACGATGATGATGAATTGATGTTGATGATGATACATATGGTTATGATGCATATTAATCGATGACTGATGTTGATATCAATGATGGCGTTTGGTGTTGATGATTATCATTATGTTCATGTTGATAGTAATGATAATGGTAATTAATTATGTTGATAATGATGATGATTATGATGATAATGATGATGTTGGTGGTGATAATTGATAATGATGATATTGATGTTAAATAACAGATATCGGACTAATTAATGTTGATGATGATGATGTGATGTTGTTGGTGATGATGATGATGATGATGTTGATGACATTGGTTGATGACATTAGACTGACATTGATTGAGAAGGACTTTATAATCCTTATTATCATCAATATTATTGTATATTATTATTATTAATATCACTCTCATTATTATCATCATTATTATTGCAAATTATTATCATTAATTTTTATTATTATATTTATCCTGATCATTATTATATATTGTTATTATTATAATTATGAATATTATGTTTTCAATGTATTATAATAGGCCTATATTTTAATGATAATATAATATTGTACTAGTAATACATATGTATACAATACAAATAATATATTTTATAAGGTGATTTAATGATTTTTATATGTACAGGAAATCTTTGAACCATATATGGAGTTGTACAAATATTATTTCAAATTGTCATTAATATCATTTCATTTTGTTATTATTATCATATTTAATTACTGTGACTTTGGACCTATTGTAATGTACTATTATAAAAATGATTAAGTTTATGATCTTCATTCTACATGTACATGTATGTATACATGTAGGCCTACATAATGATACAATTACAGGTACATTTGTACATGTATCATGTACGTGTATGTATGTACTAAAATATTTTACATGATTATAATATGTCTAATCTATTAAAGATAATGTCTGCAAACACAAGGAAGAGAACATACCATGCTGATGCACGTATGCAAAAAGCAAATAAAACAAATAGAATACAGGTGTAGTCACCCTGTGACAACCTGTCAAAGGTTGACTTCTTTATTAGGAAAAAAAAAAATTATTCAAAAGTATGCTTCGGAATGCCTCCATTTTGTTTGTGAAGTGATACACATTCATGACTTTGTGGTCAGCACACAATATGTACATCTGTGCCTGGATCATACTCATAGTGATTTCTCAGAAATGCCAGAGTCTAGGATTAGTTGACTGACAATCGTCCCAGTGTAATCAGCCAAATCATACATTCACTAGTATTATCAATATCTGTCACGATTGGTGTTTTAAGTACATGCATGTGTTTTTATATCCGACATTCTTGCCTGGCACATTTTCATGTACAATGTACGTACTTGTACCAATTTTTCAATTTCATATATTTGTTTTATTTTCATTTTTTATATATTTATATATTTATTTATATTTATTAATTTTATTTATTAATTTTTTGTTTGGTGGGGGGGGGGGGGCAAGATTGGAAATCTTGCCTTACCAACAGTAATACCATCAAACCTTAATCATTAAAGTCCTCAAAATAAAACTAAGAAGATAAATTTGTATAATTATTTTGCATAATATGACAAAAAATACAATATGTTGCTCTCTATTCCATCCCTTTATAAGAATACCAGTCAACCAATTTGATGATCTTCAGAATCCTCATAATGGCAATGTGACGATGGATATTCAAAACATCTCAGTACACCTAATTCCTTTGTTCTCCATCTTCAACCTACCCTCCCTACAGGAGTACAATTCAGACCAATGTGAAACTGCAGTAATCATTAAAATCCTCAAAATGGCAATAAAAAGATGAATTTATAATTCAAAAGCATGAAAAATTCTATTTTTTCATCCTAGGAATTTCAGTCACGTGAACAAAAAGATGGTTCAATGATCATTAAAATCCTAAAAATGGCAGTATGGAGATGGATATTTAAAACATATCTGTTTTGTTCTCCATCTTTAACCTACCATACCTACAGGAATACTATTCAAACCAATGGGACGGTGCGGACCAACCCCAGCAAGCGTCATAGGGATCGCCTGAATGCTGAGCTTGATCGACTGGCAAGCCTGTTGCCCTTTGACTCGGATACCGTCACCAAACTAGACAAGCTCTCTATCCTACGCCTCAGTGTGAGCTATCTGAGAAACAAGAGCTACTTCCAAGGTGAGTGCATTTTAACCCATTGCCTACAGAAAGTCAGAGGACCCTGCATTAAGTCGATGGGAAAGAGAGAAGGCAGTGGTCAACTGGTTAAAACTTGTTACATTTTAAATCATGGCCTATACATGTATTAAGAAGAAGTCGCTGGAACCTGCATTACATGTAAGCCTAGATAGGTGTAGATGGAAAAGAGAGAATTCAGTGTTGAACAGGTTAAAAAAATTGTTACAGATTGCTTTTCAGTAGATTTTTTTTCACACACTCTTTCCTTCTTCTCCATTGCAAATTATGGGTACATTATCGTATCAGGACAACTACCCCTAGGACAACTACCTTCAGGACAACTGCCCTCACGAAATAGGGTTAGGGTTACAAAGGTGTAGAGTTAGGGTAGATTTTTGGTGGGGGTAGTTGTCCAGGGGTAATTGTTGAGGGGGTAGGTTTCCTAGAACCGTACATTATACATGTGCAAGTACATGCCTCTAAATGTATATTCAGTATAAAAAATATCTACAATGTAGCCTATAACTTGGATGAAAAAAAAAGTCAGCGAAGGAAGGGGAACAAGGTTAAATGAGGGACAAAAGTAATAACCTGAATCCTGATATGTAGTACAAGTTTACACTGCAATAAGAAAAGAAGAAAAGAATGGTGAGCGGGTTCATGCTGAGGACAGCTCATATTTATTAATGTATCAATACTTCCAGATGAACAAGTAATGGAATAGTAGGCTAGTACTACATTGATCGGAAACCAAGTCGATTTGCTAGTGCCCTTTGGTAAGACATTAATTGTCATTACCAAGTCCATTGGATAGGATTCAAAGTCTTGTGTCCTCTTGCCGCTTAAATGAGGACCCACAGGTAATAGCTTAAATTGCTTTCTTAGAAAATAAAACATTAAAAGTATACTATGTTCAGCTCAATGCATTTTTGTGTGTGTAACAATTAATAGATTCATATTTTCAATTAAATGCATACATCTTTAATATTCCAATCTGCCTTGATCTACATGAAATAGTAATGACAAGTTTCGAATAAAAAACGGAGGAAAGGTAAAATAGAATAACCTGAATCTCGTACAAGTTTGCATTGCAGTTGAAAGGAAATGGTAAAGGGGTTCAAACCAAGGCCACCTCATAAATTATATGTGTCAATACTTTCAGGCGAGAAAGTAAACTCTATGTTGTGTACATTCTCTGGGCCGAGTTTACTCTGTATCTTTGATGCAGCTGCCGGGAGAGGGAGGGGTAGGCCGTGAAAAACCAAGGGAAATGTCATTGGATTTTCGCTGCCGACATTTTGTTGCGTGCCAGCAGAAGTGTGCGAAAGGAGGCTAGGCGCGAATAGAAGTTGAACAGGATTTTAAAATTAAACTTTTGACCCTTCTTTTGCAAGGTGTGCACATACATGTAATAAATAATCATTATCATGTTTGGTTAGCTTATTTATGCAGTGCTTTATTTTATTTTATTTTTTTGTTTTGTTTATTACTTTGATACAGAATAGGCTTACTTGTTCATAGATTGTTTAAGGATGAAATTAAATTTTTTGCTGATATTACTGATGAATATAAAGTAAGCAGATTTTGGTGAGGTTTTAATAATACTGTGTAAAGTAAGCATTAGGTGGCCTTGTAAGCCTAACCTGACATCTATTTAAATGAAGGGGGTGGGGGTGGTGAGGTGGTGTCAGACAAATTTACTGGACAAATGTCTAAAATGTTTGGAAAAGTACACTAACAAATTTTTAACTTTTTGTGCAAATTGTAGACATATTAAAAAAAAAAAGATTTTTGGTTGTTGAGCAACACACCCCAACCTTCTAGTAACTTCCGTGGTCTAAAAAAGTTAAAGTACTTTTTAAGTACTTGTATGCTAATACCAGGCGCGGATCCAGGATTTTCCAGAGGGGGGGGGCCCAACTTTGAAAAAAAAAATCTTGTAAGCGGAGCGAGCAAACAAGTGCGAAGCGCGAGTTTAAAACATTCCCCGATATATAGGCCTATACCGACCTTAAACGAGGAATTTAAACAATTTCATTTTTACTCCTATGAAAACAAAATAATAATATATACTAGCAAAAGAAAAAAAAAAAACCAAAAAAAACAGAATATTTTAAACAAACCTTTAGTGGTTTTTATATGTATTTTAAATTGCCACCATGAATACGATTATTACCCCCATTATAATTACATCAGACGCTGCAAGCGCAAACTATGCCATTTAATTACTTGGAAGAACGGCATGTTATGCCCAAGTTGTTATGCCAGAGGCAGTGGAATGAAGTTGAAAGTGGGGGGTTGAGATGGAAAAGGGGCATTTTTCCTGAAAAGGGGGCAATTGAGACCAGAGGCAATAGAGAAATGTATTCGGATGAATAGGGTGTGCACCCCAAAAAATTGCATTTTAATTGATGCTTTTAAGAATGTGTCGTGCCCCCTCTGGATCCGCGCCTGGCTAATACATTGATGTAGACCTAGATAATTGCGGGCAGTATTCAGTGTTACAGACTTGTAATGAGATCTTTTGGGAAAGATTCAATTTCTTCTAGGCGTGCAGGGTTATTATAATATCTTGATTTTATAACATGGAAGTATGATTTATTGAATGTACACTGTAATATCTTGATGGTACAGTATCCTGTAATGTTAAGTTTTTCAAAGCGAGGTACATGTACATGTACAGTGGCGGATCCAGGCGGGGGCGCAGGGGACGCGCGCCCCCTCTATAATTTAAAAACCACTCATTGACTACACATGTTAAAATTGGAAAATTTAGGGATATTAAGCCCTTTTCAGGTCTGGCGCCCCCTCTATAATGAAATCCTGGATCCGCCACTGCATGTTTATAGTCCTACACAAATAAAACTGGACTACATGTATTGAATCGAATTTATTTTCCATATCATTATTCACATTATATATATAAATTTTATGATGTTAGTATTACAATTCATGCAAATTTCATTTTAAAAGCGGAAATGTGACAGAATAGAAGAATAATACAGAATGTGACAGACATGGGAAGGCTACGGCATAAGCATGGTGATTGATGGGCTGATCATTTATGATCATTTGGCGAACATGCTGTGGGAAAATGAGATTATGTATGTTGCTTCAACTGTTTTGTAGAAATAAAGTCTAGAAAACGAAACAAATGTTCATTAACCGCCCCCTGCGCCCCCCCCCCATAGGGCTCAGGCCTCTTCTCTCCAAGTAAAATATTTTGAAAGATATTCACCCAATGACAAACAGGCATATATGTGTGTGTGTGTATGTTGCCTCAGAAACTACAAATGTCTTGAAATTAAGTATCCCACTCGCCATGTGATGGGTTTTAGCAAAGTTGAAAGTGTTTGAGACAGGTTTGAGACTTTTTGCGGACATGGCTTGGAGATGTCTCCTGAGTCTCTGCAGCATTTCATGAGTCGCAGGAAAATCGAACATGTTCATATAAATCTACATGTAGGAAAATTTTGTTTTGTTACATTCGTTTCTCTGAGACATCTCTGATGCTCTGAGTGTTGGAGATGCCACCTTTAGTCTAGATACAAACAGTTTGTCTGCTGAGAGCAGAAGGGCATTACAGTAAATATATTGTGCAATATTAGCTTTTTCATCCCCTTTGGCCTGGGAGGAAATAACAGTGTAAAGTGAACCCTAGTTGACCTTGATTCAAATCCTGGTCCTGGCACATCCATGTATCATGTTCATTGCTACATGTATGTACATGTACTTGTATGAAAGGAAATAATTAATATTCTGTTTTAGTATATTATGGCATTATGATGTACCATCTTTATGCACCCCCAAAGAGCTTCATAAATTATTACCCAGCTTTAGGTCCATTATGATCACCATGGCAACACCCAATGAGTCGGTGTACCTGACCAATCAATCCCTCCCTCTATTCAACATCAAATCCCTTTTTATCCAAACAATAAATCATCCAATTGCTCTGGCCAACGAATTTCATAACTCCATCGAAAAAATAATCTGGCTCGAAAAGAAGCCGGTCCTCGCTTCCGATTGTAGCCGTGCCCCCGTTTTCTTGCTCCATGTTCTACATTTGTAAATTATAGGAGTCGGGATTACAGGTTTCGGCGCTACTTCGTCCTTGCTTGTTCTAATTTTTGAGCAGAACTAGGTCAAGTGCGAGCCATGTGTAATCCTATTGTGGTGAGCATGCTGGGTCTACCACTCACAGTGTCTGGTCGAACGTTGGGTTACTGGTGTGTGACCTTTGTACATTTTGTACATAGTCAAAAATAGAGTGTATGCTTGGTACAATATCAACACTTATCAACTGTTATTCTTTTGAGTTTCGATGTTTGTGCTAATCTGTAATCAATAGTAATATTAAGTTTTGAGTGGAGAATTTGAGTTAAATAGTGCAGGGCGATTAAACAAAGTGTTTTATACAAGTGTTTTCTTTAGCCGGGTTTAATTGTCTGTGTGTTTCTCATCAAATTTTATGTTTTAGTTTGAGTGGAGAATATCAGTTAATAGGGCAATGTGTGCATGTAGTAATGTATGTGTTTTATGTACCATAGTATTTTCTCCTTGTTGGGTCAATTAGTGTTATGTGCCAGTTGTAATAAATATATGAGTTTTGAGGGACAAGTTATATTTTATAAGGCAAGGTGAAGCAAACATAGTGAACTATACCTACATATAGTAGTATTTTCTTCTTCTTCACTAATATTGTGAATTGAGCATTTTGACTTTTTTTTTTATCATGCATTTAACTTTTAAGACATTTCATCTCATATCAAAAAGCTTGCTGCGAAGCAACAAAATAGGCTATCTGTGAGATTTCAGCAATTATACAAAATATTAAAAATCTGTATTTTAAATAATGAAGATGCTAGTACTAGATGTTCCTATGACATTCAAATCAGTTTTGAGAAACAGGGGTTAAAAGTTTTGAGAAACAGAGGGTTAAAGTTTTTGAATATGTCCACAAATCATGTTTCATATCATATAGAGTCAAACTTTCGATGAATTTATATAGTTCTATGAAATGTATAGGAAATTTGATGCATAATCTAGGAATTATAACTTATTGATTTTCTATAATCAATAATCAATTACTGCACGTAGGAACTTTACTCTATAACAGTGCACATACATGTAGGAACTTCTAGTACTGAAAAGTCAACATCATAATGAAAACAAATTATATTGAGTATTTATGGAAATCGTTTTCACTTAGCAGTTACCAAATAAGTACAGCTCATTGTATTCCATTCACTGAATACTTTACAGAAATATTTAAGATTTATTTTTTGATAAAAAGATAATATAGAAACTACATACACTGAATCTCTTTTTTTCTTGGTGGATTTTTTGTTTCCAATCTTCCGGATTTCTTCTTTTTCGTTTACCCGCTACTTTTGCACAATTTTCACAAAAAATTATTTGGCTCCAAAATATATTCTATACCCTCCATGTTGTTCAAAAAGCATCTAATTTGTTGTCTCTAGTCACTACACACTGCGTATGCATGTCGTGTGCATTGAAACAGATCATGTGACTTGCTATGCGTGTATTGATTGGCTTATGTCACATAGGTACTTCTAGTTCTAGATGACTGCACATAGGAACATCTGAGTACTATAAACCTTTGGTGTGAAACAGTGAGAGGTGCCAATTTGACCTTTGTAATTAAATATTTATCTGTAATACTTACAAGTTAAATGACATACACAACACATTGTTGAAAATACAAATAACTCAATTTGGCCAAAAATGTAACATACGAACATCTAGTACTAGCATCTTCAATTGTATATGTTTTGAGTTCATTGCAGCCTCCAGATTTAAAGTAGGGACACTCATTAGGTTTATCAAATAAGCATTATTTTTGTAACATTTGATAAGATTATTGAACAGGGCACCTTAATTATCATGCACATCTTGGAGAAGTCTATTCTAAGAGCCAGAAAGTCACAAAGTCATATCCTGTAGGATGATTACGCCTTTCTGTTTCTCATCCCCATCTCATCTCCATTCATTTTGAAATATTTCTTCCAGTCCTCCAGACAAATACGAGGGTATCTCTGATCCAAAAGCCAAGATCGGTAGTCAGAATAGAAATCTTGTTTGAATGTGCAGAATTCAAGCCCTGTCAATCGTCGCTGGCCTCAGCGACTTACCGCAAACGTGAAAACGAGACAAGCGCATCCCCGCGACGAATCGAAGAAACACACAGCGACAGAAGACATCATTGAGATAGCAGGATACAAATGAGTTAGACAACTGAATGAATGCTTTATTGTTCCACCGTCGCCTCTCCGAGGCTCATTTAATAAGACGCTAGATTCCTTTTCAAGATGGAGCCAAGATGATGGAAAGATCATACATGTAACATGCCCAGTCTCTTTCTCTAGCTTTTCTTCATTCATTGTTTGTAATCGACTTGCTCGCCTCCCATGTATTAGATAAATTTACTTGAGATTCACAGGTAGGACTACATTCAATTCGTCTGACCATATGACAGTGCGTCCCAAAAAGAACTATACACTTTTGAAAATGCTGCCAAATAAAAAATTATGATTTCTAAGTAATGAAATTACGTGTTTGAAAAGCCTCATAATCCCAACTTTCATATGACACCAAAAATCCGAAAAATAAGTCAATGCATGAATAGCAGCGTTCACTTTTATAAAGGGTATGGAATTAGGGTGCGGCGGAATGCCCTACCAGTGATGGGAAACCAATTTTTATTTTTGGAGCTAAAGAATGAGGATGATATGCAGAATTACTGATAAATTATGATGATTGGGATTTACTAAGTGAAATTTGTGGAATTAGGGATTACAATTTCATTGCGATGAGTGAACAGGAATACATATTTCCTATTTTACATTGTAACTTCAAGGTATATTTATCGCAGGTGCTCATCGGTGTGTTAATACTCTCTCTTCTTTTCCTTTTCTCGGCATCTCCTTATCTCCCTCTCTCTCTTTGTCTTCCTCCCTCTCTCTTCTTTCTTTTTCTCTCTGTCTCCCTCCCTCTCTCTCTCTATCTATCTCTCTTTTTTTTGTTGCATGGGTGTGTTTTTGACTATTCATATTCATTGGTTTCTACTCCAAATATCCCGACTACCTCCCCACATCCCGGTCTACTCACATTTACCCAAATTGGGATGGTTGATGAAAATCTATCAATCAATCAGTCACATAAATTAGACAATCAACACCCAGCTAGCAATCACTTAATCAACATGGTACCAGTCTCCAAATGTTTCAACTAATCAATCAAGCATTACATCATCTTCATACAGTTATTTCAAAAGTGATCAAAAATCTTACCCTGCATCTCACCGGTTCTGCACCCCATCCTGACTACCACTATTACACACCACTGAATGAAACTTGTAAAGTTACAATGCTATAATAGGAAATACATATTCCTGTTCACTCATGCATGAAATTGTAATCCCGAATCCACAAATTTCACTTCGCAAACCCCAACTCATCATAATTGATCAGTAATTCTGCATATCATCCTCAATGCCATAAGCTTCAAATGACTTTCCTTTCCATACAAATTGGTAGGGCAATTCCTGCGCACCCTAATTTCTATACCCTTTACAAAAGTGAACGCTCCTCATTCATGCATGACTTATTTTCGGACTTTTTGGTGTCATATGAAAGTTTGAATAATGAGCTTTCCATATATGTAAATTTCATTACCTAAAATCATATATTTTTTATTTGGCAGCCATTTCAAAAGTGTATAGTTCTTTTTGGGACGCCCTGTATACATATACATGTACATTATCCAGGCCATATACTTCTGAATATATTGCCTAAAAAGTAGTACACTGTAGGCCCATATGAAAATCAGGA
>CALNVZ010000218.1:10239173-10312873 GCA_940671915.1 Paracentrotus lividus
CTTAAAGCCAAGTTGTCTAGTTGTAGTCTCATTGGAATATTTCTATCTATATGTCTAATGTTTCAAAGTTTTCAAAGGACATAATATCCTCGGTTGCCTCAGCGCTTTCTTTGTTTCCTTTCATTGGTCTCTTAGAACCTGGCTGTCTACATCATGTTTTGGTCATAACTTTAAAAAGAATCTTGAGTAGACAAGTTCCAGCCCCTCACCCACTGCTATTTTCCTTCTTTCTCTCGTCTCTCTCTCATATCTTTTTGGCTCTCAAGTTTGTTCTAGAGGAATAGTTTTGATTACCTGTCATCGTTCTGTGGGGTCAGGTTGTACTTTTCTGATTTGTTTTGATCCCTGGGGCCCTTTCGTGATTTATCAATGCATGCTTATGAGAAGACGGAAAACAAGTTTGCCAGGAAACTGGGGTGTGAGGGGTTGAGAGAGAGCCCAGAGTTTTTTCCCCAAAACTTTTGAAGTTTAAGACCAAAATCTAATTTGTGATTAATGTCTGAGAAATGTTAGAAAAATTTGTGAAAAAACTGTAAGTGAGGGGGCAGGCAGTATTCATGTAGCGAGATTCTAGACTATTTTTTTTCATCTCTTTGTCTCTCTCTCTAAAAAAAATAACTCACCAAGATCTAATTTGTTAATAATCTTTGAAGAAGCAAGAATAAAACAGGTTTACAAGGAAACTGGGTGTAAGGGGGTAGGTTGATCGACAACCCAGACTCTTGGCCTTTTTTTTGGAAATGTTATGTCTCGAATCAAGATCTAATTTGCAGTGAATTATATGGTAGGAGAAGACAGAAAACACTTTGCTCAGAAACTAGTCTTCAGATTGGTTGTAGAGTACCCTGGTTAAACATTGGTTTTCTATCAAATAGTTTTTTTTTTGTAGATCAAGACTATTTCAGTATTTACCAATGCAGGCTAAAGTAGAAGACAGAAGTCAGTTTAAAAGGAAACTGGGATAGAGAGGTACATTGTAGATTGAAATAAACCCAGAATTTTTTCTTCTTCTTGATCTGATAGTGATAGGTTACACAATTTTAAGTCTTTCGGTAGGTTTATGGAGTAGGTACTTTTCTGGAAATGTATCAATTTGTTCTCTCAAAATAAATTGAGCTTCCAAATTTTGACTTTCGGGGAAAATATTATTTTATCTCTGTTGAACTATTATTAACTAGGGTTTGAAAGTGAAACTGTTATGTGGTTTAGGGGAAATCAAGATTGGATTTGTGTATGCCCCGAGTATTTTCCGGCATATCCCTTTACATGCCTTGCTTTAATAGAGGAACATTTGGTGCGAATAAAATCTTGCGAAAGAAAAATGGGGTGAATGAACAAATTTCCGGATGGGAAAATACAGAAAATTGCTGTTATCGAAAGCCGTATAAAGATTAGGATAGTTATAGTAATTGCATTATAAATACTCCTAATTTCATGAGATGTTTCCTCAATAATTAATTAGACCTTTCCGGGGAATAAGAAACTAATCTGTGCTTTCCCAGGATACAGAGGTCAAAAAGGGATTTTCAAATCAAGTTTCCTTTTGAACAGCACATCAAGGGGGGATTTGTAGAAATAATGTGCACACTCCTTTTCCCTGGTGAAGGGGAGCATGCACGTGCCACACCCGCTCACCTCCTTCTTGTCAAATGATAAAGTTATGTGCCATGCCCCCTCCTCCCCCACTTGTGGTTTGCTAAGATGTGCAACAAACTTATATATCCTCTTTAGGTAAAATAATGTATATTGAGGGGTACATATGTTCCAAATCCACCCCTCTCCCTCTGGTGCAGTTTTAATGTTACCACCCTCCACCTAACCCCCTTTGTGAGGGGTATGGGGTACAGGAAATGCGCCACACCCATTTCTATCTTGTTGAATGGTATGTGCCACACCCCCTTTGAAGCTGAAGGATATGTTGTACATTTTGTGTCACAGTGGTCCCCTTTGCAGAGGGGTCCACTATATTACTTGTAACGCCACAAAATGATACGAAGAAATGACACACCAGTGCGCACAAATTGTGGAATTTCAGATTCTTTTAATGCAGTATAGCCATAACAAAACTCGTAACAAGTTAAACCTATAAAGGAAAAGAAAACAAAATACATGATTAATACATCGAAATACATATGAGTGAGAATCATTGTATATTTTGTAAACCAGACATAATTAATATTAACTAAATTAATTATAAAACAAGATCAGACGAAGTATAATAGATCTCTAAATATCTATCAATAATGTTTTTACCAAAATCCAGAGTATTAAACTAACAATTAATTAACACAGATTGTAATTAACATTGCATAAATTATCATACATATATCCCTGTGCATAAAGAAGTATATTAAACCAAATATAATTTATTTAAAATCTAACTCACCCCGGCTGGAGTCTCCCCATCTATAAAAGTCTGCTCTCCCTCTCTATAGATGTGTTTCTCTCTCTCAATGCCGATAGAATGAATGAGATGGAATGAGAATATTCCTCCTCCCTAAATAGCCAGTTTGCACTGTACCCACCCTTCCGGAGATTACCACAAGAATTCTTTTAAGATGATGACACCTACTTTCTACACAAAGTATCTTAAAGTATACAATTGATAAACAAAGACCAAAACTGAACGGAAGAAGTGACTCAGTTTTCATGGAAAGTTACCCTTTCAGAATCATATTCTCAAACAGTGCACACTGTACCAACCAATATGTTCATGTACAGAAGCTAGTCCCAACCTACTGATAACTAATGAGTGTGAATTGGGGATAAGCCAAGGACAAAATAACTACATTCCTAAGGACCTGTCAATAAAGTGAAACTGCCCAAGACTGTAAATATTATATGGCTTCATGACCCCACAATCTATTATTTCTCTGAAAGGTGCTATTACTCAAACAATAATTCTTACTATTTACTGAAATCCTAGAATACATAACACTTAACACTGACCTAGAAACCATTACTAGGATCAACTACACTACACAGACAATACAATATGAACAAAATGTTAATCATATATAACATACACAGAACGATCAAGCAAATAAATTAATTAGTAACAGTTCCAAAATACTACTTATTTTATATCTTGCCTTATTAAAACCAACTGTTACATTCTCCCCTGCTTCATGTTTACATCCCTGGCAACATATTAAACTAATTAAACTGTACTTTAATTATTTTAAACAAAATTAACCCAAAACAAAAATAAATCAATTCATACTATAGCAACCATAACTCTGCCCTGAGTTCCCTACAAAACTCTTTCTCGACATGCAACTTATTATTGATCGTATGATCAGACACATAATAAATTACATTTATATACCAAACAAAATAATATGAAATAAATTTTAAAACCTAATTGGCAACCCAGCACCTTCCAATACGTAACTTCCAGTCTCATGACGAGGATCACAGAAGACATATCTAGTGCAAATGAACTATTCCTAACAGTCATTCCCTTGCACTTCTGCAAATGTAATACAGGTCTCATGTCAAGGCTCCTATCATTTCATTTTTCAAGCGCTAACAGACTGAGTCCAACAGCTCCCAAAGCCAAAACTCAGCTTTAAACAAAAATCTCAACATTACTTTTGTCTACAACAAGCCTGATGGTTCTATCAGTATCGAATATGACTTAGACTGTTTATAGATTCCAAACTAAACAAAACAGAAATTTTCATCCCTAAAACTCTTAAAAATCCCTTTAAAAGGCCTGCGACAGGACAATCTATGTATATCCTGCGCTCCCCTGCTTTTGTCTAAAAGCAGCTGAAACAAAAATAAAATCCTGAAACAATATTACGAAATGAGTCACTAATATTCATAACATTTTCCAAAATTAAACAAAATTCAGAAAACAACAATGTGCATTTTCACATTGCTTATTTCTACCCCAACTGCATCACCCAACAGTTCTATACAAATTGCACAATTATTGAGAGACAATACCATTATGCAAAATGCTTCCCAGAATACACAAAAGAGAAATCAAATAACTATTGGCTAAATATCCACTAAACCAATATAGCGATAAAACCCTACCGTTCCCATAGTCATATACCATTATTTCCACAACGCAATTCTGGGCTCATAGCGAGATTTTCAGAATTAACATTTCAAATAATCTATCCTGACTATAACAGTAATTTAAGCCAATTCACAGTTATACACCAGAAATCTCAATCACATTCTGTCACACAGGTGATAATTAATACCCTAATCAAAACAAATTATCGAACAATAAAACTTACTTTATAAGTTTACTCTATCGAACTTGGGCTCCCCTGCTTTTCAGAAGCAGTCCCTGAAACCCAACAAAAACAAATCCCTAAATTATTTTCAACAAAAACTAATACAACAAACTTGACAAAATCTAACCCTAAGATTTTTAAGTCACAACTTTTCAATTAAATCACACAATTACTATTTCCGATTCTAAACTACCAAGCACGATCACACAATCAGAAATAAATGAAAAAAACTACTCACATACTACTCGCGGTAGAACTTGAACAAAAACAAAAACAAATTTAGCGTCCAAAGTCCCATTTTCAGAAATTCAAACGACACGATCACGGTCTTCCTCCCTGATCTTGCACGTTACCAGAGCGTCCATACTAACTGATAGAAAAACTTCCTGGGCGTGGTCGTCGTCTGCGTCGTTGCTGACCGTCTCTAGCCCACCTGCTCCGCGACCTCAATGCTCCCTCCATACACTTGGGTGTGCTCAGCACCATGCTCCAAGGTAAATCTTCGCAATCAGCCGACCCAGGCTCGACATCCTTGATAAAGTCCAGCCAACGACCGAAGTCCAGCTCGCCCACCAATCCTCCACAGTCGTATAGTTCACCCTTAGCAGCAGCCGTCGTCATCATCTCCGAAAATAAAGTTCTCTGCCGCCCCGGTCTCAGCCAATATCGAGACTGTCCGTCCCTCCAGCCAGGGGTCTGCTAGATATCTGCATCCTGCCGACTACGCCATTTTGTAACGCCACAAAATGATACGAAGAAATGACACACCAGTCGCACAAATTGTGGAGTTTCAGATTCTTTTAATGCAGTATAGCCATAACAAAACTCGTAACAAGTTAACCCTATAAAGGAAAAAGAAACAAAATACATGATTAATACATCGAAATACATATGAGTGAAGAATCATTGTATACTTGTGTAAACCAGACATAATTAATATTAACCTAAATTAATTATAAAACAAAGATCAGACGAAGTATATATAGATATCTCTTAATATCTATCAATAATTGTTTTTACCAAAATCCAGAGTATTAAACTAACAATTAATTAACACAGAATTGTAATTAACATTGCAATAAATTATCATACATATATGCCCCTGTGCATAAAGAAGTATATTAAACCAAATATAATTTATTTAAAATCTAACTCACCCCGGCTGGAGTCTCCCCATCTATAAAAGTCTGCTCTCCCTCTCTATAGATGTGTTTCTCTCTCTCAATGCCGATAGAATGAATGAGATGGAATGAGAATATTCCTCCTCCCTAAATAGCCAGTTTGCACTGTACCCACCCTTCCGGAGATTACCACAAGAATTCTTTTAAGATGATGACACCTACTTTCTACAACAAAGTATCTTAAAGTATACAATCTGATAAACAAAGGACCAAAACTGAACGGAAGAAGTGACTCAGTTTTCATGGAAAGTTACCCTCTTCAAATCATATTCTCAAACAGTGGCACACTGTACCAACCAATATGTTCATGTACAGAGCTATTCCCAAACCTACTGATAACTAATGAGTGTGAATTGGGGATAAGCCAAGGACAAAATAACTACATTCCTAAGGGACCTGTCAAATAAAGTGAAACTGACCAAGACTGTAATATTTATATGGCTTCATGACCCCACAATCTATTATTTCTCTGAAAGGTGCTATTACTCGAACAAATAATTCTTACTATTTACTGAAATCCTAAGAATACATAACACTTAACACTGAACCTAGAAAACCCAATTACTGGTCATACTACACTACGAGCAGACAATACAATATACAAAATGTTAATCAATATAAAATTAACATACACAGAACGATCAAGCAAATACAGTTTAATTAGTAACAGTTCCCAAAATACTACTTATTTTTATATCTTGCCTTATTCGAAACCAACTGTTACATACTTCTAACTTTTTTTTGTGGGGGGGGGGGGTACACTTACATGTGTAGGGGTACTTGGTACCTGCCACACCCTGGCATCACATCTTCTTTCCCCCCATTAAGTACGGCTATTCTGTATGCTCCATATACCTGTCCATATTCTGAGGGGTACTGCATGTTCATGCCCTTCTGTCCTCTTGTAGAGGTACCATTGGCGGCAATCCCGGGGGAGGGATTGGGGGGGGATGTGTCCCCCCCTCAATTTTTTCTGGGGGGATCGTCCCCCCCTCGATTTTTAAAGCTCAACATATTTTTATGTAGTGATTAACTTGTGAAGCTTATAAAGAGGTTTATGTATGTCAAATGCAATGCTAAATGTAATTATAACGCAAAATTTTCGGCTCGCGCTTTGCACTCGCAAACATTTTCATTAGTTTCTGCATAATGTGCGAAGTATGCAAATTTTGAGCGTATTGTTTTTTCACTTTTGAGTGTTTCCGTCCCCCCAGTCGTGAGATGAAATCGCCGCGCTTGAGAAGTACACTCGTGTTTGGCAAGAAAACTGATTCATCCAACTTGTGTTTTGGCCTTTTGTTTTTAATTTCCTTATAGATGGAAGTGATTCATGATTTAACACAGTCCATACCTGCTCCCATATGAGCACTATCTGCTTGAGAGCCAGAATATCCCTTACCAACTTAGCTACTGTATGAAGATTTATGTGTAGAATTATGTGTAGGGCCTACAGCGTACATACGTGCACGTATACAATGTAGGGCCTATTTCATATGGAGAGATAAATGTATTTTAATCTACATTACCGGAAAATATGCTTGGAAATGTTAGAGATCAGCCGTATTGCCCACATAATTATGATACGATAGAAATTAACCACCAGATCTTTGAAAATTTAAAATAGGAAACTTGAATAAGTCACATTTTCGATTCAATTTTGAATACTTCCTCTGTGTACCATGCCATAAATCATACTCCATTTTGATATAGCGTAACAATACTACACTGCTGCCAGTCATAACTATACTTCATTCAAGGAAATAGAGAAAATCTCCCCAGATTGTCAGTCTGTGTGAGACTTCAGGCTAGGGTCATATACCGCGTTTACACAGTGACTCGCTCCCGTAATGAATCCTCATGAAGGGTCCAACACTGCAATGAGTGAACCTGTGATCTTGTTTATAGCCTACAAACAAAAAAGGCAAGTTCAATACGGCTCACAGATCACAACCGGAAGTATTGACAGACATCATTAATGTGTTTTGTGATGTATAGCTGAATTCCACTCACCTGAAGGCTATTGAGGTCAACAGGCTTTCTGCTTACACACATAAAAATTGCAGCGTCTTTTTACTTAATGGTCAAACTCACCTTCCTGATCGTAACTTGCGATTCTGGTGGAGCAAAAATGGCATGTCGAACGCGGGTCGCGGATTACACTTCATTTAATCCTGTTTACACGCTATAAAATTGCTGTGTTAAACACGATTGCCGTGTCGAACTCTCAAGATCAGTCACAGTGTAAACACGGTAATAATAGGATCTAAACAGGAAGGCTATGTGGTTTTGATACCTCTAACGGTAATGAAACTATGGATCAAGTTTCTTTCCTGAATCAATGGTCATGGTAACCACCATCTAGTCTTATTACCAGCCACATTTAATTATACTCGCTTTTCTGTTGATGCTTGTAAATTTATGTAGTCCTTGGACAGTAATATCAGTCAGACATGTAGGCCTACATTGTAGTGTTTACATTACTGTATGAGCTAAAATTTTCACAATTTCCTGCATTTTTACAATGAGCAAACAAATTTGCCGAATTTTGACCGGTCATCACAATTACAAAAGTGTGGGACACCGTCAGCGTGGAGGATAAGAAGTGGTATTTTACCCATCACTAGTATATTTTGAGTGGGTACAAGGACAACTAACACTAACCCTAATATTCTTGGGGTAGTTGTCCCAGGGTAATAGACCAGTTTACTAACATATTCAAATTTTTATGCATACTTTTTAAACAAAGGTTGTTCTTGACAACCTGAAAGCTTGCCTGCCACTTGCCTGACATAGCAACAAGTAATGTACGCAAACTGGATTCCATGTATTGCAGTTTATTCTTTTATTTCATTTTTTTGGAATACCTTGTTACTATGTCACCAGGAAATAAACATGGTTAAGTTTGAATATGGTAGTAAACTGGTCTTTTGTCTGGATGTTTTTCAAGTTCTATAAACATAATCTAAATCTAGATTATGTTAGTTTTTAATTATCTGAATGAAATATGCATCAGTCAAACTTGCCTAAATGTACACATTTTATTTCCTAGACTGCATATTTTATTCATGTTTCTAATCATGAGTTTTTTCTCTCTTTTCTTTTGTTATTCCATGTTGCCTTCTTCTGTCATCCTCTTCAATGGATTTCCTTTTTACAGGTAAGAAATACAGATTAGAGTATTCATCCTAAAGCTTTATATCAAAATGTACCATGGAAACATAACAAACAGTGCAATGAGATTGAGTCCATTGATTGAGTTTAAACTTTGTTAAATTTTATGCAGACCTATTATTCTATTTTTCCTGAACTTCCGTGGAAGGGAGAGAAATCCATTAATAACAAGCAAACAGGCTTTATTCTTGCGAGGAAATGATTCCTTTTTTCCTTCCGAAAGTTGTTTGTTCAAAGGAAGAGACTAAATAGAGATCTCGCTTGGTATTTTAGGAATAATAATGTGAAATTAATGAGTGTGCCTACTTTTAGAAACCCTATTAGAATCTAAAATGGTTCACTGTTTTGATTCAGTATTTATGAATGATACATGGTGTGTTTAAAGAAGATTTCTATGAACTTTTATAAATGTAACTACATGAATTTGGAGAATTGATGATGTTGTTCTGAGCAGATAAACAAAAGTTAATGAAGGAAAACAGGAAATGCATGCTGAGCTTCTTATTTCATTTTTTAGGAAAACTACATGTATAAACTGTCCTGCTCTAGTAGTTATCAACTTAATAAAATGTGCATGGTTTGGCTATTATTTTTTTAAAGTTTTGTTTGAACCATTTTTTTAAAAAATGAAGTTGGATGAATACAAGAGGGGAAGCCCACTAAACCAGCATACTGCATTTTCAGTTAATAATAATAATAGTAAGAATGATAACACATACTAGTATTAAGCTAGTGCACTTTTCTTCCTGAGATGAGCCCCTAACCACAATAAAAAAAAAACCTCTTGTTGTAATGCAAGACAAACAAACCACATGTATGAGAAGGTATTTATAACTAAATAAACAAGTCCTGTCATGAAACTAATCCAAATAAGTACTCATAAAATATACTTTGACTTCATAAATGCTCATAAAACATCACATTTAAATTTATACTAACTGAGTTATTGTATTTTGCATTGACTCAATACATAAAAACATATTCTACCCAAATTTATAAACATGTTCAATGTGGCATGAACAAATGATCATCTTCAAGATGCTGTCATAACTGGCAAGAATTAAAATCATTTTACAGAAATGTATCACATCGTCTGTTGGGAGCCAGAAGGGCGTTATTGCATCTTATAGATGTTCCGTTGAGAGCTAGAAGGGCGCTATTACTGTACAAAGTCAATGGTAATAGCCCCCTTCTGGCTCCCAACGGAACATCCTTGATCTGCAATAGCGCCCTTCTGGCTCCAAGCCGACGACGTGCACTTGTAAAAGTATCATTTTCTATCATTTGAAAGCCTAATATAGAATTTTGGGATATATTCACGATGTATAGCTTCTAGTCTTTTTCACATTAACCCCCCCCCCCCTTGAAGATGACTACACTGCAAGACATTACAACTCCCTAGAGATAAAGAAAGTAAAGTTATATCATTCCTTCAAACGAAATCTTTCATCTCCCGAGCCAAACAGTCATTCTAAATGTTTATTTGTCTGAGGTTTGCGTAATATGTCTGACTCGCAGCGACGATTGACGGGCTTCTTCTACCCCTAGAGAGGGTATTTACACGAGGACCAAGTCAGGGTTGCAATTCCTATGTTCAGTTTTTTTTACAAACCTTACAAACAAGGGGAAAACGAACTGCTGAAGAAAGACATTGAAATTCCACATTTTGATGCGGCCAACAATTGCTAAATTGAGAGAGTCGTCATCAGAAAGACCCCTCCGGACCAAAATTTGAACATCAATTTTTGTTTTTTTCAAGTTTGCTCTCACAATGTTGAACAAATTGTACCTGAACTCCATGCCGGCTTTATGTATTGTATGATTGACTTTTGACACAATCGCACATTTTAACAATTAAACAATACAGTTGCAATTTCTTGTTCTTCTCTTTGATCAGGGCTGCTTGCATCGTGTCTAAGGAATAATTCCCAGTGTTCATGCTGCAAAAGTTTTTTATATCATTATTGAAATAATAGAGAAAATCCACCTTAGCTACAAATTAATGGGACTTGCAAAGAGTTAATTAGCGCAATTAAGACAATACCAATGTCAATTTTGTCCTTGTGTAAACACCCTCCTAGCACTAGAAACCTACATGTGTACTCTCTATCCGAATATGAGATGGATTTTACGAACCCCATCGAGTGGGAGGTCACATTCTGCTAACGATCAGTCGGGTGAAGAGTGACATCTTTTCGTGGAATGGGCTCGATACGATTGACTCCCGCGTCTGCACCACATTTTATATATTTTTTGTGTGTTAAACAAAAATATTCAAAATTGGTAATATTGCTGATTGCTGGTGATAAACTTTTCAGAATAGTTTGGGTGTGTGTGATGTGATTGGCTGGTAAGCTGGTAGATTATGTGTTGAGTGCCAGTAGGACTCTAAATCTGCATAGATTGATATGCCGAGAAGAGTTAAGGCCCTTCTGAATCTGAATAAAGAGCACTTATGTAGCTTTAGTCTATTTATGATGGACCGGACTTTAAAGAATTCTTTCAAAAAATAGAAAAACAACTAAATTTGATCAACAGAATGCAAAACAATTCCTAAAAAAGTATAAAGAAACACAACAAACAAAAACATTTCCATCTAGCACCTCACCGGAACTTTAATATGAGAATCCCTTAAAAAGTAAAAAAGTAACAAAACAACTGATTGGAAGTGCACTCGTGATGTAGAATCACAACGGAACTCAAAAGAAACCTTAAAAGAAATGAAAAACAAAAAACAAAAACAAAACATCTGAATTGGACAGCACTCAAGTTCTAACAATGTAACATTTAAACCGGAACTTAAAGAATCCTTTAAAAAAAATAGAAAACAACTAAATTTTATCAACAGAGCGCAACAGTTTCTTAAAATGTATAACAAAAAACAACAAACAACAACAATTGCATCTAGTATATCACGCGGAACTTTAATATGATAATCCTTAAAAAATAAAATAGAAACAAAACAACTGAGTGGAAGTGCAGTCAAGATGTAGAATCACCGGATGATGAAAGACAAAAAACAAAAAACAAAAACTAACAACTGAATTAGAAAGCACTCAAAGTGTAACATTTCATCGGAAATTAAAAGAATCCTTCAAAAGTAAAAAACCACAAACAATTAACTGAAGTGAAGTACATTCAAGACTTAGCGTTTCACCGGAATCAAAAAGAATCCTGTATAAAAAGTAAACAAAAACAAACACTGAATGTAGTGCATTCAAAACATTCCAATTCAACGGAACTCGAAAGTACCCATTAAAAAAGTAAAGTATAAAAAAAGAAAGTAAAAGACCCAAACAACTCGATTTAAGTGCACTCAAGACATATAGAATCTCCACGGAACTTGGAAAGAGTTTTTAAAAAGTAAAAAAACAACTGGATTACTTGGAAAAGAAACCTCAAGTGTATCCACAGAAATGAATGAATCAGCATACATTGTACATGTTGCAATATTAGGTATTGGCAAGGATGAGGGGTGGGACGGGTGGGGGTGCAGGGTGGGGGGGGGGGGGTGGGATGTGATCCAGAATCCGAGACATCAAACAAGACCACACAAGGTCTAGTGTCAATCTCAAGTATAACTAGTCTTCAAGACGCAGACTTCAGTGATCCAGCAATCGAATGACAATGTTCGGATGCTCTTGGTTACAATAAGTGTGAGGGAGTTATGAATTTTTGGCTCATCGTGGGTGCAAGTATATATTTTAAATATTAGAAATGCACTCTTTTTATTATATAGGGCCTATTAAGCAATTAGTTTAAAGATACCTTGTCAGATTAATTGTAGAATGTCAATATATGCAAATTTCTGAGTTATCATACCATTTAGCATAGCTATTTTACTGGTACCATCATATCTTATTTTACATTTCATTTGAATGTCTTTTGCAAGTTAATTTATTTAAACTAAAACAAATAATTACAAAAATTCTTTAATTTCTTCACAAATATACATGTAGGGCCCATTGTTTGGATATTGAATAAAAGACAATAAGGATTCAAATTTTATTTCATGTATTGCACACAAGTTATCAATCTAATTTGCATGGTAACTTTTTGATAATTATTAAGATAATATGTTTAATTCTGGTGTAAAGTTCCTTAATATTGTCCACATTATAAGCTTAGACTAAAATGAAGAAACCTGGATGCAAAGCTGCCGATCTCATTTGGGGTGGCTTTGCCAGGGATCTGATCGAAAAACAAGGAAACATTAATGCTTGGCTTTATACCCGAAAGAAGGACACGCCCTTGACCCTGATCTTGGAAGCGAGAGAACCCCCCCCCCCAAGATTAAGTTAAAAAAAAAAAAAAAAACAGGTAGACTGCAGGTTTTTGCTTTAACATTAGAGGTAGGCTATAGAGGGGTAAAAAAAAGGGTCATGTTTCCGAACCAAGTTTGTGCTGTCTTATTTTAAGCAGCTTGTTGTCCTGATCGATATGCTACCAATTTCAAGAAAATAGGGCGAAACTTGAGACAGTGCAGGCCAAAAAACGATTTTGAGGGGCGTGGCCAAAAAAATGCTGAGTCATCTTGTTTCAAAATTTGAAAAAGCTGTAATTATATTATTAAAAGGGCTATAAAGATGATTCTGGTGTCTATTTATATGTTTCTCAGCCTGATAAATCCAATGGCAGTGTTAAAATTGCAAATAGTGGTGAAGAAAGTACTGAAAAGGGGGAATTATAGTTTTAACCCTTTAATTACTGGTAGGGTCTCTGAGGGCACCCCTAGACATATTGTGTTGCTCAATCAAAACCGCTGCGTTTTCAGTAATGTCGTTTTATGTATTTTTTCCTTGCAGTCTTACAGATCTTTTGATACCAAGTTCATTGAAATCGGACATTCCACTAGATAATTATTTGACCTTTCATGGCCAAAGTTCAAACCAAAATTTGAGATTTTTGTCATTTTGTGTACAAAACCTATGGTAAAGTCAGGTTTCCTATTTTATTCTGTAAATCACGGGTAAATCATTCTTTAGACTGATTTTAATATGCATTCAGAATTAGAATCAATCCAGATAATGATTTGAAGTATCAGAAGGTCTACATATATAATAATTCTTATGTATTTCATTGTTTTATGAATTTCTTATGTATTGTATTGTTTTTATTCTTATATGTGTATATATATGTTTTCCATTGTTTTAGGAATTTTAATACTTCAGGCCTTCATTTAGATTTAGTTTCATTCTAGATAAACAATAAAAGCAGTCTACAGAATGATTTACCTCTGATTTATAGAGTAAAATAGGAAACCTGACTTTACCATAGGTTTTGTACACAGAATGACAAAAATCTCAAATTTCGGTTTGACCTTTGGCCATGAAAGGTCAAATAATTCTCTAGTGGAATGTCCGATTTAAATGAACTTGGTGTCAAAAGATCCGTAAGACTGCAAGGAAAAAATACATAAAACGACATTAATGAAAACGCGGCGGTTTTGATTGAGCAACACAATTTGTCTAGGGGCGCCCTCAGAGACCCTACCAGTAATTGAAGGGTTAAAACTATAATTCCCCCTTTTCAGTACTTTCTTCACCACTATTTGCAATTTTAACACTGCCATTGGATTTATCAGGCTGAGAAACATATAAATAGATACCAGAATCATCTTTATAGCCCTTTTAATAATATAATTACAGCTTTTTCAAACTTTGAAAAACGATGACTCAGCATTTTTTGGCCTCGCCCCCTCAAAATCGTTTTTTGGCCTGCACTGTCTCAATTTTCACCCGATTTTCTTAAAATTGGTGGCATATCGATCAGGACAACAAGTTGCTTAAAATAAGATAGCACAAACTTGGTTCTGAAACATCACCCATTTATAGCCCACCTCTATTAACATTAATGCTTGGCTTTATACCCAAATGAAGGATACGCCCTTGACCTTAAACTTGGAAGAGAGAACCCCCCCCCCCCCCACAAGATCAAGTTTAACAAAACAGGTAGACTGCAGGTTTTTACCTACTTCTCACCTCTTGTTGTTACCATGGAAACAGGGTCTATACGGATTGCCTGGTGGTTGCATTTGATATCCCTTGGAAACCCCTTGGTTCTCTCTGGTCCCCTATCGTTGTTATCTTTCAATTCCAGATTTATATTAGCTGTCCCTTGACTCTCTTAATCTCTTAGATCTAACCCTGGTCATGAAATATCGCTGACGGTTTATAATACGAGATCAGAAGTAGTTATTAGACCGTTGAAATTGGTGAGCTTGGAAGTTGCTTGAAAGTTAGACAGACTACTAAAAGCTTGTTATTATCTGTGATTTTTGGACTCTACTTGCATGTGATATATCAGGGCCCCACACTAACATTATTCTTAGCTAATCCGAAAGCTTTTTATTAGGGGCATGGAGTAATTTAGACCCTTGTTACATGTTTTAAATTGTGTTTTTGTGTGTATGTGGGGGGGGGGGGGGGGGGAAGGGGTGTCCCAAGTCAAATTTGGGTGCCTTTGTCTAGCAGGTGCCTGATAGTTTTGAGCCCAGGTAATTTATTTCTGTTTTCTGTTTTATGTTTCATAGCAATTCATAGCATTCTGTAGATTAATATTTAGCAACTTCATTTATTACTGCTACAATAAAGGACTGGGTAATATTTTTGTGCATTAATTCTTCTAATGTCTGCCTGTAACACTCTCTCATCCCTACATGTATTCTTTACCCCCAAATTTACCATTATGAGGGATTAGGGTAACTCCATTTTCTAGCCTGAGCCAATTGAAATTGAAACCAACGGAAGGATATGTAGAAGCAGGAAACAGTGCTGGCAAAACATGTCTGAATATTTGGGCACATATATATGTTTTTGATAAACACAACTAGCAGGCATACATATCATGGATACTTCGACTCTGTCTACTGCATGCACGTCCGTGTCTTATTTGCTGTTGTACATAAATATGTTAGTTTACATGATTAGTATGAAGAGGAAGATTGTTTCATTTAATGATAATTATAAGAAATGTTTATGCTTTTTATGAGTTTGTGAAAGGATTATTCAGCATTTGTTATTCTATTTCAAATTTTAATTAAATTATACATGATTACCGCGCCTTACTCTCTACATGTAGATATATCTTAATAACAATATCATATTTTGCAAAACCTTTGAATTTCTGGCCATTCTTAATCCATCTGAACATTATACAACACAAAGATAAGAATTCGACAATTTATTAATTCTGAGCCTCCTCAAAATAATAGAAGACTTGTAAATGTAACTCATCCCCTTTTAACACTTTTAAACTGATTGCATTTATTCATCCAGTTAGTGCATACAGTAGTGGACGATTCAGAGGATGACCCATGAAAGCTTGACAGATCTTTTACAATGGGGTCCTTAACTTATCACTGAATTATATGTTATGTCTCTTTTTTTTGCTCCGAACAGACCCTAATATTCTATATTTATCCCTGACCTGACTCATTAATTCAAAGTCCTGAATGGAACTTTAATCGAATGCACTTTGTGGGAGAGAAAAGAATAACCCCAAATCGTGTTTGAAGTGCACATAACTTTTCTTGGCACGGCGGCCAGAAGTTTCAAACAAAATCTTGCGCCCGGATCTTAAAAGCCCAAATTGACCCTGGCCTGTACACAGAGATAGCGTGCGGAGGATTGTGTAATCAGTAATCAGGAACAGAGAGAAGTATATTATACCATAATGCTCTAAAGCTTAGCTCGATTACCTTTAACTCGTGTCATTATACCATTCTTTCATTCTCAAAAGCAAACTCGATCCCCCTGTTTCAGTCAGAGATTTAAATGTGAAAATGGAGAGAGAGGGGGAGAGGAGGAGAGATGAGAAACAAGACGGAGGGGTAAAAAAAGCTATGACTTTGAGGTGAAAAGAAATGAAAGAAGTATAAGTGTACTTGCCGGGCACATTGTTGGTACAAAGTCAATCATAAAGCACTTGGATGAGTGCTAAAGGATAATAGGGGTTGCGTGCGAAGCCAGTAAGGGGGCTTTTGTTCACTCAGACCGCCTGCCCTCGGGATATTTCGGTGCGGTGTTTACACCTCTTGGGTCGACGTCCCAATTGGGTTTTTGTGCCGAGGACGCAACGTTGACATTGACTCCCCATTGAATCCTGTAACGCGATGTGAGAGAGAGAAATTAGAGGAATCATATGGTAGGGTGGAATGAGTGATGCCTGAACGCAAAGTTCGTTTTCTTCTTGTTTTTGCTATTGTTGTCGTCTGAAGAAGGACTGAAAGTACATGTATTGGAGAGGAAAAACATGGGCTGGGACGATGAAAGATGAATTATGAAAAGAGGGCGGATGACAAGAAAAACATGAATTATAGCCAAGGACAGCTTTGAGTTCAGATATTGCTTGGAGACTCTAAAAATAGTATAGTTCAAATGTACCTGTTGCAAGCTTTGATTGTCTTGTAGGATGAATAGAGGGTAGGTCTCTCATTAATGGTATCAGAACTTCTTTGAATCTATTCATATTCATGTGCCAACGGGATCATTTTAAAGACATTTACTAGAACAGGATTCTATACATGCAGTTCTGGGGGTAACCTACATGTATCTGTTTTAGAACTGTGAGTTGCATTTTAAAGGACTTTTGAAAAACCAAAAATCTCCCTAAATTTCTTGTCTGTTATCCTGAAACTTACCAATTGTAGCTGAGAGGTATTTCCACAGTAACTTCAGTTACCAAAGTCAGTTACCTGGCTTTTTCATGTTGAGATCATAGTTTTGGAAATGGAAATATTAGGGGCTTCGAGTTACATGTATATACATGGGACTAACATATTACAAGCTTTGATATATCCTTTTCCATTACTATGATGCTAATTATCTTAATATGAAAAAGCCTCGTAACTGCTTTTACTATTGAATTACCTTGAAATCTTCTTTACACAAGTCTAAAAGATGAACAAATAAATATGTAGTAATATGAATAGTCTATGATGTTTCCTGTGAGAAGACAATATTATTATTATTGAAGCACTTCAACTGTTCACCCCCCTTCAAAAAGAATTTGATAATCTTAACCTAAATAAATCACTTGTTCCAAAGGTTATTTGTGTAATATATTTTGTTTGCTAGGAACATCACACATTTATGAGAGGAACTAAATGATGTTGAAGTGGATTTTATTGTTCCTCTCTCTCTCTCATCATTTCCTGTGGGTTAATTGGGCGTACAGTGTACAAAGTCAACACTTAAAACCTTGTCGCATTATAAAAATGAAATAGACTTTGCCCCCAATCTTTTTCATTCATACTATTTTGGGTTTTATCTTTGTTCTCGACCTTCAAGCAATACTACAGGTATATCATTTTTTTTGGTAGCATTTTTATTATATGACGGAGCAGGTCCCCACACTATAACTTTGATTTATATATCTATCGTTGTTGTTTTTAGATTTTACGGCGCTTTCATTCATACCGGTAATATAAACATTTACGCCAAGTATTTATGCAAACTATTTCTAATTTTTTTTAATCATCAACACAATTTATTATGTTGGTAGATAATCCAGGCTGGCTGAAATGTATTTCATGGGCAGCCTTTTTTTTACTAAATGCAGATCTCTTGATTAATACACTTGCACTAATATTGGTGCACATGGTACGAAGTTGAACTTCTGAGAAAAATGTGTGATTCTTTAAACTGGGGATACTTTGTACCTGTCTGTTATTGTAAACAGCATAATGCAATATCGCTATTTTACACACCTTTCAGCAAATATTCTGTGCTTCTTCGGAACAACTACCTCTGAAATACAATCCAAAGTTTGACATTATATGTACATATATACATACACACATATTTAATGTACATGTAGGCACTAGTTTAGTATTACAAGAGAGTACAAATATAGCTTTAAAGAAAAATCTTTTAAAAATATTTCCAATTTTTGTATAGGTTTTACTTGCCTTAAAAGTAATGTATTTCATAGGTGAAAATATTGATTTATTAATTCAATATTAAGTTAATCAAGGAGTTTCTAATCCTTTCAGTGAAAAAGCATTATCGAGTTTCTTAGAAATAATAAAACAATTGATTTTTCGATGGTGGAGTGTATATACGCATATTCCTATGTACACAGCTGCTTCGAAAGACATGCAAATAAATGGTTCCATTTCACTTGGATTCTGGGTCAGATTCTGGTCGTAATCTAGCACAAGTATCATCAGAATTTTCAAGAACTGCTGCCGATCTAATTTTTTGAGTGTATTTCTTTCTCCTAATCTATTTCTGAATACATGTAGGTGCATCCTTTCGTACAGTCCATCAGTCAGTCTGTTCGACAGACAAGTACAAGTACCCTCACATTTTTCAAGAACAAACCGCCAACGTAGTTTCCTCTACTAATTCATACGAGGACGGCACTTCATTTTTCTCATTTATCTGGTTCAAGTTTATTCCTTAATCAAGTAGTTAGTGGAAAATGAAGGTTGAAGTTATTTTTTGGATGTATTTCTGTGATTTTTCTCTAACCAGTAAAGAGTTATGAGTATGTACTTGAGGGCCATTAGATGTGGGTCCGGAAATATCCCTTCTCACAAAAACACACTGCCAATGTAATTGTTCTCAGATGCCACTTTAATAACCCGTTGAGGACTGAGCCCGAATATATTCTGGCTGAGCTCTATGGGAAATGCGTGTTGTAGCCAAGTCAGCTCGTCTCCAACAGGTTAATAACTCTTCTACACTCTCATTGACCCATTTGTACATACAGTCTATTTCTAAATAAATATATGTATGAAAATGAAGGTTGAAGGTATCTCTGTATGTATGTGGTACTGCTCGACCCCCGTTCATAAGTGGCTCTGCTCTGGAGACTGCCCCAAACATGATTGACAGGACTGGGGGGGGGGGGGGGGTTGTTGAGGATAAAAAATACAAAATTATATTGCCAGTTACATATAGTCAGTTACAATGTAGTAAATCAGTTTGTCATCAGCCAGTGCCACAATCTCTTGTATAATCAATCAGTTAGTCTATCGTGTTAGTTACAATGCAGGTGAATAAATGAATTTTATTTATATTAGATGAATAAGATGAATAAAATTGAATTTTAAACCATTTTATGTACTCCTTGGCATTAACATGAAAAGCAATTACTCAAACACTTTCACTTAATCAGCATGAAACAGATCAGTTTTACAAGTATTCAGTATTCTTCAACCGAAACAGAAAGTCTTTCTTTTTTGTCTGATAATGGATTCTAGACCAATTTTTTTTTGCTTAAAGCAATTTCCCATATCCTTTGAATGAAAGATAATACATATAGTTTATTGAAATGTACATATATAAAGAATTGCCTGACCTCAAATTCTTATCGAAACAAAACCATTTCCTTTGTGTTTTGTAAAGATGATAAAAACTTTATTTTCTAATTTCTTTTTGTTTTCACTTTCTCCCAATGACCATTGTAGAGTAGAGTTCTGACATTGTATGAGACTATAAAACCCTTTAAAAATGTCTTGACAGTAGACAAAATCAATTTGTTTATCAAGAAATTAGAGCATTTTTTAATGTCTAGTTGCAAGAAAACTGGTAAGGTTTACTCTAGTTATAGCAAATGTTAAAATTTATTTTATATGAAATGATCTGATTGTCATTGAATACCAATAAATATCACAATGCTCAACAAGGGCTTAAAGCAAATCTGACCTACCATAATGATACATTTTTAGTTGAATAATGCTGGAATTATTGAAATTGTTGCAAATCTGATCAACGATGATAATATATTTGCAGCTGAAGAATGCTGAAATTACTACAGTTATCTTAAAAGCATAGAGTATTAATGACAAATAAATCAAACAAAATTTTACAAAATCGTAAAAACCAATTTTTGATCGCTTTACGTAGGGCCAGCCATACACTGGTCAGGCTTTCATACTACCAATTTACTTGGAAGATAAAATGGAAACGGAAATCAGCTCTATGATATCCCTGTGGGCCCTAGCCATTAGATACTGGTCCTTTGTTATTCTGGTAATGATCTTGGTTGTGTTCGTATTCTGTCCCTGTACAGACCGCAGCTCATCAATCAGCCTCTTATTTCTATCCAGTCTGTAGTACGGCATATGTATGAGTTGTTGTTGTTTGTATGGTTTTCTAGATTTGACCGTAGTCTACATTGAAAGCTCGTATTATAGAAACAATGCAAATTAATACTTGGCTTTTGTATTGGCACATAATAATGATGTACATATTTGTGGATAATTTCACTATTCAATGTATGTTTATTTTTATTTTTTTTACAAAAACATATGATGAGTATGTTAAAAATAGCTTTGGAAATAAGTACATGTATAAGATGAAAATTATATGGGAGCTTAATTTGGTCTAATAATTATTTTCAAACTTAATTTAAACATGTACATGTATGTCTTTCAGGCAGTCCTTAGACACGGTTTCTTGTCTTTGCTAATTCTTCCCATGTCATCGAGCTGTATGTTGGCCCTATTGTTTTGGAAGATTACTGCGATATTTCATGTTTTGGGAAATAAAATAAACACAAACAAATATCCCCTCAGAGTGTTGGATATAATTACATTTATGTTACCCAATGTTTACATAAGGCAACATTTGTAGAATAGAATACACATGTCGGGGTCTACATGTATATATTATATGTCTGCCCTTCAACTTAATATTTAGATGATGTTATTTAACAATTTCAAATTCTGATAAGTTTTATCAGCCTGGTCAGAATTTATGATAAGCACTCCTGTCACAACACAAAGCAGACCAAACAATATACAAAATTATGTCAAAGTGGGGTAATGCCACATTCTGTTAGTATGGTCCTGGTCAAGTTGGTGTGCCTGGGGTATGGTACCTGGGATATCCCACTGTTAATACCGATTGAATGTCCCACTGTGTCCTAAATGTATGCCTCCAGAGAAATATGTATCAATGAAAGAAATGATAACATGTCATGTATTACAATGTAGGACGTGATGTATCATACAGATGTATCATACTGTATGATACGTGATGTATCATACAGTATACAGAATGATATGCTTTTACAGTTGCTTGGTCAATGATATTTTAAATGAATCAAGGGAAATAATGTTTTCATGTTACTACCCATTATTTTCAAAACGTTTGGACAAAAATCTAGGCCTATATATATTTTTTTATTACAACATGATCTTGTAAAACAATAATACTGTAGGCCTAATTAGTAAGCACCCAAGTTAAATAGAGAGAGCTCTAGGTGAACTTTTAGTTCATAAATTTAGCTTGTTACCTGATACTACCAAATAAATATAGGCCTACTTCAACCCCTTATATTTCCACTCATAAGTGTCGGAATTTGCATCTTTAAGGGGGGGGGGGGGTACCAGCATTATTAAGTTTGGTCTTGTGCACTGTGTCTCGTAGATGTCAATAGGTCAACTACATACGACATAGCTGCTATATTCATCATTTTTACTACACCGCTACAATCACAAATCAGAACAGCTTTATGCTGTATGTGATGTATTTTCATTATGCCTCAAAGTTTGAAAAGTATTTCATATTTTTTTTTTTTTTGGGGGGGGTTAAGGGGCAGATTCCTACCAACTAGATATACAAATAGGGCCTATATAATTTAGGGAATTATTTGCAGAATTGTTTTTTAATGTTTGGAAGTTTTGCATTGTGTTCATAAGATACACAACCCTCTATGTTTGCTATAGAAGCTGTTTGAGTTTTAGGTGATGTGAAAAGTGTAAAAAGTGGTTTTCTAATTGGTATATTTTCTAATCTGGAACTTCACACCCCACCTTACATGAAAGTACCAGTACTTCAGGATTTAGCCCTAACTGCTGTTCTGGTTGGCGATAATTAAATACTTAAATTTCAAGGACTACCTTTCCTGAACATAGAGTACCAGGTAATTTTACTTGTTATGGGTCAAGGAAAGTGCATTTAATTTTCACTTTTTTCTTAAACTGGTATATTTTATAATCACAGTACCAGCACTTACAGATTTATGTTTAAATTGCAAGGTTAAGTCGATGTGGAGATAACAATTAAAAAGTTATTTTAACTATTTTTGGTTGGTGTGAAACCACCTAGACAGCTTACACAACTCTGAATTTGATATTTGAAAAGATGAAAATTTAAAGTTATTTTAACTATTTTTGATTGGTGTGAAATCACCTAGAGGGCTTACACAAGTCTGAATTTGACACTGGAGCCTGAAACCAGAGCTAAGGTATATGATGCCTGTGCTGGTAGAAAGCTGTGAGTTACGAGCATCATGATCAAGGTCGGGCTGGCAAGATGATAACTTAATTGGCGGCCGTGAACAGATGTGACAGATAATGAGAAATTCATGCGCGTCTGTTCTTGAAACAATGTTCTGTTTATTTTAATATGTACTTTGTTTCTTGTTCATCTGTCTATGATCCAGGGTCTGAAATGGGAAGTTGATTATGTTTCATGATCGATAACACATATGTATCCTCTATCTTTTCAATGATTTTGTGTAGTAAGTTTGCTCTTGAAGTGAGGATCATGTTAATGATATATTTTGTTTCTACTTTATATCTAGGATTTAAAAAAACCCCCACAAAGCAGATTATGTTCCTTGATAGATTAGAAATCATGAAATTTGCAGCTAAAAAAAAAAGTGCTATGACAAAATCTCGTTGGTTTATTTGAGAGTTTAAGGATATGGTTGTGATAGGTTTTGTTAGGTCTAGAACATATCGTCTGTTGGGAGCCATAAGGGCGTTATTTTATCTTATAGATGTTCCGTTGAGAGCCAAAAGGGCGCTATTACTGTACAATGTCAATGGTAATAGCGCCCTTTTGGCTCCAAACAGAACATCCTTGATCTGCAAAAGCGCCCTTCTGGCTCCTAGCCGACGATATGTTGTAGAACCATCCAGAGAGGCTTTTAATATCTATTGGATGATGCAACCTTCTGGGCCGACTTTCAACATGTACCTTCAATAGGGTAGGCTATACAGGATACAGAATAAGAAAGAGATATTTTCATCTGAGAAGCAGCGAACCAATTTGACTCGTCTATTTAGGGTTCTCCTTAAAAACTGTGCTGGCATGCCCAGCATCTAGTATACTGTATTTGTGTTTTTCTTCATGGTGATTTCATTTTCATTTTAGTGAATTTCACGAGTCCATCTTAGCGAAAATTTCCTCTTCGATGTCAGTTTATACGTATATATAAACATTAGAGAAACATTAGAGAAAAATCGTGAAATTATCAACTCGTGAATTTCCCAAACTAATCCAAAGTCGCGAAAATATCTGTATGCAGAAGTATTGGCTTAGGCCTATACAGTGTCCCTTGATACATGTTGCAGAAAAACAAAGAAAAAGAAGAAGAAGAAAGTGGCACAGATCAGTGCATTCTGTCAACAGAGAAGCTCTGTATGACAGGCACCCAAACAAAGATTACATCACACACTACCAGCACCCAAATAAAGATTACATAACACAAGATTAGCTACTTGTATGACCTTCACAGAGTGTCAAATTTAAGTTGGGGCTAGTCTTGGCATTCAGACCACAAGTCTAGACCAGTCATGAAAATGAGTAGTGGTCTTACAAGTAGGCCTATGTATAAGAATTGTTTAGTTGGCTGAAATATTTCAGTAAATATCTTTGAATCAGTTGGGATGTTTCTTTTTTTTTTTAATCTCAAGGATTAATTAATCTTTATTTAAGCGGGATTTAAGCGGGATAAAAAAGTTTTCTCGCCTACTGAATATGTTTGAAATAGTTTAATGTACATGTAAATATACTTCTTGCTTAGTTATCGCACTTGTTAAAACCTCAATTTGTTTTCTGATCTTGTGTGTGGTCTTATCTTATCTGCATGCCCTGGCATTTTAGTTCATCAATTATAAATTATATCTACAAGTTCATGACAATATTTTTATTGCCCTTTGCTCTTGAAGCTGAGACTTGGGTTAAAGTCTTGAATCTTCATTAACCTGTTGGAGACGAGCTGATTTGGCTATAACACATATTTCCCATAGACCTTAGCCCAAATATATTCCGGCTCAGTCCTCAATTGGTTAAAAGGGCTAGTAAGAGACAACTTGGTCATATAACAGTGAAATATATTTATTGAGGGTCTGTACCCTGTAGACTATCCATGTTTCCCCAGGCATTGTTATAGAGGGCTTTGAGCCAGGAATTTACATGACATACAAGCCAACCTGATTGGACAGAGTAGATTGACCTTATGTGACCTCAATAGTTTGACCTCAAGTGAGGACTCTGAAAAATAGCAAAAAAGTGAAGGTGCAGGTGTTTTTCCAATATGTTGTATCTTTTTTCCCCCTCAAGTTCTAGACCTACAGTACACATGTACATTGTATTCTTGTTTTGATATGAAGTGTATTCGTATAAGTATTACATGTATAGTCCTGCATGTATACTGTAGGCCTACATATCAACTACTCTTGGTAAATTTTCCTGTTCATTGCTACATGTAGGCCTAGAAAATGTATTATTGTGTGTAGAGTCTTATCTTGTAGAGACAATAGTATCCTCCTAAATTGTTTGTAATGCTTTGTGTGGTCCTAATTTCAGACTTCCAGGTATAAGTAACCAGACATTAGTCCTAAAAATAGCTTTAATAGGTCAATAAAATCTATTTATTATATTCAATTAGGCTTAACTACTTCTATGGTACTGCTAGCTGTCCGTTGGTATATTTGTCCAGGCCAATGGAAAGAAATGTTACAAAAAGGCTATTTGAGGTATGCATTTAATGATAAAAGAGAGAGCTGGCTTGGAAAAACATATAACAGAAACATTTTGGTCTATTAATATTTGCAGGTGAAAACATGTATTTTATCAAACTAAAACTCAAGTTACATGGCTCCACGGTTAGCTAGCGTATGTGTGATTTACATTTAACTGCCATATTGCATGCCAACTTGCTACGCACCGTCGAACCTAGACTTCTGATCTTGCGACCTCGTCACTTATATCAAAATAATGGGCGATTTTCCAACGTGATTTAGTGCTCTATAGGCTGGCAATACAGAGCAAGATCTTTACTCGCACTCTTTTTCAAAGAATTTTGACGCTTTTGTTGTTTTGACTTTTGTAACCTCCCCGAAAATTGTCCCTGCTCCAATTTCCATTGATTCAGTAATCAGATCTTACTCACAACTTATTCACAATAAAGTGAGTATTATATGGGTTCTGTAGTATACCGGGTATTCCATCATGTTCGGTTAACTTTGGGTGTTTGTTTGGGTGACCGGATCCCCCCCCCCCCCACACACACACCACTGATACCTCAACCCTAAACTTAATTGTAACCCTTATTCTAATCCTAGATAACCATAAACCTTACCCTAACACTAATCCTAAGGCAATTAACGCTCAACATTAGCATGTGCCCCGTTGCCTGGGGCAACCAGATTTGACCTTCGGGCAACCACATTTGGAAGAAATATTCAAAGTAGTTGCCCGAACTGGGCAACCACATTTTTTCGTGTGACTTGTGCAAGGGTTTACATGACGGACTAAATGTATTGGGCTTTTGATCCTGTAAAGTAGTTCATTGTAAATCTCATTTCACGCGAAGTTTTTTACGTAATATATTCAAATCTTCAGTGTTGTCATTGTTTTTGTCTTTTTTGGCAGGGCAACCAGATTTTTCATTTGGACAACCATTTTGGAGGAAAATCAAGTATTTGGTTGCTCAGCAGGACAACTAAAAAATGTTAGTGTTGGGTGTTGCCTAAGGTTTCAAAAGCTTTACGAATTATCATTTTATGGGGAAAGATCTGTTCACTTCACACTGGCTCAAACATGATGGGTGCATTCACATTAAGACGACAATCACTCTCTGCTCCGCCTACTCTGTCTATTGTACCAGTACATTTTCTGAAATCATGTTTAAGTGTCAAAGTCTGGAAACAAAAGGCAATAATTATTTCTTGAAACCAAGGCTGATAATTTGACCATGGAGGTTGTATTTATAGGTAGAGAGTGGGAAGTCTGACCTCATTTGGGTTTCTTCTTAATATTTTTTGAAGTTTGCCATCTTTGGATGGCCTGAAAAATCAAGACTCAGGAAGAAAAATACATAAAAATTATAATATTGTAACAAAATATATATAGTTCTATGCATTAGAAAAACTATGGATATGGGCCTACATGTAACTTTAACCTGGTCCTTTACTTTTCTATTTGGATGTTTGGTAGAGTTTGCACCCTGCCAGCATCTTGATTATTGCTGTTCTATGCAGGCTGTTCCTTTTTGTAATTTCACTCATTCCCAGTTCATAATCATCTTGTCTTTCTCGCATGCCATTTCTAAAAATATATGAAGGTGTCAATTTAAGGAGGCAATCAAAGTCGACTCATTAAGACTTTTGAAAATATTCTTCTTTCTAGTGTTTGATGTGCTTGTAGTTGTCAGTAGACAATTTATCCTGTGACAGATTCAATCTATAGATGGATCTTAACCATCAGAGAATAGATCCTTTTGGTGCTCTAACCATGTGAGAGCAAAATGGATGTTAGCTCATACTGTATACTAATACATAGCATGAACTCCCCTCTGCTTCTCACATTGCTTTATCCACCCATGTATACCCAGTGAGTAAATATCACTCAGAAACCGTTGCCTATTTGACTTTGGTTGACACATCCCTTCCGCCGTTGCGACCTTCGATGCGTGCGAATGATTGCGGCAAAGAAGAGTATTTTAAAGCGCCCTCGTTTGAAGTATGTTTACCCATCACCGACCAGGTAGAGAGCGTGATGAATTGATTATATTTGCTTTGAAATTTCATGTGTGATGTCTTCTTGTGCAAGTGGATTGGTAGGAGGGACCTGGAGAGCAAATTTGAAGCAATTTGAGGCAAAATGGCAACAAAGGTCACGGCGTAGATTACCAGTTGCTATTTTAATGAGGACCCCACCTCTTCTGTCCATTACAAGATTGGAAATAAAGCTAAATTAAAAGAGACAGAAGGCACTACATGTATAGCTGAATGTAAACACATGATTCTACAGATATTGTAAACGTTAAAGCCTTTTCGGCCCATACAGGGGAAAGATGCTGGAAATACCTAAATTTTGATAATTGAATATTGTATACTATTATTACTAATTGTAGAGCAATGAGGTATCTTTTTGTCTCTCTTAATGATGTGACTGATATTTTCATTTGTTCTGTTATAATATTTCATGTATCTTAAATGGAAGACAAATTCTTGTATCATAATGGGAGAGAGAGAGAGATTCACGAACAGACCAACATATATATCGAGAGAGAGGATCCATAAATGTATTAATGAGAAGGATAAAGCATGAATGAGATGGAACAAAGACCATGAGTTGATAATATAATAAAACAGACAGAGAGCGTGAGAGAGGGAGAGAGAGAAAGAGAGAGACAGAGTGAGATGGAGAGGGAGACAGATAGAAAGAAAGAGAGAGAGAGTGAGAGAGAGCTGGACTGATATATCAAAGACCGCATCATGTCACAAACACCTTATATTAGCATCACTTCACCTTTATCATGTCATCTTATTAATGATCTTTTCACGGTACGCGGCTTGCTGCGTCAGTAACGACTTTGCCAGGCGTGGTGGAAACGAAAGACCGCGTCGGAAGCTCCATGACCTACCAGCATTTATTTCATTGGGCATGTCAGCCTACTTTTTTTCCTTCAAATATGAACCCATAGTTCATGAGGATCAGGAAAATGAACTGATTGGCAAATAAACTCATAGCTCTGATTTGTTTTATTTCTATCTATATTAATCCTTTATTATGATGTCTGCTAATTTCTGCCAGGGTAGCAAAACATATCCATTACATTCTCTGTGTGTGTAGTGCATTTTATTTTCTTAGGAACTGTTTTGTATGAGCTGTGTGTAGTGCCTTTTATTTTCTTAGGAACTGTTCCATATGAGCATTGCCAACTAAATCTTATTCAACATAAATTATATTTATCGCCTGTGTAGGTTTCTGCACATTGAATTATTAAGAAACATTAGGATACACATAATACAGAATATATACTGGTTTCTGTATAATTTGTGTCATGGTTCAGACGCATGAATCATCATTAGTTGATGATTACTTTGGCTTTATTGGTTTAATTGTGGTATTGATTGAATCTTACCACTAGGAAGGATCATACAAGGTTCCTGGCTATATGAAAACGCCATGTTTAAGAAAAATGGCAATGTGCCTATTCTTAAGATTTGCTATTCTCATGCATGGCAGTGGCTGATCCAGGATTTATAAATGGGGGTGGGGGAGGGGGCACCGTGAAAATATTCAGAATTTAACATGCACAGACAATGGACTGTTTTCAAATTATAGGGGCCCCCGCCTGGATCAGCCACTGCATTGGTTTTCTATCTTCCAAACGATAACATACAAAAGGGTGTGTAAATCAAGCTATAAATATAAAATATATTGTTGCATAGACCCAGTTCACTTCTACTTTCTTGTTTTTTGTACATGCCAAACATCATCTCCCTTTTTCCCCTTTTGTAATACCTACAAAATGTATCGGCCCTGCTTAGTTCAAGAGCATCCCCTAATGTTAGCAATCCTTCCTTTGATGTACAATGTAAATATCAGCGAGAACAGTTGACCCAATCACTCAATGCAATTGGTCTTAGCATGGGTGCAAATGTCATAGTCTCAGAAGGAGATCAGACTAAAGAAAACTTTAGCATCAAGTTGCAGATTCATTTTGCATCCAAAACCATCTGAAAATCTATTGTTTGCTTTAAAAAAATCTTGTCTTATCTTAGGGTTGCAAAGTCTATGAGGAAATGTGAATGATAAAAGACAGTTGTGATCTGATATAATTCAGAAAACAGAAAATCTAACAAGAGCATCTACATTGATTTAGTGTAATCAGTATAGTAATTAAGCACAATCAAAAGCAATTATTATGAACGATCTAACAAGTCCTTTTCAGGAGAAAAACTTATCAATCATCCCACATGTGTAACAGTAATTACTGGTAATTGTCAGGACACTTCTTTATATATGAAATCCCTGCAATTTATCAGTAAATCTTCTTAATAATGGGAAATTATAAGAGTATTAAAGAAAATTCAAGATTAGCCCTTCTTGTGGCAAAATATGGCTACTGCAGATCCTTATTCTGCTGTAACATATTCAACTGTCTTAGTTTGATCATTCTGAGTGATAAATTATATAAATGATCTGACATGTATCTTCCTATTCTGAAATGGGGGATGCTATAAGTATAACACCCCCTGGTACTAAAAAACTCAACAATCTACTACATGAAAAAACATTCCCCAATCCCTCTCAACCAGTTTCTCTCAATCTCATTCCATATCTCATGATTATCTCCAATTCCAAAGGAAGATGATCTATTATGATTCAATTCCAGACCTCAATTTTTCTTAAGGAGAAGGAGACAGGTGCAAATTACCTTTTATAGTAGACTTCGCTGTGGCAAGCCAACCCCACTCTCCTTTCTTCAAGCATGTTTCCGCTTTTAAGTCTCCCTTTTTCCTGGACTCCATCTGGGCTATTGAAATAAAATCTTCTTCAGTGGCATATCCAGGGGAGGATGTAGTGAGGGGTGGACGCCCCCTTTATTTTTTTAAATCACACATTGAGCATACATGTTATTGTGCCCCCTTTATTTTCAAATTTGAGGTATGTGCCCCCTCTATTTCCAGCTGCTAATCAGCTGCTAATCTTCTTGCTATAATACTTAATCCATTGGTTGCTGAAATAAGATTTTTTTATTGATTTTGTAAATAGAATAGCTACCAAGGTTTAAAGGTATTGGGAAAATGTTTGAAGCATTTTTAAAGTCTCCTTTTTCTTGGCTTGTTCATATTTACAAGTGCACTCTTTCTATTAGAGTTTGTTAACCCCTCATTTGATGGTGTAATTGACATGGAAAATAAAACTTTATAACAGGGATAATGTTCGAAAGTAGAAGCCTTTGGTCTCCAGCTGGAGACCAAATGCATGTTGCGATTGCTCTCATTTATATATTTTAAAGTTTGAAAATCACATGAGCTCGGTAAATTGCGAGTTCAGTATAATATGAACCATTGTCACTTTTTAAAGAGAGGAAGAACACATGATACATAATTTTGTATATAACCTTGAAACAATTTAAAATAAATGAGCAGATTAGTTAACTTGTGCCCAAGTTGTTCAGTCTAAAAAATTAAGCAATGGAGGTCTAAGTGACAAAAGTGTCAATTATATTCTTGTAAATATGTAAACATGTTAAAAGTGCAATTGCAGGTCAATGCGCATCACAGCAACAATAACATTATTTTTAATCTCTTGACAACTTTGAAATAATAGAGAAATATTTGATATCGGGTGAGGAATTCTTTTTTGAAGAGACCCAGACTCCCTCCAACTTAGCCTTGGAACACTAGATAACGATCTCTGATTTTAGGCACTATTAATGGTGTATATCGCAGAGATAGTTATCTCGCTTACTGACTTCCCCTTAGTCCAAAGCTGCACCCTTATTACAAGGTTCAGGGTCTACGCAAAGACCCCTTTACACCAAAACCTGCTTTTTCATTGTGTTATGTATACATGTAGGTTTCACAAAATTTTACTGTGAGATTTTAATGCTTCTGTCAGAAAATCTATTTGCCATCTCCAAATCATATTGGACTTATCAATTAATTGAAATGAATCCTACTTTTATGATGTCCTAATAATTAATCTAGAATAGCCGTGCTCTTCTAGTTTCTTTTGAAGTCCTATCATGTACCCATGACTTTAAACTACCCTCTCACAATGTACAAAAACTTTGCTACGTATAGTAATTACTTAAAACATGGCTTCTGCACATAGTGCAGTCAACTTGTGATTTTTTTTCCTGCGAATTGAATTCCCTGTTACGTCTATGGTCTAACTATACTTCGATATTGGGTATATATTTCCTATCACTGGTACATGGGTTTATTGGGTATATTGTCCCTAAAGAAGTCATAATTGCTTAAAAAATTGATATAAACATTTATGTTTCGGTTCTGGGTTTTCCATTCTTATAAGTACATATGATATGTTGTTCAGGTTTCTGTTCGGTTTCTGCCGTGGTATACAAGTGCTTTCTGTGTTGTTTTGTCAGCAACACTGTACATTTTCAGTATTAACCCTTTGACTACTGCATTCTTGGATTCTCATAGGTTTAATACACGATGCACCTTGTTGCTGTAGCCGATGGGGTAGCAAATATGAACGTGACTTGGTGTGAAGGCACCTTAACCTTGACATTGAATGTGTAAAGGTCATTTGAGTGGAAGGAATGCTTTCTCTATTGAGAGATGGACTGGTTGGTGATGCTATCTTTGAGCTATGTGTGGTATTGATTGGATGGGTGGGTGGTGGGTGAGATGGGTTTGAGTGACAGTCTGCTTTTGTTATGAGAATCATTACTGGGGTGTGACTTACATGGGGCTGGTGGTGATCAAGGGATTCCTGTCCCCGGATGAGAGAAGGAGGGACATCGTAGAGGTAGACCAGAAAGATGGAATGAAAGATGATGAAAGAGATAGACCAGAAAAAGACAGTGAGAGAGAACAATATAGAATTAGAGAATGAGAGAGAGAAGATGAAAAAGATGGACTTACATGGGGCTGGCGGTGATCAAGGGGATTCCTGTCCCCGGATGAGAGAAGAGGGACATCGTAGAGGTAGACCAGAAAGATGGAATGAAAGATAATGAAAGAGATAGACCAGAAAAAGAGAGTGAGAGAGAACAATATAGAATTAGAGAATGAGAGAGAGAAGATGAAAGAGGACTTACATGGGGCTGGCGGTGATCAAGGGATTCCTGTCCCCGGATGAGAGAAGGAGGGACATCGTAGAGGTAGACCAGAAAGATGGAACGAAAGATAATGATGGAGGTAGAGCAGAAAGGGCGAACGAGAGATAATGATATAAAAGAGAATGGGAAATAATGATATTTGTGGTGATCAAGGGATTTGTAAACTCAGATGGGAGAGAAGGAGTACATTGTACAGGTAGAGCGGAAAGATGGAACGAAAGATAATGGAGGAGGTTGAGCAGAAAGAGAGAATGAAGAATGATAATAAAAAGCACTGTTATTGTGAGAGTCTACCTAAAAAGAAGTTTGATGTGCAGTTCATTATTATTATCGAGCTAGGTTGATGATGGGCTCAAGCTCTAAAGAAATATCTTCCTACCAGTACCACTTCACCTCACCTGGGTCGAGAGGGGCATATGAAAATTAATGTGTTGCCAAATAACATTACTGCAGTGGTCCGAATTGTGACTTTCTGTCATTAGATCTGAACAGTCCAGTGACATATCTTCTAGACCCACAACAACATCTAAAGGGTCACAACTCATCAAACACACGAGTTACTGCCCTTCTGGGTCTCAACTTCCTCATTGTATGATTGCATGGTTTATGTCCACTTGGTCTAACACCAGTTGGTCAAATTCCCTGTTTGGCTAAAAATAACATGGTTAAACCCATTTGGTCTACTAATAATGTGGTCTTAAGTGTTTTGTTAGTCTGGTAAATAGGCTTACTTGTTCTAATTCTTATTTGGTCTAATTGCCTATTCGTCAAATTACATTTGGGTCCAATTCCCAAATGAATATTTGGTCTATTACCAGTTTGTTACTGGAAGTGACAAAGTGGTGTTAGACCAAGTGGACATTAGACAAAATGGACAACGAAAACTAGACAAAATGGTAAATAGGCAAAGTAGCAATTACACCAAAAGGTAATTAGACGAACTAGTTTTAGATGAAATGGAATTAGATTATGTGGGTTGAGACCAAACAAGTATTTCATAGTGAGAGTGGGTTAGACCAATTGGCAATTTACTGAGTTCACTGCAAATGACCAATCAAGCTTAGTCATCCACCGAGGTCAAGCTTAGGTCATTGCACTCCTCAAAAAGCAGCCCTAGGTTTGATGTTCAAATTACTAACATCAATTGACAGCTTTTATATCCTGAGACCTAGTGCCCCATAAAATGCCTTTTCCACAGATTTTCCATAATTTGAACTTGCATGATCAATTCGTGTACAAGGTGTCTTAAAACATGTGAGCATCTAATTCTAAACATTGATGCAAATCTTTGTCTTACTTCCCCTTCCACCTCTCCCCCTCCTTCTCTCTTCCTGCACAACCTGGGGGGCATTTCATCAAAGGACTTGTCAGATATTTTATCCGACAAGTTTGCTCTCAGCCAATCAGATGCCAGCATTTCAGTAGCTTGTAACAGTTTGTGAGATAAAACATCTGACAAGTCCTTTGATGAAATGCCCCCCTGTTCTTTGCCATCTAACCATCCTTTGAATGACTTCTTATGTTTTCATATGTCACAAGATTCTTAAAATGTAAGTTTGGAAGAGTCCTGGTGGGTTAAAGTTAAACTAAGTTAAACTGCCCATACAGTAATGATTTGTTGATGATTTCAGTGTAGCTCTGAAATAATAAGTAGTTTATTTTTGATGAATCTCTGGGGATTCCCCAATTACAAAATATTTCTGTGCCACCTACAGTAAACACATTGCATTGGAAAAGTTCCAAAGCTTAAAAATCAAACAACCTTCTTCCAGCACATATGTGTATTAACCAAAAGAAATGATTTGACTTTCAGAATTGAAATCTCCGTGCCGAACCTATTTGTTCCTAGTCCCAATATATCTTTTGTCATTTCAAAAGAGGAAAACTCTTCAATGGGCTGCTTTCATTACTGAAGTCACATTACTAACCGAAAATACAAAAGAAAGGTATTCTTTAGATGAATGGAACACCTATTCTGAGTCAACCCAACTGTGCGAATTGTTATTTGTGTTGTCCCAGACAATTGTTTGATGGCACGCGATAGATAGGTGGCGCTAGACAAAAGAGGGAGCCATTTTTATTAGTTCATACTGTAAGTCAAAAATGTTTGCACTAGTTTCTGGAGAACTACGTTGGGTACGTGTCTTTCGAATTTTCTGAAAGGCTCCCTCCGCCAATTGAATTTTGATCTTTGAACAAAAAAGAACTTTTAGCTGTATAAAACTATTAACACTGCTTCCCAGAATATGTCATGTACGTGTATGTAATGTGGCATGGCCCAATAGAATATTCTTTAATTAGCATATTGATCAAAATTTCTTATATTTTTTTTTTTTAGATCTGGTGGTTGGATCTTCCTGATTAAACTATTAATTTTAATATTTCTTCTGGTTCAATGTACTAATTCATGAGGAATAACCTCTGCTCAAGTTACTGCAGAGAATCTTGAAGGAAGTGATGAAAGGAAGAGAGCTTTCCGGTTTACAAGCTGAACCTGCCCATCCTCTAGAATCTTGCCAAACATATTTCCTGTCTCTGTCTTTCCTTGACCTGTTGGAGACGAGCTGATTTGGCTATAACACACGTTTTCCATAGACCTCAGCCCGTATATATTCGGGCTCAGTCCCCAAGGGGTTAATCCTACCGGTTTCCTCTAAGATTTGCTGCATACTCCAAGTCATGAGTTCTAGCTGATGGACTATATATGTCCTTACATTCAAGTAAAGGGTATTGGCCACTTACAAGAAATGTTGCTCTCTTTGGAAGTACAATGAAAGAAATGCGGATTGCCTCAGTGAAAGTTGAATCTCACCAAACATATTTTTTGTCTCTCTGTCTTTCCTTATTCCTTGCTGCAAAACTTGCTACATACTTCAAGATTTGCTGCAAAACTTGCTACATACTTCAAGTCAACAGTCCTGGCTGATGGAATTATGTCCTTACATAAATATTACCTGTAAGGATGGTGACCTATTGTAAAAAGGAGGCTTTCTTTGGTAGTAGAATGAAAGAAGAATGTCAGTGAAAGTTTAATCTTGCCAAGCAAACATATTTCCTTGTTCCTATCGGTTTCAAGTAAGATTTGCTTCAGAATTCAAGCCAGAGTTTGAGCCACTAGAATTATGTCTTTACATTGCATCTAAATAATAGTGGCTTTCTACGGTAGTAGAATAAAAGAAATGTGTCAGTGGAAGTTGGATCTCACCAAACATATTTCCTGTCTCTTTGTCTTTCCTTATTCCTATCGGTTTCCTCTAAGATTTGCTACAAAACTTGCTGCATACTCCAAGTCAAGAGTCCTGGCTAATAGAACTACCCCGGTATAGAACTATACAACTTCTTACATAAGTTTTGCCTGTAAAAGATAGTGACCTTTTGCAAAATTTTTTTTGCTCTCTTTATTAGTAGAATGAAAGAAGTATATAGGTCTGAGTGAAAGTTGAATCTCATCAATCATATTTCCTGTCTCTCTGTATTTCCTTGTTCCCATTGGTTTCCTCTAAGAACTGGAGTGTCCTCAGTAGCACCTTTACAGGAGAATCCTTTAAAGGGAAACAGTAACTTTCAAAAAACAAGAGCAATTAGATCAAGATGAATAAAATTATATTGCTCTAATAGTAAAAACAAACTCAGATCTAATGGAAGTCATTTACTACCACAAAACAGTGTAACAGCCAAACGCGAGTGAATTTTCAACCCCTTTGCAGCAAACCCTCCAGCCCGCTAGGATCGGGGGGAACACGACAGGAAGTGGGGTGTCTTGAAAAGCACATGGTAATTTGTTTTCCACCACGAGATGGTTTACTAAATCTGAGTATGAAATCATTGATATCTCGAAAGTAAAGCAAGCAATTAACTTGTAATTTTGAAGAGATACCAGACTGACCTATAAGTTTATAATTATGTTGACAAAATGAGCTAAATCAAGAAATTGTGATTTGAATATCATTCAATGTTACTGCATCCCTTTAAAGGGATGCAGTAACATTGAATGATATTCAAATTGCAATTTATTGGATTTAGCTCTTTTAGCCAACATGATTATGAACACATAGGTCAGTCTGGTATTCCTTAAAAATTGCAGTCTATACTTGCTTGCTTTACTTTCGAGATATCTACTACATGTATATTTATGGCTAAAGAACTTTTAGGTTTAATTTTATTTCCCCATGTTTTGGATTCACCATAAACCCTTGATAGCTTTTAGAGATGTAATTATTTTCATTTTCCATATAATTTTGTTCATGATTTCACATCAATTGATGAAGAGGTTTAAGTCACTATGAGTGTGTTCAATGTCCAGTTTCAAATTTATACGCCAACATGAATCATGATACAAAACGCAATTACAAAACGCTGATATAAAGAGAAACAAAGTGAGCGTTTATTGTCGCCCATCCCCGGTCGTAAAAGTAAACGTGTTTAAAATATCAATTTAAATTTAAACGCCGAAAATTTAAACGCCGAAAAAGATGCGTTTTGAAACACTATCAGCTTCAATTTTACGACCTTGAGCATCGCGATTGCAACGAAATGCGACACTGAACAGTATTGAGTTTTCAAACGTGTTTAAATGTGCTCTCGCAATGGAAGTTTCCGGTGCAAGTGAAAAAAGGAGAAGACGTTTGTTTTTTGAGAGCGGGGAATTTAAAGATGATGGAAATGTAATCAGCTTTAAATTTTTGACACTGAACGGTGCACCGCTGATCGCGTTTGTGTTTATGTTTTGTAATTGCGTTTTGTATCATGATTCATGTTGGCGTATAAATTTGAAACTGGACATTGAACACACTCTATGTATAAACATTTAGGGGCCTGCATCTGCTAGATTTGATTGAAACTCTGTAGCTACTTTTGGCAAATGATCAGAGAGGGAGAAAGAAAGAGAAAGGGGAGACAAAGATCTGATAAGAGGAATATATAGGAAAACCATATATACCTCAGAGATTGAAAGTGACATTTGTATGATTAATGACACAGCGCTGGGACAGAAATCCATGTTGATGAGACTGCTTGAAGAGACAGAGAGATGGAGCAAGAGATGGAAAGTGAAGGAAGAGAGAAGAGGAGGGTATAATACCCCCCAAATAAATAAATAAATAAATAAATAAATAAATACATTGATAAAAGATATATAAATGAATAGAAATAATAAAAAAAAATAAACGAATGAAGAAATTAAGTGAACAGATATAAAGATAGATAGATAGTGTGAGATGGGAGTTGTTGACAGAGAGAGAGAGAGAGAGAGAGAGAGAGAGAGAGAGAGAGAGAGCAGGGCTCACGCTTAACATTTTTCTTTGGGTGGCCATTGGATTCAATGGAGTTTTTAGTTTAATTCTGGTGGCCCGACTAAGTTTCAGGTGGCCATTGGCACTGGGCAACTGCTAAATTTCGAGCCCTGGAGAGAGAGAGAGAGAGAGATGGGGGGGGGTGGGATGGAAGGAGAAAGAGGGAACTGAAGCAATGCAAAAATATTAATGTAACAAGAGGGATGAGCAGGGGAGGTGAATATTAAGCAGGAAATAGTTTGAAGAGTGAGATTGAAAGAAATAGAAAGAAAAGGAAAAGAGAAAGAGAGAAGAGAGAGAAACAGAGATGTGGACGATGGGCTGTCCAGAGAGCAAGACACATGAGGTAGACATGTTTGGAAATAAGAGAGGTACACAAAATCAGAGGAAGATCGAGGGAGTTTGAGAGAGAATAAGAGAAGGATGTAGATTCATCACATCCCGGACAATCTGGAAATGTTTGTCTGCGTCGTTTTGATTTTCTCGTCATGACAGTTGCTCCCAGTTCTTCAATTATCGCCCTCATCAATGCCACGTCTCGGGGATGACGAGCGAAACTTCGGGAGGCATTCAAATTCAGCATCCGTCATGGATCCTGATACGTTGGCTCACATAGTAGGATGCTTTCATTTAAAAACATGTGTGATTTATTTCTCTCCTCAAGTATTTTACCACAAAATCATTCTATTATCCCAGACAGTCAATGTTGGTGTAACATTCTCACATGTTGCGTCTAGATTTTGGAGATTCGCAGTCGATCCATTCTAGTTTTGAAATTAATTTAGGTTTTATCATTCAATTTCAATTCAATTTTCTTATTCCAATTCAATTTCTCAATTTCAATGAATTTATTTCCGTTTGAAATCACAATACAATTATAATGTATATTGTAGGTAACATGAATGATTAATGATTATCTGTTACATTAAAGAATAAAACTTCATCTTGCAAAGTCAAATGTTCCAACTTCCAAGATTTGTTGAATAGTAATTCGTAATTCCTCCTTTCTTGATGAAACAGGCAAGAAATATATAAGACATTATTTCAAGAGACGGAAGCATGAATGGCGTTAATGTGTCTTTGGTAAACATTTACCTGCAGAGAAAGAGAGAGGGATGGAGAGGGAGAGAGAGGGGGAATAATGGAGATACAAAAAACAGACAATAATTATTTAAAATGCCCAATAGAGGAGTGTAAGGATAAAAGAAATCAATGAATTTCATTTTCAGGGCAGACAAAGTAAAACATGAAGTTAAAGTCTGAAGAGAAAAGGGTGGGGGGTAAATACTCTAGATAAAATGGCCTGGAGCAAATGTACACAGTAGAAAATGGATAAATGTGTCTGAATGTGGCTCTGTTTTTGTGCGGAGGTAATTACAGAACGAGTTGGATTGCGTGCCAATGTAGACATGTTTTACTCATTTAGGCCCAGCCTCATTCGGACGGACGTCTGGGTATTCATCACTGATATCAACATCTTGAGACTCTTTCAAGGAGCATCGATCTTGTCATTTTTGACAAGAACTGATTTTTTTTTCTTGGAGGGGGGCGGGGGGGTCAGTCATGATCTTTTCCAACTTCTTATGTGCAAAGCAGATATTGAAAGAAGAAAAAATAGAACAGTGGAAGCATCGTATTTGATCTTTAAAAAAGTCCTGGTTTTTTCCCCTTTTCTTATCAGGCATGTAGATATTTAAAACCAGTCTTTTAGAGAATGTCACCTTGTTGCCCTTTTTAAGGGTACCTTTTTCTTACAGGGGGGGGGCATTATATTTGCCCTCTTCTTGTTTGTTGAAGCAGGCATTAAAACACTTAAGCACATTCTTTTTAAAGACATATATACATTGTATTGCTCATAAAACTATGGGTAAATTTTCAAAACTTTTGGGAATCTTGCCAGGATTGATGATATTTGTTTGCACAAAACAGGAATACATAGTGTATTAATAAAATGTTACTGGACGCAATGTATATTTAAGAAAAAATAAAATAAAACGAAGGCCTAGAAAACTGATGATATCTTGCAGAGGAACAACATTCCATGTTTTAAGTGCCATTGTTGATTATTTTGAAACAATTTGAGAGAGCTGCTCATATCCAAGGTTAAATGATTGCTCCTTCCCCTGTGTAAACTAGATAGCAGTACTTCAAAGCTGCGTTATGTTGATGTCCTTTTAACATCAGTTCCTTTTGTGCTACCTGTCTGCATCCAAATGTATGTTGCTATGGCAATGGTTGACATTGTAACATACCCCATGTCTGTTCTTTTGTCTGTGGAGGTCATATTGTTAACCATAGTATTCCCTGATCAGCTTTCCTTATATGTTATGCATCGTCTACAAACCCCGCACTGCGGTACGGGTGCAGGATTGGAGTTTATGACCCTTTCTTTCTTCTCTTCGTTCCATCTGGTCAAAATACCTATACTTTGTTTTCAGGTCTTTTTATTTATTTTATTTATTATAATTCTTTTTGCTTTACAAGAACGAGGTCAGTATTTTATTAGAGACATATACGACATATTTTGATTTTCTTAATTATCATCAAGCAAAGCTTTGTATTAAAAAAAAATTAATAAAAATAAATATTTTCAACAGGAAAACCCTAATTATATGATTTTCTTAAAAAGAGAGAAAGAAGAAAAGAAAAAAGAAAAACGCAAATGATAAGGCGTAAATATTCATATAATGAATGAAAGCGCCGTAAAATATAAAAACAACAACAACAACAGTGTTGCCGTGACCTGCTTTCGACTGGACAAATTTTAGTGAAAAATCAAATATTTTCAATATTTTGTTTGATTTAGACATATCGCAGCAATATCTTCTGCGAAGTCTCTGTGATTTCAGAGACTTGAGACGCGAACTAGTAACGAAATAGTCCCCTAATCACCTTTTAGGTAGTTTTCAGTGATTCTTCAGTATTTATTCAATAACTACAATATTGAAATTTATCTCAAAGTTGGGGTGTACTGTAACTCTGTGGTTAGGTCAGGAATGAGGGTGGTATTACTGTATGACTCATATTTTCCACCTGTTCTTCCTTCTCCTGTCTCTCTACTTATTTCACTTTCTTTCCCTTAGTCTCTGTTTCAATCTTTTTCCTTACTCTCATGTTCTATTTTACAACTGTTTCTCTATCTCTCCCTTTCGCACATTTTCTCTCACTTTCTCTTAGTCCGATTTTCTGTATGTTTTTATTTTGGAAAAGATCTTTTCTTTTCTTTCTTTTTATATTGTCTCACATTAGGCCTTACATTAGTATTCTGTCTATATACATTGTAAGAGCCAGTAGTACATTGGTTTATGCCAATCTGACTTTTCGGATACCATAAGTCTATTGCTGCATAAACAGGATTTTCACTTGTTGTTTACTAGACAAAGCTTGACCTATGTTTGATACTTATTTCCCTTTTGAGAGTTGTAGGCTTCCCCATTCTCCTCTGACGTTAATGCGTCTCTATAATAATGGAACTCTGAGACATGTCTTTTGATCCATACAATTTAGTTGGTGTAGCCCAAAGCTACTTATACACAGTAAAATCATATTATATGTAAATATAGGCTATGCTCATCACAATAATTTTATTGGTTTCAAAGGCCACATAATCTGAATATGAGTTTTTTCTGGTAATAGTATTGTTAATCTAGATATGCAGAGTTTAAATAATAATGGTCAAGTTCACCCTTATGTAAAAATGTAATTTAATTTTTTCTGAGATGGTCACCAACAAATGAATTTTCACTGTGCTATTATACATGTTTTTTTTTGTATTACAGAAAGAAATAATTATATACTGCTGTATGTTAGATTAACATATGTTACAAGTCATATCCAGAAAGTTTAGTGGGGGGGGGGTAATACAGATACAGAAATTTTTAAAGTGCGTGTTTAATATGAAAACATTATTTACAGGTCACAAAAGTTTTGATATAGCCTGGTGTTTAAGAGATACTTAACTTAACATGCTATTATCATCTCATTTCAAACATTCCATTAACCTTATCATTCCACTATCGCCCCTTCCTCTTTATCTTATTAGGAACAAACACATGACTTTATTTATTTCTTTAAATATTTCTTTTGCGTGCAGACAATGTGTTATCTGATGTCCCAAATTCCTGTTGACTCTTTAAAAAAAAGACGAACTTTGAGTTGGCCATTTCTTATCTTTCTACGTTTGTTCTACTTCTGTTTATTCTCCAGGTACACGTGACAAGGATCTCTTCCAGACGGGTTCCACCAATGGTGGCGCTCACTTCCTCTCCTGCCTCTCTTCCAACTCCTCGTCTCCCGTCTTGAATTCCTCATCGGCCGTCATAACCGATGGCAACGGACGGCAGGAGGATGATGTCTTGCTCCTTGAGGAGGAAGCTCAGATGTATATGCAGGTGAGCTTTAATATCCAATCATGCTCCTGGTTTTGCTCCTCAGGGAGGGGAGAATGTGCACACATTGTATGTTAGAGATGCCATTTTTCAGGAAATTTCCTGAATTCTGGAAATTTACTTCTCCAAATTTCTGTGTTTTCATTTATTTTCAGCCCGTTTTTAGTTTTTTGCCTAAACTTGCATGTGTTTTCAGGATTTTTGTGCCGATTTCAGGATTTTTTAATGGTACTGAGTGGCAACTCTGGTGTGTGGGCAAGCCTAAATCCAATGACTGGGTAAAATATGTCTGTAAAATGCTTAGAAACAAGTTTATTAGGCGCATTATAAATCCAGAATATTGTTAATATTAAATTGGATGTTAAATTAATGTTCAGGATAGACCACGTAACAATTCTCATTGGTACATATGTCATAACCTATCTAATCTACATTCACTCTGTTTTTAATCCACCACACACATAAATGTGTAAATGTCTATATAGGCATGAACAAATCCCCCCAAAATGAAACAATATTAATGTATTGTTTTAAAACTCTCAATTTGTATAACTTTTTTTTTCTAATAGTAGCATTGGACATCTCTGCTATTAAACTTTGTTTGTGAATTTGCTTCCTCCTTTTGTTTTTGAATGTTTTAGGCTCTGAATGGCTTCATTATAGTGATTCAGAATGACGGTCAGATCTTCTATGCTTCACCCTCTGTGCAAGAATATCTGGGATTCCAAGATGTAAGTTGAACAAAAAAAAAGTCTTGGGTGGTATCTCACTTTCCGGAGATGTCTTTGTGACTTTGAATTTCAGAGACGTCTCTGATAGTTGACGTCTCCACAATGGAAAAAAAAAATCATAGATTTAAGCATGTTTGATTTTCCCAACGAATCTTGAGACGATGCGGAGACTCATGAAACGTCGTGGGGACTAAAAACCATCTCTAAACTGTCTCAAAACCATCTGAAATCTATCTCAAACCCGTCCCAAACTAGTCTAAAAAAGGTCTCATGGCAAGTGAAATATTACCATTATGGTATGGCTTCTCCTTTGCATGAAAAGTTTATGAAACCTTTTTTAAAGCCATATAGTGATTTTGTTAATTGTAATACGCAGCCATACATGAAGAACTACAAGAGATCAATATATTATACAGAAAACAAACAAAAAAATACCTGAAAATATATAATGTCATGTTCTTGAGATATTATATGAAGGCATACTGTTTTTTAAGAGGATGTTTAACTTTAATTTTTACCCATTCAATACACATTACTTTTTGCCAAGGGGGAATGCTAACACCCACTTGGTAGGCCAATTTGTTAAGGGGATTCTTTTCTTCTTCTAGTGCTGTTGTCTTTATATACAGTGCGTCCCAGATAAAAGTATACCCAACTTTGAGAGCCTCATATTAAAATTGTATAACTTATGTGTAATTAATTTTAATTTCATGACAAAGAGTAACTCATATTCTGTCTCATGATACCAAAATCATACCGATACTGTCATGGATGACTGAACACTCGAGTGTTTATAAACATTGGTCAAAAGTGATCTGTACCAAGTTGTCTGATAAGCAGCCCTGGCTTTCTGATCATTCATTGTTTGTTTGAGGTCAGCCTTCCTGAGTCCATTCATTTAGCACACAGGATTACTTGATCTATTGAAATGCAAGGGCTGCTTTTGCTCAAACTTGGGACAGGGCACTTTTTACGCTTGTTTTTTAAAGCCCAACTGCTTAGTCATCAATCACAACACAGGTATAAGTTTGGTATCATTGAAGAGAATATGAGTTGCTCTTTATCATGATATACATTTCAAGGTCACACAAGCTATAATATTTTAATATGAGGCTCTCAAAGTTGGGTATACTTTTTTCTGGGACACACTGTATATGTGAAGGTGATTACTATGAGGCAGTTAATTGTTCCCAGAAAGTTAGAATGGATTCATTAACTTTGTGGAACCTTAAATATCTAAGCTGCAGGGGTCCTGACCCTTCACAAACATAAAAAACAATAATGTATTAACAAAGATACTGAATCCCTTTAACAGCAAATGTACATTCAGTGTCGACCATTTGGAGAGGCATGATATTTCCAGCCGGCAAATCGTATATCATGACATTACATCACAATCTGTAGAAGACTTGCCTTAATTTATGCACTCTGTGAGGTTTTGTTCTAAATAATTCATAGGTGGGATATCCGCTGTAAGAATACATTAGAGTCATGCTGTACCAAAATGCAATGGTTTGTAACACAGCTGAGAGAGCTATTTAACGCTTCAATCATTTCCAGTTTTCTGATCGACTAATCTTGATTGTCGTTGAGAACGCACATTTTATTCCGGAATTGGTTTAGGTCAAACATGGGACCACCTTACTATAAGGATAGCTTTCAAAGCACTATAACATGTGGTTTTTTGAAAACCAGAAATCTGTAATGTGTACAATCACACAAGATAAAACAATCTATTCGCTCTTAGCACACGATGTGTGGGATGTCTAAAGAGGAATATTTAAACACCTTTTTTATCAGAGCAACTTTACCTGACATCCACTTTTGTGGTGAAGTTTTATTATCGGAAGTGCGACACCACCTCTTTATCTCTTGTTTGTCTTTTGTTTTTATATCTATTTTCATATATATCCTTCCTTCTATTTAAATGATCTCCTTCCTGTTGTTGCTATTTTGCTATATCTGTTTTCATATTTTTAACGAGAATGAATTCTATTTTTGTGAACAATAATGTTTTGATCCTTTGAATGATGGCTTGTGATATGTATTTCTTAATTTCTTTAATCCACTTTCTATAATGACACCATGCTGGGACACTTCCTATCACCTTCATACACACCCTACACCCTTACCACACCCACACTATCTCCCTCGCCACTTGCCACACTCACACCCTCAAATTTAGCCAAACCCTCTTCTACACCCTCATCCACACTATCACTATCACCCACACCCAACATTCACCCTCACCCTAACAACCACCGACACCCTCACCGACACCCTCATTCTCATCGATCCTCGACATCGCCCTCGCCACACTCACACTCTCAACTTACCCAAACCCTCTTTCACATACTCACCAACACTATCACACTCTTATCCACACACCCTCAACCCCCCAAAAAATCACCCACACCCTCACCCACACGCTCACTATTAGTTACCCATACCGTCACCCTCACCCAACAACTCACCCACATCCTCATCCTCACCCTCACTGTTGGTATATTGCACTCAGCCAAACACTAACTAAAACACTCACCCACACTCTCACTCTCACCATCTCACAATCAACCTACACTCATGCTCACCTAAACACTCACCCACACCCTCAACCATACCCTTACTCTCAACCGTACCCTCACTCTAACTCACTCCCTCAACCTCACCCAAACACTCACCCACACTCTGAATACCACCCTCACCCACACCCTCACCCGTAACCTCACATATATCCACACCTTCACCACCACCACCACCACCATTATGAATTTTATCCTCATCATCACTATCATTCTCATGACTATCATGATGCACACCCACATCCTCACCATCACCCACACTATCACACTTACCTGCACCCTGACCCACACCCTCACTCACACCCACACCATCACAATTGCCCTCACAAATATCATGATTATTATAACTTGTTTTTATATCGTCTTTACTTGGAGTGAATCCTTCTATCTCTTCCCAGGCTGACATCATGCACCAGAATGTCTTTGAGCTGATCCACAAGGAAGACCGAGAGGACTTCCAGAAGCAGCTTCTCCTATGCCCTCCTGCCACCTGCTCACAAGATGTTACCCAGAGAAGCATCACCAGTGGTAACGGTTCCAATGAAGACCAAGGGGTACCTCCTGAAGTCCATGGTAAAAGGCTAGAAATGGTCGAACAATACTAAAATGCCATCACAACTTGTAGATTAATGATGTAATTTATCAAATATACATTAAACATTTCGTGATGATGATAATGATGTTGATAAATAGTCTACAGCCTGATAGACAGCTAGGCACATACATGTACTGGATCATCAAGACGGCCATAGGATACCGGGTCACGATATCCTAGGACTGCATTTGCTGTATGCTCTAACCCTAACCCTAAGAAACCGGGTCACGATGACCCGACACTGCGGTCACGATGTCTATTGTCTCCATGGTCTATCAGCCTCACAGACTATAGGGATGTCCCCGATGAATAATGATAATAGTAATGCCAATAATAACATGAAAAGAAATAACCATAATAAAAGAAAAAAATTAATAACACTGTTAGCAATAATGATAACAGTATTAAAGATATTAAAGGCTTTTCTAGCTGAGGTAGAACTTAATACATTGCTTTACTCATTTATAGGATTTAATAGCAATTTCACAATTCCAAATCATACTTTCCACTTCTTTAATTATGATATGCTAATTGAGGATTTAGTACAAGCATAAAATTCTCTATCCTGAACATGAGTTCCTGAATAAATTATTTTAGATAATAAACAAAGCGAAACAAGAATAAATGTAAGATAATCTTGAGGTACAGCCTAGAGTACAGAGGATTAGAAAAGATATCAGTCGTCATGGAAACACGGGAAAGACAGACAATCAGAGATTTTTTAGATTTATTGGCGTCTGATACACCAATCTGTGTGCCGCATTAATTAGTTGAAGAGGAGTGATAGAGATTTAAGTAGTGGTGTGATATCTTGACAGAGATAAGGACAAAGAAACTATAAATAATGGGGAACAAGTAAAAAAAAATTTAAAAAAGGAAATAAGAAAAGAAAGAAAAAAGAACGTAATGAAGGAAAGGATAAGATAAATTGTTTTTGAAAGTGTATATGAGAGAGAAAGAGTGAAAAAAAAGCATTAAAAACAGAGTGAAGATAATATTATAGTGCAACTGTGGAAGATTAAAGATAAACAAACAAAGTCAATACATACTTTATGAAAATTGTATGTAATTACTATTATACAAAAAATATGTAAATTAATACACTGCAACAGTATAAATAAGAGATGGTGAAACAAAGAGAGAGAAAGTGAGAGAGAAAGTGATAGAGAGAGAGAGAGAGAGAGAGACAGAGAGAATTGGAGAGAGAGAGAAAGAGAAGGAAAAAAGAGAGAGCAAAAGGAGGAAAAGAGAAAATTTAGAATGTAAGAATAATAGAAAAGATAAGGGAAGACAGAGAGAGAGAGAGAGAAATGGAGAAATAAAAGAGAACAAGAGTGGAAAATAGAGCAAAAAATTGAACAACCAAGACGTGTAAAATTAATAGAGATATCAAGAAAATAGCGCGTAAACATCACAACCTTGATCTACGATCACGGCGCACTTCATCAAGAAGCACAGGACCCTTTTGCAAATGAGCTGTAAACTCATTTAGAGGCTGAGCCTATGAGCACCATAGGCTTTAGAGAGTCATGTCATTATGGGTGTGTTCAATGTCGATTTTCAAATTAAAACGCCAACATGAATCATGATACAAAATGCAGTTACAAAACGCTGATATAAGGAGAAACAAAGTGTTCATATCAGATTTTGATTAAGGGAAAATTTAAAAGCCACGAAAGGTACGTTTTAGTGCATTTGAAAAAAATTGCAGATGTTTGTTTTTGAGAGTGGAGAATTTAAAGATGATTGACGTATAAACAGCTTTAAATTTTCAACACTGAATGGTGCACCGCTGATCGCGTTTGTGTTCTGTGTTTTGTACTTGCGTTTTGTATCATGATTCATGTTGGCGTTTAAATTTGAAAATCGACATTGAACACACCCTATGAGAGTCGCGTCATTAAATCACATGTTACATGAAGCGTCTTGTCAAATGAAGAGTGTCTCATGGCTTGCACGGATGAAGGGTTTTTCTTGTTAAGTCGATAACAGTACCTTATGTTCATACACTGACATTTTGATGTGCATGATGCCCTTATCTACACGGTACATTAAAGCTTGCCATTGTACTGGACTATAATATACTACACTCTATTTAACTGTGGATATATAAGAGAAATTTACTGTACTTCCTTCAAGACGTATTAGATTTTATAATAACAAAATTAAAAAAAAAATCTATCTGGAATGCCCCTCTAATTACAAAGGTGAAAGTATAATATTTACTCTTGGGTAATTTGTTATCTTTATTTTTGTTATTATAGTTTTCACAAAATGTTTTAAAATCCTTGTGGAGTTTCATGAAGTATAATGCCACCCCAAACAAAAGAAAAATTAGATACAAGAAATTGGGCTGCACATGCTAAAAATCATGGTAAATGGATTATAACTACAATAGTACATGTAATGTTTTGATAAAGATACTCTAAATTATGAGTATAATAACAAACCTATTCATTTATAATTAAGCACATTAATAGAAAATCTAAACGCTTTATTACATCAATTACTTTAAAACATTAGGCATGTGTTAAACACAGGGATTCGATCGTGCCATGAAAAACACATGTCTAATAATTAGGCCCACTAGATGCGTACCAGATTTAGTGAGAAATTATTTCATTAGGAAACGTTATTAAGTCCCATTTTAGATGCCCTGCCTTCTTGGCTACTCCACTGTGGAGGATAATTTTTCCCTTAGAAAATTATATTTTGCTGTCCTATTCTTATCCCTTGTATGAGCAGGGTGTTTTTAACATCACTTTAATCAGCAACATCTGCATATCTCGTAAGAAGGAAAGATGTTCCCTTCATTAGTGCCTGCATGAGTACACTTATAAATTATTCTGGGCTGGGACGCTTGCTGTTGGAAAGTGCATCTTATGAAAAGAAGCGAGAGAGAAAATTTAATGAGGATGTTGAAGTTTACATTGTACGTTTTTTTGTTGTCAGTTTATGTTGAAAAGTAAAAGGAGTTATTGTGACAGTATTTAGGATTGCATTATATTCTTATAAGTGTAGGTAAATTTAGGTCATTAATAAAAAAACAAATTGTTGATGTTGTGAGATCCTTGCAAGCCCCCTAATTATTTCTTTATCTTCTTTTCACCCAGAAGCCTATAGGCCTGTTGTCCTGTCAGTTCTAAAATGCTAAAATTCTCTCTTTTTTGGATTGAAATATAAATGAATACAATTCATCATACCCATGCCCTAGAATCATAATTGGACACATCTGAAAAGAATATATTCCTGCTTTGAAGGATATATTTCATATTTGTAATTACATGTATGAAGGAAATGAAGACCCGCTCACAAATCAGGGAGTTTCTGAAGTATCATTGATGGATCACAAATTTATCACTTTCTTACCTGCTATTGGATTATTAGGGATTTGGTTTTATTCATTTTTCTTCTTTTGCTGCAACCAACTTGACATGTGGGTATTCTGTCCCTTTGATGCACACACCATCCCCACAAACTTTTTTCTTTTGTAAAAAGGAAATAGATGTCTATCCATATTGGAACAAATCTCACATCAATTTCATTACAACACTTGTTGTACATTAATGGTCATATCTTATACCTGCTAGAATACAGGTTTTCTTCTAAAAGTGGTCATAAAAATTAAGCTTGTTTACTGTTGTGATTGGAATGATACTTTTATGCATTGGTAAAAGATTTTTACATGTACATGCATCATAATTTATTGACTGTGTGTTTCCTGTTGATATTTTTGCAGAATCAGAGCCTACACTGGACAGGAATTTCACGAGCCGTTTGAGATGCTTACTGGACGAATCGTCAGGATTTCTGGTAAGTATACATGTACAATGAACATGTGCAATGTACATGTTTGAAACTGGCAACTAGCTGCTAGGGCACCCCTGTACCAGTGTTGTAGCTAAAGCTTTCCCAGCATGTGTTTTTTATTTTTTTTGTAAGATTGAATGACGAATACATTTTACACAGAGAAACGGTAAATTCATTCCCATGATAGATATTGTCAGCCCAACTTATGATAAAGCATTATGGCACCATAACTCAAAATAGATGACTCATTATAATAGATCAGATTTGAAAAATTGAGTATATGCTGATATGGTACATATACCATTAAATTACATTAAGCCTATCCTTCCCTCCCCCAAAAAAAGGTAATATTGTATTTATTTTACTTTATTTTTTTTTCCTTCTAAATTGTCCTGGGAAAAGACTTTTTGTAATGTTTGTGTTTACATCCCTTCCCATTAGAGGTATACTGAATATTATCCCACATTTTTCACTCCGTTCCAACCACCCTCTATCTTCTCCTCCATTCAGAGTCTGCAGTTCAGTGGACGCCTCCGCATGCTCCATGGTCAGAGGACGCGGGGTAAGGACGGTATTCCTATTGACGTCGAGCCACCAGAGATGGCGCTCTTTGCCCTCGCCAGTCCCCTTCAGCAGCCCTCCATCATGGAGATCTATGTGCGCAACATGATCTTCCGAACCAAGCACAAACTGGACTTCAAGACAGTCAATCTAGATATGAAGTAAGATCATGCGCCGGCATTCGTACTTGCAACAATTGTTCTGGGTTTTATCTTATATAAGATGTAGTGTTAGGGAAATGCATGAGACAGAGTTTTATGTTCCATGTAGCTTTTTGGTTAGTTAAAGTGTTATGTCTGGGGCTGAAGTTAGATATTAAATTATTCTCGGGAATTTACCTGAGAGCAACTATTGCTAGTGAATACATTTATGTTGTATCAACTTTGTTGATTGGGAAATGGCTTTCATTGCTAGAGTACCTGAGAGAAATAGATAGGGATAAATTTAAAAGAATTTGTATTATACGATACCAACATAAAAGCAAGATCAACATTTTATTTTTAATGCAATCCGTCTTCATTTAAGACCAAACCCTTAACCTTTCAACATAAATTGCTTTAAAATATTTTCAGAGAGTATTTAATATTCTCTCTGTGATATTGTAAATGTGGAGAAATGTTTCATATTATTAACTCAATGTGTTGGCTTTATCCTTCTTCCTAAATGTCCTTGATCTAATAGGGGTACTGAAGTTCTGGGCTACACTGACAATGAGTTCCGATCACTACCAGGATACCAATATGTTCACTATGAAGATATCATCTACTGCTCTGAGATGCACAGTCAACGTAAGTACATTTTGTATTAAGGGATGCAGTAACATTGAACAAGAATTCAAATCATAGTTTATTTGAAAAAGCTCACTTTGCCCACATAATTTTAAACATGTTGGTCAGTCTGGAATCCTGTAAAAGTTACAAGCCAATTGCTTACTTTACTATTCAGGTATTTAACATTTCATATCCAGATCCTTGGTCGCTGCTCAGAACGTACAGCGTATTCTGGGTTATGAGGTCTCTACGCCCACCCCGCTGGATGTCTTGCCTTTTTTAAGGCCCATGACAAGGCGGTGGTAATTAAATTTTGCATGGCCGTAGACTTAGACTCGTTTGTTTTCACTGTTTTAAGCTAGTAAATGACTTCCATTTGCTCTGAAACTTTCAATAGTTTGTACAGTCAGAGCAATAGGATTTTCCTCATTTTGGTCTCTTTCGCACTAAATAGTTACTAAATATCTTTAATGGATAGGATGGGTATCAAAATTAGGCTGCAAGTTAAGGGGGTATCTCACTCTGTATCGCACCCAGACGAATGAAGCGAAATTGGACAGTGCCATGGAGAAAGAGAGAGAGAGTCTAGCCAACTCTGTGAACATTAGGTACAATGTATAATATTAAATATCTTTAATGGATAGGATAGGTATCAAAATTAGGCTGCAAGTTAAGGGGGTATCTCACTCTGTATCGCACCCAGACGAATGAAGCGAAATTGCACAGTGCCATAGAGAAAGAGAGAGAGAGTCTAGCCAACTCTGTGAACATTAGGTACAATGTATAATGGTATATAAAGGTATATGGCACTGTGCAAATTTGATTCGTTCGCCTGGATTCGCAGCTCTGAATCATTCTTACATAGACAACTGTATTGGCTAATAGGTGACAGGCAAATAACATAAAAAGTTTCAGTGTTTGGTTTGAAGTGGGCTCAGGCAATTGATCAACTATTAACCCGTTGTATACTAAGCCCGCATATATGCGGTATGGTAAAATGGAGACTACCCCTCTCTGTGACCTTATATTCCGCTCATTTTTGCAGTAATACCCAAAGGTAATGGATGATTCCATTAATTGGATATTGATGATTGAAAAACTGCCTTTCTGTTACTTTCAAATGAAAATGATTTGTGGAACCATGATTGACAATCATGTTTTATAGGTCTTCGTAAAAATAACCTCAGTCTTCAACGGGTTAATGGGATGTAGTGCCATAAAGAAAACCTTTTTAAAAATTTTTATGACAGAATTTGGTAAAGGCAGTCTCAAAGCTTAATTGAAAACAGGAATGCTTAATTAAAAAACAAATAAAATTGAGAGGGCATATAGTAACTTAAATTATTTCACATCTTCTCAGACCTCTGTCCAAAAAGTGGACTAATACAATCTCTTACAAAACCCTTAGAAATAGCCTGTCTGAGGAAGAAACAAGATTAATGGGAGGATATAAGACTGACTAACATCCCATACAAGCCAAGGTCACAAGAATGAAAAATAAAGTAACCTTGCTTGTTCACTCAGGCTCCTTTACTTTTTTTCTATAAATAGTAGAAGAAACGTTACCAAACTTGTTTACGCAATATACATACACATACGTGTAATGGGTCGCCTGTGTGCAGTATTTAATAGGTAGAGTCTAATTCGGATTCTGATTTTACTTCCGTTCATAGGCATAAAGATGAGAACATCCAAATATTTGAGATATGATTAATACGTTCAAATATGATAAGCAAAGGAGTTAAGTGTAATTATTCAAAATACTTATTGATCAGTGAAAAATATTGTAAGAAAACATCTGAACTATAGAACACAATACATGTGATGGGTCCCCTACGTACAGTTTTTAATAGGTAGAGTTTAATTCAAATTTAGATTTTGGTTCTGTTCATAATCATAAAGATATGAACATCCAATATAAACAAATATGATTTGAGCAAAATACATGAAGTTTATTATAATCATGTATAACAGATTGTGGCGGATGAAAAATATTGTGGTAAAACATCAAGTTTCATGTTCATAAAACCTTCATAGCTCTAGTTATTATCTAACTGTGTACTTTTCCCTATGTAATTAGTTGACAACTAGCTTTAGTAAGGTTTTTATGAATATGGACCCTGAACAATAGAAAAATAATAGAAAACAACTGAATAATAACCAAACAAAATAAAAAAGAAAGAAAGAAAGAAAAGGTTTAACCCGTTGTATACTGAGAACTTTTTATAAAACAGAAAGAATCGTGATTGTGAAACATGCTTGTAAGAAATTCTTTTCATTTCAAGGTGAAACAAAGACAGTTGTAAATTGATCAATGTCAGATAATTTAAATTATATAAGGTCTTTATATGTTTATTCAATCATGAGTGAAATAAACGGTCAACAAGAGCGACGTTCTATGTTTCTCCAGCCGCATATATGCGGGCTTAGTATACAACGGGTTAAAGGAAGGACTCCAGAAGAACAAGAAGAAGACATACATGTGTATGATTACATTCTATCTAAGAAAAGAAACCCAAAAAGAAACCTATCAAGAAACCTGTCCAGATACTCTAAAAATGATACTAAAAATAATCTTAAAACAAGCAGGCAACCTTGCAAACATGACAAGGAAGGTAATTATTACTACTTATACATGTACTGTTATAATCCAGCATCATCCTTTTTGAAAGCTATCGACCTTTTATTTGTTCTAGGCTTACAATGTCATTGGTAATCCTTCTTGAGGCCATAAAAAGTTAAACCGAGCTGAAGAAAAGCATGTACATGTACTTACTACCAAAGGGATTCAACTTTTTGAAAAAATAAGATCATATCTTTTGGGCAGAAAACAGTAAAAATAGGCCACTTGTCTCAGAAAATGTAACTACTCTCCCATAATGTTGTTCAGTGGGTGAACTTGAAATCGTGAATTTAAATAAAACAAATCTTGTTTTGAGCAGACAGACCAATACAAAGACAAAAAGAATTTGTAAGTTACCTTTACTCAGGGACTTACTTTTGAGCTATCTCTAAGTTGCAAATCTACCTTTAAGCAGGGACAGACTTCTTACTTTTAAATTACATTTAAGGTACAAAGTAGGGACAGATTACTTACCTTTAAGTTACCTTTAAGTTACCTTTAAGCCTGGACAAACTACTTTTAGGTTACCTTTAAGTTATAAAGCAGGGACAGACTATTTACCTTTAAGTTACCTTTAAGCAGGGACAGACTACTTACCTTTAACCCTAATCTGCCCGGGGGGGGGGGGGGGGGCCTAATTTAGCCCCCCCCTCAACATTTTTCGCGATAATTTTTGACGCGAGAAGCTAAAGCCGCGGTGCTTCATGAGTTTTTTCTTTGAAGTCTTGCGCATCTTTTGAGACCAAAATCGCGACACCGGGGTACCCGTTCGCGAGTTACGCATAATTTTGTATGCGTGCGTCAGACCCAAAATTGCTCAAAAACGTGATTTCATGTACAAAGTCAATACAAATTGTTGTTTTCAGCTAAAAATTCATAAATGAGTGATTAATTTTGCTTTTATTGATAATAATTATTTTGATTAGCTGCTATTTATGACCAAAATAATGTCATGGACCAATTTTGTCGAAAAAACAATAGAAATAAAAAGGTTGAAAAACAAAGAAATACATAAGAAATTCAAAAAACAATAAAATACATAAGAAATTAATTTGGATACTGGAATTTTTTTCAAGTACGATTGATAGGAATGCTATAAGAACATTCACACCAAAAATTATCATTCTAGGAGATATATTTAGTGAATCTAGAGGAAAAAGTATGATTTCATGCATAAATTAGCATAATTAGCATATATAATTAAAACAAAACATTTTTCGGAAAAATTAACTGTGCAATTACGGAGATTACATGACGGGGGACGTGTGTGCCAATTTTCGTCGCGATCGCGCGGTCAACGGCCGAGATCTCAGGGGGGGCTAAATTAGCCCCCCCCCCCCCCCCCCCCCCGGGCTATACGTTTTCAAAAAGAGCCCGGGCAGATTAGGGTTAAGTTACCTTTAAGCAGGGACAGACTACCTACCTTTAAGTTACCTTTAAGCAGGGACAAACTTCTTTTAAGTTGTCTTCAAGTTACAAAACAGGGACAGACTACTTTTAAGTAACCTTTTAGCAGGGACAGATTACTTACCTTTATAGTTGCCTTTATGATACCTTTAAGCAGGGAAAGACTGCTTTTAAGTTACCTTTAAATTGCAAAGCAGGGACAATCTACTTACCTTTAAGGTAATTTAAGTGTACCTTTAAGCACTGACAGACTACTTGATGTTCTTTTCTTGATTGGGGATCAGGGCTGGTTTATCTGAGGCTCAAGACGATGTCTCACAATTGGATGTGACAAGACGCTTGAGTAGCCCTCTAATGACTCATTCTTGACGGGTTGATTTCATTATACCCTTCACCCTACACTTCCCCTCTCTATCTGTGTACTCTGTGATGGGCTTGTTCACATAGATGCATCCTTCAGATTGCCTTTGTATGTTCATAGTATTGTACATACATGATTGAATGAATTACATTTCAATGCATATACATAAGCAACCATGTGACTTACAGCTTGAAGCCCTATCAGGGGCAATTCATATTATAATGACTCATACTTAACATGTTGAATTCATTATACCCTTCACCCTACACTTCCCCCATCTCTCACTCGGCCTGGTGGGGTTGTTCACATAGTTGCAGATTCCCTTTGTTTGTTCAAATTGTAAACGGTTGTATATGTTACTGACTGATTATATCATTCTACTTGACTGCCTAAGAAAACAGTTCAATGCTTACATATCATCAACTATTGGACCTACATGTATACATTTGTGCTTATGATAATCTTGTTCGTTTTCCTTTTTCTCTCTCTCTTTCTTTCTCTTTCTTTTTCTCTCTTTTTCTCTTTCTTTCTTTCTTTCTTTCTCTCTTTCTCTCCTTTTCTCTCTCTTTCTCTCACACACTCTCTCTCTTGGTATCGTCAGAATCCTTCAGCAAACTTTTGGTCATATTGATGTGCATGTTTTTGAATAAATGAATGCTTCTTTTATTCTACAAGAATCTGCAGTGCCCTGTACAGTCTTGTACTTTACTTCAAGTACACATAATTTTTCCATTATAAGGACATGGTTGACCCTGTCTTTACAGAGTCCTGGGAAGTAACCCAGTAACCTAAAAGTTAATTATATGTACCCTTGATATGTCATCTTTGATATTAGAATACCAAGGAAGGCCTATATATGCCTGTCAAACCACCTGACAACCTACCTGACACTATTCATTCTGAAATGGACGTCAAAAGGTTGTGTATTTGTCATCTTTTATTCCCACCACCAACATGTTGTAGTACATGCAATATCAAAAGACTTACGATTGATTAAAAGTTACGATTGATTTTTTTCTCGGTAGCCTCATTTGAAAACCAGGTACAGTCATGGATTAGGATTTGGATATGATTAAGAGTAGGGTTAGGGCTAGGTTTAGGATAAAGATCATGATCTTTGGAGCATCCTGTCCATCATGAGGCTGCCGAGAAAAAATCAATCGTAACTTTTAATCAATCGTAAGTCTTTGTGTTACACCCCACTGGACAACTACCCCGTGGACAACCACCCCCAGGAAAACCAACCCCAGAAATAGGGATAGGGTTAGGTGCATAATTAATGGTAGATTGGGATATTGCAGATCCTGTTTAAATGATGGATGCACATTCAGAAGTACTATTACAAATAAAAACATACTCGATAGATGAATTATGCATGTCATACATGTGTATACCTTGACATTAATTAATATTTTGCCTTTTGCTTGCCCATGCAATTCTACATGCCATCGCAATGTGCTACACTACATGTACCCTATATTTTTACCCTAGAACGAAAATGAAAAGCAGGTTCAAACTGATAGTATCTTTATATCAATTTCTAATATCAAGGAAATCTGAAACAAATTTGAGGGCTTACCAAAGCTATATATATAAAGGGAATTTACACCCATGGGACATTTCAGATTTATTTTTGGTGTGTCACCCGCGGTTACCCCGTCCTACCTTTAAATGTTGGATGCACTTTTGGAAGTTTTTGTCACAATCGGAACCTGTCAGTGACATGTGATAAGGTGTGTGTCCTGTGTATTCTCTGAGTCAAGGACCGCTCTCAACCTGGGGATGCCAAGAAATAAGATCCCACCCCCCTCACACTTCCTTTCTATTGAGGGATTGTTTGCACTGTCATGCAAAGTTGGGTGCATCCCTGTAAACTTCTCTTGCATTGGCATAGTTGGGAATGTTTGCACTACTGTATAAGCCAATATTTTCGCGTACAGATATTTTCACGACTTCGGACTAGTTGGGGAAATTCGCGAGAGCAAAATTTCGCGATTTTGGTGATGACTTCATTATTGTAAATAGCCTTGTATTGAAGTGGAAATATTCGCGATGACACTCGTGAAATTCGCGAAAATAAGGTCACCGCGAAAATAACCACTTATGCAGTACATGTACCTTGCAAAACAGGGTGCCAAACAACATCTCATCATCCACTTGCCACTCACACTTAACTTTCACTGAGGGGTTGTTTGCACTGTCTGGCAAAGCTGGGTGCTGAAAAAGATCTCAAAACAGGCATCCCCATAAACTTCCCATCTATTGGCATAGATAGGGCTGTTTGCACTATCTTGCTAAGGGCGATTCCATGCAGAATGTCCCATATAACACATCACTTTTTTGCATTTATTTTTCATTCAAAAGTGAGCAATTTGTTGATATGTCTTCTGCCCAGCAATTATTAACCTAACATCCATTTTATGGTCATACATGTACCGCAAAACTATCTGTCTTTGGATGAAGCAAATGGAAACAAGCAATGTGTCGTACGACACACCGGACAGAATTGTCCCGGAGCTGGGTGCCCAAAAAAGGTCTCATAATCTTCAACACTTTGCTCAAACTTCCCCTCCATATCTGGGGATGTTTGCACTTTCTTGCAAAACTGAGTGCCAAGAAAGAAGTGCCATCTTCTGCACCCCTCTCTAACTTCCTTTCATTCTCATTGTTGGGCTCTGCGCTGCCTGGTCAAGTTTGGATCTGTGAAGAAAAAATCGTGGGAGCTCAAGCTAAATCCGAATGAACTTTTGAAAGAAAACAAAGTGCAAGGACTTTTCACTTTGGCAAATATGAAAGGGGCTCTCTGAAACATGCAAGCATTGATTTTAACTCCCTTCATCCCAAAAATGTAGGTAAATTATGTGAAGAAATTGTAGATACATGTACATTGATTCTTGAAACAAACACTGTGAAGTGTGTTCCTGTGAGTGATTTATCATCTGTAATCTAAATAATATATAATTTAACCATTCATATTTTAAATAAATTAATTGTAATTTTTTCTCTTTTCTCTCAAATTTCTCCTCTCTTTTTCTCTATTACTCTCTTTATTTCATCTTCCCTTTCCCCTTTCACTTTTGATCTTACAGTAATTCGTAAAGGAGAGACGGGCTTCATCTACTTCCGTCTGATGTCAAAGGTCATGAAGTGGGTATGGGTTCAGGCCAAAGGTCGGGTCATGTACAAGAATGGCAAACCAGATTACTTGGTGTCTACTCACAGACCAATGAGGTGAGTGTGTACTACTGCATAAGTGGTTATTTTCAGGGTGGTTTTATTTTCGCGAATTTCGCGAGTCTATCTTTGTGCAAGTTACTACTTCAACATAAGGTTATTTATAGCAATGAAAACATCACAAAAATCACAAAATTATCCACTTGCCTCTTGTCCCAATTAGGACAAAGGCTATGAAAGTTAATGGCCTGTAGGTGGTTTTTTTCAAAAGTGTTTACTGAAACAAAGCATTTTGTAAATTTTGTGTATTAATCACGCTTTCTTCAGCATGGACACTTGGAAAGATCCCATATGAATGCATGATTATGTCACAGAACACTTACATGTAATTTACGCCTGTTGCTATGGTTTAAGTAGAACGAGCCCACAGTTTTGAATTAATTAGTCCACTGTTGAGTCTATTGTTTTTTTAATTAATATAAATAAGCAGTAGACTTTACCATAGAAACAAGTGTGACTTTAGCACGTTGTGACAAAAGGGTGCATTCATATTGGATCTGAATTTTACTATAACACTCATGGTAAATGTTTAAGATTAGGTTATGATGTCATAAATACTTGTCCCTATTGATTATTTCATGAAGTTATGAGTTATTTTATTTGCGATGCAGTGCATGAGTAATTTTATTATTTTATTTCATTTTATTTGTTATTGCCCCATATGATTATTTCTGTGTGGTGCTGTGATTAACTTTCAATGTCCCATATGTTTATTTTCGTGTCATGTAGCGATGAGGAAGGAGACCAGCACTTGATGAACCGCAGGAAACCATTCAGATGGCCTTTCCAAGGAAAAGCAGAACTCTATGAGTGTAACCCACCATATCCTCCAATTCCACCAGGTACATCATGAACTTCATTCTATTAAAGCCAAAATTTGAGTAATCAACTAACATTTATTAGAGAGTAAGCCATAGTAAGGTTATTTTGTTACTATGTCAGCATGAGAGGGATACAAGTTTTTAGAACAAATAAATTGATGATAATTCAAGCTATGGCTTTTCAAATTATCCCTAATTGTGAGGTGATAAAGTCCTTTTTGACTCATTAGAATATCTTGAGATTATTTAATTCAACTCAACACTAGTCAATCTCATAATCACATTTCTGTCATCTGTAATATTCCTGTACTTGAAAAATTACAAACATGATTGAAAATATTTGAAATGGAATCACATAGTAAATATGATCTCTCATCCTTCTGTTTGATCTTACAGTCATCCTTCGTGCTCTACAGAGAGGAGAGATTCCCAGCTTTGGAGCAGGGCCACCACCTGGAGTGTCCATGGGCGATATGCCTCCAGGAATGGCCATGGGTGATATGCCTCCAGGAATGGGCGGCATGCCCCCTGGAATGCCCCCAGGAATGGGAGGGATGCCACCCGGGATGCCTCCTGGAATGCCTCCAGGAATGGGAGGGATGCCTCCGGGGATGGGGGACTTCCCTCCTGGAGGCATGCCCAAATTCGGAGGACCACCCATGTCATTTGGAGATGAGGGCCCACCGCCATTTGGAATGTCAAAGGAATCAATGTTCAGTCCCAGGCCCGATAGAGGTGGCACGCCGTCCTTCGAGGGGCCCACACCAAGATACCAGTTCAAGCGATCCCCAGGGTATTCTCCTCCGACATACTCGTGTGAAGGTATGGAGGGTAATGGAAATGATGGGGTAGGTGATGTTTATGAGCAAAAGGACTGGCAGAGGATGGATGGAGGTAGGAGTTTCTTGGAGAACGGAATCAAGGGGCATGTCAGCCCTGAGGAGGCAATGCCATCCATGGCAATGGAGTCCTCAAGGACAGAGTTTTCAAGGAACTTTGGTGATGGATCAGTGAATATGATGACTGAAAACCAGAGCTGGGCCTGCAGGCATGAGGCTATGAACAATCTACCTTCAAATCAAGATGTGAATTTATCGCAACAACTGAACCATCAAAAGTTACAGGCACAACAGCAGCAGCTCTCGCCACTTTCGCAGAACCGAATGCCTGGTCATGCCTTGGAAACCTCCAACATGTGCTCCCCGCGGTCAACAAGTAGTAATGATAGTGGTTTTAATAGTGTGCACTTAAATGGACAAAATAATGTCAATGGAAGGGTCCTGTCATCAAGGAAGATTGCTGTGGTTAGTCCGTGCCAGGTAAGTCCTGAGGTACAACTCCCACAGAGAGGTCAAGAGACGCGAGCTCCTACACTTAGCACAGGAAGTCTGGACAGCGGAGTGGACAACTTGCCCTTTGAGAATGGTGATGACATCCCAACATTTGATGAAGCCCTTTCATTGTCAGCGTTTGAGTTAGAGCAGCAAGGGGCTATTGCAGAAACCCTTCTGACAAGTAATGATCATGACATTCTTGCAATGAACTCCTGGGGTTCTAACAATGGACAGTTGTATAATACGCAAAATCACGAATTCCACCCCAGCATGCCAAACCAGATTGGACCAAAAGTAGAAATGAACACTATGCAATTCAACTCTTTGCCATCAGGGCCTCATCACAATCAAGGAGTGAATCAAGATTCCTGTAATGTGCTGCGGTCATTGCTGATTAACCCTCAGCCCCAGGTCTCCTGCAAACAAGAGGTACAGAGTTCCTCTTCTCCAATTACATCTTCAACCCACCCTAATACGGTTGAATGGAGGTCGCCGTCCGCCAATGCCGCGTCCCAGAATTCAGTCCCAGCCCAGTCAGGGCAGTCAAACGTCATGACCCCTCCCCAGTCTAAGAACATTTTGGCCCAGGGGTCGATTCCCCAGCAGCAATTGCAGCATCAAGTGCAGCATCAAGTGCGCTCCTCTAGGTTATCACATTCACAGCAGCAACCCAAGCAAAGCCAGCCGCCGCCTAATCAAACAATGCACCCTATGAAATCCCACCAGGTGAATTGTAAGACAAGAGAACAGCTCCCTGTCCAGTCCATTAGCAATTCTACCAACCCTTACAATTCTCCAGGCCATCTTCCAGTGACAACCAGTCAGCATGTCTCTCCCATTGAGAGTCAATACCAGCAACCAGAGCAACAAATGATGCAAGCCCAGAGGCAACAGTCCAATCATCAACAGCAGCATCATCAAAAGCAACAGCAGCAACAGCAGCAGCAGATGTTGCAAGCCCAAAGGCAACAGAATCAGCTTCAGCATTCTGGTAAAGCCGCACAAATTTCTTCCCACCATCAGCAGCAGCAGTCCAATCATCTACTGCCGCAACAACATCAGCAACATGCAACACAGCAACAGATCAAGCAGCAACATGCACAACAGCAGCAAATGCAGCAACAGCATGCACAACAGCAGGAACATGCACAAAAGCAGCAGTTGCAGCAGCAACACAAGCAACAGCAGCAAATACAGCAGCAACAGTCATTGCAAGCACAGATGCAGCAGCACCAGTCATTGCAAGCTCAGAGGCAACAGAACATAATGCAGCAACATCCTTCAAAATCTGCTGCCATTTCTCCTCACCATCAGCAGCAAGAACTATTAAATCAGCAGCAACACCAACAACAACAACAGCAACAAATGCATTTATATCAGCAGAAACAGCAATTGCTTCAGCAACAGCAAGAACAACAGTTTCACCAGCAACAACAAAGATTACAGGAACAACCACAACAGGTGCATCAACAACACCCACAACAGAACCACAGCTTCCAGACAGCAAACTTGCCAATGATGGGTAATGGCCAGATGCAGGCCAAACACTCTCATGCCATTCCCTCCCACAACCAGATGCAATTGGACAGGACCAGTTACCCTAGCAACCAGATGATGATGCTCAACGGACATGGCAACATGGGGCTGGATTTAAATCAGGTAAGAGCATAAAAATTCTATGATAAGGGAGTGATTTCTTACAGCGGAAAGCTGTTGAAACAAGCTCCTTGGGACTATGAAAAATTGCCTTGTTATATCAGTATGTCGGATTAAAAAAATAAAGGGCTGGGACAAGCTTGTTGTATCTTGTTATAGTAAATAGTGGTAGTATTTAATGAGCTGTGATTGGTTGAAAAGATATCACGTGTCGTGCAACATTCTGGTATGTTGCACGTTTTTTTGTTATGTTGCACGGTTTTTGTTATGTTGAACGGTTTAATCCTGTGTTAAAATGAATGGTGAAATCGATTGCCTTGTTGCGCTAGCGCGTAATAACAGTAAAATTGTGCGCACAAAAGTTTACAACAATGGATACGCGGAACAACAATATACGTCACAATAGCTTAATTATCACCAAAAGTTTGGCAAAGAAAAAAATCAGATTAGGCAAGGTCAAAGATCTACTGGTCTATTTACTATAATAAATAGTGCATAATCTATTAATGCAACATTACTGACTATATATACTCCAAATACTAAATTATCCCTCGTGCACATCTGTTTCACCTCGGCCTACGGCCTCGGTGATATAAATGTGCCCTCGGGATAATTTAGTATTTGTCGTGCACATAATCTAGTATGTTGCATGGTAGAGCATGCACTATTTATATAATATCAGACCTCAATATAACAAGTTTCCACTGTGTGAATATGAAATTACCATAATGTAAATAAAGCACTAAAAGTAATGAAAGGACTTATTGTCCAGAAATTACTTTTTTTTTTCTTACTTCGTTTAAGTATTAGAAACTAAATTGTTAACATTTTATGTAATTTCTGATTGTTCTTGATCTTAATTTTTCACCTAAAATGAAGGCAAATTCCCTTCCTCTTAGAGCATGCATTGATAATTGAATATCATGCTTATTATCATTTATACAAATTTCTTTTTTACTTTTATTTCACTCCAGGACTTGTCGCTTTCCAGCAAACTCCATCCTTCGACCCAGCCTGACCTTTTGACCCCTGACATGACCTCTGAGCTCCTATCCACCATGATGAAAAATCAGCAGGTAGGGGAGGACAGTCAAGGCCTGTATGAGCTTCCTATGAAGGGTATGGCAATGGGAAGTGGCTCTTCTATGATTCAAAATGGCTTCCAAGTTGCCCTTACACACACCTCTAATGTGTGAGACGAAGATGGCTGCCATCCCCGAGCTGAGCTGTAGAGTTTCATTGATTCTAAGTTGTCAGCTTTAAAGTCCTTGGTATCCAGGGGGTGGTGGTGTTTCACAAAGAGCCTAATTAGACTTAAAGTTCGCTTAAATTTTAAGGCCATCTTGTGTATTACAGGGGTGTTTCAGAAAGAGCCTAAGTAGACTTTGAGTCGCACTTAAATTCTCAGGCCGTTCTGTATTTTACGCTCTCTCTCTCATCAATAGCCTTCTTACCGCGCATTCTTCAAGCAGGTTCTGACCAATGAGGTGATGCGTAATATACGGCATGCAACAAGGAATTTTAGTGTGACTCTAAGTCTAGTAAAGTCTTTGTAAAACAACCATGGGGTTTGTTCCATCATCCAATGAGTAAGAGTTATGCTAACCAAAGAGGAGCCTGATAGGGCATTTGACACTTTTGGGAATTGGAGATGGAGGGGGGGGGGGGGGGGGGGGGGGGATCTGGGCTGGCCATCTTTTGTAAATGGCTATAATGAATATCATGATGTATGAATATTGAAATGTGTAAATTCGTCCCAATTGGGACTGGTATTCAAATATAATGATTGAATGGGATATTTGGCCTTTGAGTTGGGAATATAAAATATATTACATATATAAAAAGATTTGATGAGGCCACCTTTTTGGTATCAACTTACCTTTGCCCTATTGTACAGATGACCTCGGTGCTAAATGGTCATTTAGAGCATGCTTGTATCGAACCTCACCCACTGTATATACCATTTTAAGGGTATACGTATAGAGAGGAAATGTACTTTTATTCTGTATCGATTTCTAAATCAAAACCCCTACGTCATCTCATGTCTTCTTGTTTATAAGCATTCACGTACAAAAATTTATTGTATCTCAAAATCATTTTTCTATACAGGTGTACATGTACATGTATAACATGTGTGTATATCAATACCATTTTTGTATAGCGATACAAAAATATTTGTATGAATGCAGGGGACAGATACTTGTTTTCAGTCGTTTTAGTATCAAACCAAAGATAAGATGAATTTATATGTGTGGAATCGTTTAGACCAAGTAATGTTGCGTCATTCCTCCTTGAACATTGTGAAACCGTAGTCTTGCCTTCTGTCACCAAGTTATTTACAAATTTTTATTGATAAGTAGAGAGTGAGAAAAAAAATAAAAGAAAGAGAGAGAGAGAGAGAGAGTGAGTTCGAAAAAGATTGATTGATCCAAAGATCAATTTGGTCGTGAGAGAGCGAGGGTGGGAGGAGATAAGGGGGAAAGGGAGCTGAGACAAATATAGAAGTTAAGAGTTGGAGAGAGAGAGAGAGAGAGAGAGGGAGAGAGAGAAGAGGTTGGGGGGGGGGGGGAGATAGTAGGAGAGAATTAGAAAGAATTGAAGCAAGACTGTGGAAGCAGTATACATGGTCTGTTCTAAGAACAGTGAAAGGGTAAGGAATATTTTTGAAAAGGCTTCCATTTTGATTGTTATGTAATATGCACTCTCAATGGACATATTTTTTAAAGAAAGATATCAAAATATATTTATCTGTGTAGCTTCTTCATCCCTTCCTTGCTGTGGGTTGCTAATCTAGCCCCAAAACTTGAGGTAACTTGTGTTTAGACTAAGAATATCTATGTTACCTTTCCTCAAATAAAATGAATGCCATCAAAGCGGTTCCTTTTTTCATCTATTGAAGGTGGTTTATAGTATTTATCATTTTTCCTTTATTTGTTGAAAACAATTTCAGGTAACATGCTCCCTTCTTTTTGAATTTAAGAGTTGGACAATGTTTAGAAATAGACAGTGTATATTTTTCACCATGGAACAAAAATATACATTACTCCATGTACCCGAAGTGTTGTACACTCAACTTTACATTCATGACAACTTTTCGAGAAATTGTGACTTGAATAAAAAAAAGTAGTGGCATGGAAGGGGTTCACTAAGCATCTTGTCAATTCATCTTGTCAATTCATTTTAGTGTAGAAATTCACGATATTTGACTGCAAAGCAGATAATATCACTGTATATAAGATGTGAGGCTGAAGTAAAAACACCAAAACTATATATTTGAAGTAGCATCTGTGATTGAGGAAAAGGGCTATGCAAATACATGTATACATGTATTCTTATGGACCACTACAGTTGTGTGATTGATGCATATCATGTTTGTTAAAAAGTTATTTTTGTAAAGAGAGCATGGTCTGACCAATATGGTGATGCGTAATATAACGCACAAAAATAACGAGTTAAGTGCGATTTTTAAGTCTACTTAACTCTTTGTGAAACACCCCCTGGTGTTTTTTATTGGATGCTCGATCTGCATCCAAATTTAAATAAAGTCTTAACAAAATGTTGGAATCACAAGGATTTGAAGCTGGTGGTGTGCAGTGGAAGAATTAAAATAATGGTGAACTATGAAAGAATTACGCTTTAAGCGCTTTTGTAAGTTTTTGGAGGAATCCTGTTATGTTAGAAAGGATATACATGTAGTTAAATTGTTTAATTAGAATATGAATAAAAATGTTACCCTTGTCAACTTATTAGTAATCTCCAAAATCTTTACTAATTGTTACTCAAATGAAATTAATTATAACTCATCTTCTGAAATGTTAAAGTACTGTTTGCTTGAAATATAAAAGAATTTAAGTAGATTTTCTTTATTCTTGAAATAAATTTGATACAAATTATATTTTTGAAATGCATGATTTAGCTTAGAATGAGTTTAAATTTTATTTAGGTATTGTGAGATGATCACACTTTCTTGTGTATCTCTGCATAAGCCTGGAAATGAAATATTTTTAAAATGACTGAAATAGAACTTTAAAATTTGAGCTTTCGTACAAAGCAAAGCTGATATAAAATTTAAATTATTGATACATTATTAATTGTGATACAGATTTATAAGTAGACATTTCATTGCTGAAATAAGGAAGATTAATTCTGTAGGTGGTTTGATTGAAATATTATCAGAATTGCACAATGTTCAGACAAATAAGAGCTGGCCTAGTTTAATTTAGCTTACTGTAAATTAGCATTGATCAAATTACCAAAGTCTAAACTTAAAATTAAAAAAAAAAAAATTTTATCAAAAAATATATAGTACAACTCACTTATAAGCTATAAGAAGCATTGATTAAAAATTCTCCTGGTCTGATGTCAAACATGTGCAAATAATAATGTGTGTTGAGTATAACAAGGCCTTGTCCAGAACACCTACATGTAGTTATAATGAATAAAAGTACAATTTAAGAATTATGACAAGTTGTATAATAAAAGCGGAAGATGAGAACATCGTGGCCTTTTTATTTCTGTTTAAACAAAATCAGAAAAAAGACCAAACAAAGTTTTCGAGGGCATTACATTTTTATATTATTATATTAAGGAGGAGTGATATTTCTATTTTGAAAGGTTACATTCAATTAATGTCAGTTACAATAGATGTATTCCCTTCATGTGTGGAATGGTTACACGTTATATACTTCAGTAATGTAATAATACCTTACATATTACACTTTGGCAAATGTATCAAACCGAATTTAAACCCGACAGAATTTCATCGTGTTCTATTGTCAATGGTGGTGTTGTTCCTTAGATTGGAAAATGAGTTCACAAGTTCACCCTTTGCCAATTCACCAATCTTGAATATTCATCATGAATATATACATTTAATGAATATGTATGAGCAGGATCAATAATCCACAGTAGTGATGTGAATAACAAATTGACTGTTTGTGACCAGTGTTGTTTATCAACAATATATGGAGATGATAATAGCTGAATGAATATGTTGAGCTTTGTTTTCATCCATTTTTATGAAGTAAATAGGTATATCATAAATATGTATGAGCAGCGTTTTAAATATGTAAAGTGAATGAAAAAGCATGAATATTTATGAACAGAATTGTGAAATTGCAATATCACACTGCTTGTCATCTGACGATAGATCTCTTTTATTTTTATTTTCATTTATTTATTATTTTTGTCAAACAAAAGGTTACCGACTCAGACTTCCATCATATCTGCTAATTTAGCGTTGTTTTCTTTGTCCAAGTCCATGTTGCCATTTATAATTTGTGTCTTTTCTCTCATATCGTATCATTTTGTGTTTATATATACCACTCAGTATTGCTTGCGTATGTATTTTAATGAAAACAAGTATTGCAGTTGAGTCTACAGCTTTATTTGTTCGCTTCTGTTAAATACTTTTCACCTTTTATTCCCTCCTCAATGATATATCCTTTATCCATGTTTATTTGAAGCTGTTACGATTCCAAACTTTTGGGAGAAAAGAGGAAATGCAGGCTTTAGAATAGAGTACGGAAGTGTGATGTCATTACGGTGGTGTTGTCATGGTTGCTGGTTCTAAACAATCTTGTGTTGAACAATAGCAACATGATCGCACCGAAACCTGTTTGTGTATGTGCCCGAGTCTAGCCGTTGCTGGATGGCATTTAGGCTAAACCTAATGCACAGGCTTTTTTGTTTAGAACCAGTAACAGGGACGACGGGCGATTATGACGTCAACACTTCGGTACTCCATGACCTGAAGGATTGTTCAAAATTTGATGACGTGTATATATGTATGTTTACTCCATAGTGTGCATGAATGAAAAGCAAATTGTATATAATGCTTGACATTTCAATTGTATTATGTTTTGTTATCTCCTCTGTAATTTTACAACTCACCCTTGAATTTTTCTTACATGTTTTCAAAATGTATAATGTATATTTACATACTGAAAGTAAATAAATGTTATTGTGTGGATTGCATACATATGAACAAAGAACAAAAACAAGAATAAAAATACTTATATTACTATGTTTGCATGTGTTGCATGTTTTTGTGTTGATGATGTATCAACACATTGTAATCTTTTTCATTTTTAATGATGACCTATTTTTGCAGTATTTTAAAATGAGTTAAAAATATTGTAGGAGCATCTTACACTGTAATATTCAAGTTACAATGCTTGTAAATCTATGCTCCCCAAATATGTTTGAATAAATCATGACATACACAGCCATGTGTAATACAAACTAATAGTATTGTTGGCAATTCATTGATCAATGTATTTGTTCTTGCTGCAATATATTTAAGTTGTTGCATAAAATTATGAATGGTGATATTTGGAGAGGTGGGGTTGTATGATGGTTGCTTGGCATCCAATATGTAATCTCTTTTACCTAACATAAAACCTTAAAAAAGTTAATCCATTTTTAGAGGGCCCATATTCTAAGCTCATTTGATTTTGCTGTTCATATGTAACATATGATTAAAGGCAAACTCTCCATCTTTCCATTGATACTTTTCTTTAATCATGAATGTAAGGCATAAGTCACTAAATTGCAAATGAATATGTCAGGTACAGAATCCATTTTCCAAGTTTTAAGAAAATGAAAGAAGACTGAGTGAATGCTGTCCCAGAGCATTAAATATGATTGGTGCGATGATGTGAGACTCATTTGAAATGATTCATTCAGTCTTTCATCCTTTGACAAAAACTTGGAAAAAATGGATTTTGTACCTGACACTTTCATTTGCTATTTATTTGGTTATGCGTCACATTTATTATTCAAGAAAGGTATCATTGTAAAGGTGAGGAGTTCGTCTTCAATTATACGATGGAAATGAATGTCGAAAATACATGAGCTGGGAATGTAGCCCCTCCAAAAATGAATGACCTTTTTTCGATACGCACTGTAGAGATTGAATATAGTGAGAGAGAGAGAGAGAGAGAGAGAGAGAGAGAGAGAGAGAGAGAGAGAGAGAGAGAGAGAGAGAGAGAGAGAGAGAGAGAGAGAGAGGGAGAGAGAGAAAAGATAGAGAGAGAGGGGGAGTAGGAATGGAGAGAGAGAGAGAGAGAGAGATGAGGATGTGTGCGGTACGGGTGGGTGTGTGTGTGTATGTGAGCACATCATCAAAAATTTATCATGCGTGTGTTGACGCTTAATTCCTTGTTAGTATGGTAATGTAAAATCAACTTACTTTATTTCTTATTTATTACCACCATCTTCCTTTCCTTTTTTTTTCTTTAGATTAAAAATTATCTTGTTACATCACTACCATCATATTCCTAACCGCATTTCATTTTGTGGTGAATTCTAACGGATGTGCTGGAAATTAAGGGTTTTTTTTTAAACATCAATGTTACTGTATATTCCCATCGTGTTATGTTTTCTTCTATATCCTGAAACAGAACAATAACAATGTTGCTGACTTGCACTCACACTTACACACACATAAACACACCCCACACCCCAACACACATACACACCCTTGCACAACTCCCTCTCTCCATTAACCCACAAAAGTCTACTTCAACCTTGGAGGAAAGTTTTCTCCAAGCTTCAACTTTAGTAACTCGGCAATAGTAACAAAAACCAAGTTGATTATGGAATGATAGGTAGTTATGGAGTTACTTCAAGATAATGAAGTATAAAACATATTAAGATGGAAGTTGCTAATTTCACAACCTGTTTGGGATTATCAAACCTAAAATTCATAAACAACCAATGTGAGAGCACAACTGTTAAATTTTTTAATGTGAGAAAGTTATCTTGCTACTGGGGTGCACTGAACGTTTCTAGATATTAAACATCTTGAATGATGGTAAATTGCAAATTGGTCTAAACCCACTTTGACTAATGGCCGTTTGGCCTCATCCCACATGGTCTAATTGTCACATCGCCTATTTACCAGTCCGTCTCATTCCCCATGTGGTTTAATTGCCATTAGGTCTAATATCTAATTGGTCTAATACCACTTGGTCAATTCCTGTAACAGACTGGAAACATACCAGATATTCATTTCGGACTTAGTTGAAAAGGCAATTTAACCACTTGGCTTTTAGACGAATCGGCAATTAGGCCAAATGGTCATTAGATCAATCAAGAATTAGACCAAGTATGTATTAGACCAAGTGGAAGTTAGACCTAACTGTAAGTACACCAAATGGGTTTAGCCCATTTGGTATTAGACAATTAGAGATTTGGACCAACTGCTGTTAGACCAAGTGGATATAAACCTTTTATTATATATTGTCTTCAATATTTTGAGAGGCAGTCGATTATGGCATAATGAAGGGAGCCATCTACCCATCTTTTATTTTACAATAAATAAATAATAACTAAAGTTAAAGCGCACTATGGTTCAATACCACTCACGGCGCGACAATGATTCCAAATAATAACACATAGAATTAATTCATACATAATTATACAAATGACATAAACAAATTACCATGACAGTAACATTCTATACCATTACATATTCAAAAACAAACTTCTAATCCGAGTACAAGGGAAAATCAATAACTTTGAGTAAAAAGTAGCTGCTTGAGTTGGTTTTGGAAAGTATCCAATTTATGAAATGTTCTCCTCTTCCGGTGCTTAAAAAATGGTTTTGTTTAATTCAAATTTAAAACATCTTTCTCTACGTGTGTTTAAACGTGAGAGAATGGAATGGCACTGTAATAATTACATTCCATTGCAATTAATATTATTGGAATAATCCTGGTACTACTACTTCATCTATCAAATCCGCAACAGATGGCTTTGGGTTGTCGAGAGAAGCTCCAACTCAAGAAAAGAGACAGCGAAGAGAAGACTCCTCATGCCAACCTGCGATTACCAATCAAGACTTTTGTGCCCGTGTCGGAGGCGAAATCGTCCGGCCAGGCGAATCCGTCCGTCATGCGTACTTTACAGGTATATACACTGTTCGTCATATGGGATTTAAATGTGAGGACATGTGTAGGTGTTTCAAATACTAAAAAAGAGTTTGCAAAATGATTGTATTATTCACGTTTTACAGTTCACTGTTTCTCATCCATGAACCAAGAAATCTTAAGCAGACAAACAACAGTTCAAGAATTGGCGGGGTGGGCATGGTCCCTCCCTTTTTATTTTTTTATTAATATAGAAACAAGAAGAAATAAGCAGAGGCGTCCCCACTTAAGCTAAAGGCTTGGGTGGGTGTAAATGGAGTGGAACTTTTCCTTAGCAAGGACCTTTATTTCATGTTTGCCAGAGATCTTGGGGTAAAATGCTTTGTAAATGGGCAGATTTTTTATTTTATTGATTATCAGTGAATTTTGGGGTAAAATTCTAAAAAAAAAAAAAAAAACTTTATTGTGTTGTGAGCGAATTTTGTAAGAAAACATCAATCCTGAATCCACCCTGCATGCCCCACATCTACACACTCACATCAGCAAAGGAATTCCTTTTTTTTTTTTGAGGAGCTATTTTTTTTATATATATTGACCACACCCCACCCAAACACCCCTCACACACCCTCTGACACCACACACACACAACACACACACACACCACACACACAACAGAAGCACAAACATCTGCAAGTGAACTTCAACTTCTTACTTTTTTTCCTGTAACTCATGAACAGCCATTTTGAGGTACTCAAGGTTAAACAAGAAGTAAGAGAGAGGGGCGCTAGATATGAATGTAAGAAAAGCCTAAGTCCTGGGACTTGGGCTTTTCTTACATTCATACCAGATTTTATCCTTTATTTAAGGCATTTCTGAGATGATTTCAGATTCATCATTTATGGCACAAGATGGGTCCTATGTAATAAGGACAATTTCCCATATATAACTCAATTTCGCCAAAATTTGGACTTAGGCCTTTTTTATATTCATATACTCAATTTGTTTATGTCATTTGTATAATTATGTATGAATTAATTCTATGTGTTATTATTTGGAATCATGTCTGCCCTTGAGTGGTATTGAACCATAGTGCGCTTTACTTTAGTTATTATTTATTTATTGTAAAATAAAAGATGGGTAGATGGCTCCCTTCATTATGCCATAATCGACTGCCTCTCAAAATATTGAAGACAATATATAATAAAAGGTTTATATCCACTTGGTCTAACAGCAGTTGGTCCAAATCTCTAATTGTCTAATACCAAATGGGCTAAACCCATTTGGTGTAGCTACTTAACAGTTGGTCTAACTTCCACTTGGTCTAATACATACTTGGTCTAATTCTTGATTGTCTAATGACCATTTGGCCTAATTGCCGATTCGTCTAAAAGCCAAGTGGTCAAATTGCCTTTTCACTAAGTCCGAAATGAATATCTGGTATGTTTCCAGTCTGTTACAGGAATTGACCAAGTGGTATTAGACCAATTAGATATTAGACCTAATGGCAATTAAACCAAATGGGAATGAGACGGACTGGTAATAAGGCGAGTGTGACAATTAGACCATGTGGGATGAGCCAAACGGCCATTAGTCAAAGTGGGTTAGACCAATTTGCAATTTACCATCATTCAAGATGTTTAATATCTAGAAACTTTCAGTGCACCCCAGTAGCAAGATAACTTTCTCACATTAAAAATAAACAGTTGTGCTCTCACATTGGTTGTTTATGAATTTTAGGTTTGATAATCCCAAACAGGTTTGAAATTAGCAACTTCCATCTTAATATGTTTATACTTCATTATCTTGAAGTAACTCTAAACTACCTATCATTCCGTAATCAACTTGGTTATTAGGGTTGCTTTCGCTGGACTACGGAGGAGATAATCTAGAACGTTAGCATTATGAAAGGCTTTATTTTCAAAATAGCTCAAACCCCAAACTCCTGCATACTGTTAGTACAGGAAAAGGAGTGGTGTAAAACTGGTATTTGCTAGAAACGGCTGGCAAGCGTTTAAATTACAAGTTTTCGTGTGCACAAACGAGGGTTCCCCTAGCTACAAGAGATAGCTCCCCGTTGTCAAAATCTACAACCGCTATTTTGGGGAAATGTACTTCTCCCAAAACGTAGAACGTTATAGGTTCCTCAGCGGAGAGTCAGTTATAAGCCAATAAGCGAGCGCTTTGATAGGAATGTTATACAGGCATTTCCCCCTTTGCTAAAACATAAAAGAAGCATACATTTTTTTTTTTTTTTTT
>CALNVZ010000218.1:10330437-10341357 GCA_940671915.1 Paracentrotus lividus
CCCCCCCCCCGGGTGCAAAATCCTGGATACGCGCCTGAATATGGCATCTTGTACACAATAGGAATCACTGATGGACTTTTCTTAATCTCTCTCTCTTTCTCCCCTTGCCCTTTTTTATCCCTTTTTTTTTTCTCCAGTAATGTTTTTAGCTGACGATAATGCACTGACATTATGTGCCAACGATATTGACCGTGTTTTAAAGGCAAATAGTTGATGTTCAATTATTCTACCAATGAGATAATAATAATAATAATAATAATAACTAGAATTTTAATTCGTCATGAGGACGAATTAGGTGGTCTGTCTTTCAGTCTGATCAGCACATTAACGATAGTTAATTTGTCAGCTACAACATACTCGAAACTGGGCGAAAACCGACCAGAAATAGGGCTGTTGCAGTATAGCTTCAGTACACGTTCATGTAAATTATGTCAAATTTGCAATAGGGTTGTATTGATATTGATTGATATTGATTGATATTTATTAACATTGATAATATGATGAACGATAGAATAATAGAATCAAAGAAATACCTAAAAGATGGTATAGAAAAGATGAAACAAAGAGGAAATGCACTGATGTGATATAATGTGCTCAGTACAAAGCAATAGTTATCCTCAATAGGGTTGTGTACATACTACTAAAATGCATTTTGACTAATTATAAAGTAAAATTATTTATATTACATTATTGGCTATTGTTTGTGTGTTTTGAAATCGAGCCGAGGAAGACATTCAGCATGAAAAAAAAATATGTAGACACACCGGACTCGAACCCACTCGAGCCACGGTCTTTTTATTACGAGTCAGACGCCTTACCGATTGAGCTAAAATCCTATGAAGGATTACACGTAAAACGAAAAATTCCAAACGGTCAAAAAACATTTCAAGTACGGGCAAGTTATATAAGTCATGATTCCGGAGTCCTGATTTGAAAAAACGTATGATATGTTTAAGAAGAATTTCCTTGCCTAAACCTATCAAAATTTCAGGAAAATGAAAGTAGAAATGACGGAAGGAAATGGTCATTTGAGGTGGGCTTACGCCAGTTTATAAGTTTCAACAGCAGTGCTTCGGGTAATAGAGATTGCGTGCAAATGAGTAAAAATGACAATGCCTTTATATATTGCAATTTTTTGACAATGATGCATTTTGTTTAAATGAAAAATTAAGGTCACATACCGCGAAAGCGTATATCCCTCAGCTACATCATTATTGAAAACATTTGGGACGAAAATCGACCAATAATTTACAGAGTTGGAAATCAAATTTGCATAAATTTTTATGACGTCATTTTAAAAAAAAATGAAATTTTGAGTTTTAGGCGACCATTTTTGATGACGTCATAATGTTTATAATGGGTAAACAGCCATGAAATCATATCCTACAACTCATAATGAACATGTTCATTGAAAAAAAATGGGGGTATAAACGGACTATTTTTGCGAGCTAGAGCGAATTTTGTAAAGTGCATTTTGTTTTGCCGATATTTTGGGCCTATGAAGAGGAAGAATGCGCGCCACGGCGCGCGGGAAAAAGTTTTGAAGGGCTGTAGTTTCGGCTTATTATCGGTCGTATCAAGTTGAAAATGGTATCAAAATGTTCATCAGAATTTAAATGCTCTATTAGATGGCATAATTGAAAAATGGCCGATTGAAGATTGCGTTATACGGTGAAACGCGCAATGACGCCGCGCGCACACCATGCGCGCGCGCCAAAATTTTGAATGCTGGAAATTGCCTGAAACGTATGCAAACTTGATACTGAGGTGATTTAAGGCATTTTAAATTTTGACCGCACGCGTACGCGCCACGTTCCATGACCTTTAGGTGACCTGCGATTATATGCTAAGGTCAAGGGTGCATGTGAAATTTTTATGTGTAACTGAAATAATAATAGATTTATGGATCATTAATGTTGAAGTTATGATTGTATGTGATTTTACAAAATGGCGTCTGGATGACGTCACGTGACCTTGATGACCTTGAAAAACTTCGATGCACATCTTCATAGTGACGTTCATGAATGACATGAAAATGAATGAAATTGACGTGGAAGATTTTGAGATAGAGTGTACACAAAATGTTGACTATAAAAATAAATAATAAAAATAAAAATAAAGAGAAAATTCTGACAAAATTAAGAGGTGATCTGTCACAGACAGACCACCTAATAATAATAATAATAATAGTTACATTTATATAGCACTTAATACGATATCCACCTTAGTGTTTCTAAGCGCTTATAGTGTTAATCAATTATTACCCTGCTTAGCTAGGCTTTCCGGTACTAGTCCAGATGCTGTCCCTTCGAAATTTACTATTCCCCCACGCAATGCGCAATCCCCTCTGATCGCGCGATCCCCGAATTTTCCGCCACAAAGAGAGAGATAAAGCTCGAATTCTCAAGCTTTCCAAAGATGGTACAAATTAATGCGAATTGGTTAGAAAAATCTGTCACTTTGAACATTATCACAAAAGAATTTTTACTCGACGGGTCAATATTTCCCGCATATCACATGCATATCGCACGTGAACGGCGATCTATCGGCCAAAGAAGTGACAGAGATAACTAGTGTATAATCCGTTTTGGAACATCAAATCTAATGTGAAATAAATATGTCTGATGCGTGCAAGAGTTGAGCATACAATCGTGTTATATGGCGTTGCCAGAATGTCTTGTTTCCGCCAATCTGGTCTGAAGACCCATGCTACCTACGGGAAAACTATGGAATAAAATGTATTATTTTTTCATGTCCACGAAAATTTGCTCGAACAGATCGGGACGACAAAGCCTTGCCATCGACCAGGGAATTTCATTAGGCGAGTTTGTACGCTAGGTAGAATTGCGCGATGCAGTTGTCCAATTGTTGCTTCCGCTGTCAGCCCGGGTTTAGTTGACATTCATGTAGAGCCGTATGAATTTTTCTGTGCGCGCCTCAGCTGTTATTTCACTAAACTCATGAAGTTGTAATGTTTGCGTTTCCCCTCCTAAATATAATGGGACGCGTCTTATGTTAAAGAATTAATGCCATATACTTAGGTTTACATTCACGTGGGCAGTAAATAATAATAATATAGAGTATTTTGCTTAAGCTGCTGTCTCACCATTAATCAATGTGCTCAATAGCGGCTGGGAGAGAGGAAAAACTTACATGGGAGAGGATGGTGATAACATATATAAAATAAATGAACACGTATGAAGAAAATGATTGGAAACCTACTTGAAGGGCATATTTTGGAACAGATGAGATTGAGTGCAGTTTTGAAACATTCAACATTTGTAATATTTAGAATGTGTTGTTGGCATTTGGTTCCACAGAAAAGGACCAGCATGTGCAAAAGAACGACCCCATGATTTCTTAGATTTTGGAACAACAAGTAATTCCGAGTCTTGAAAAGATCTTAGACGTCGAGGGAGATTGGTAAGGTATCAAAACAATTTAACATTAATACCTCAGGGGCCAGATCCTGTAATACAATGAAAAACTAGGCAATAACAACTTAAATACAACGATATATTCGATAGGTAACCAATGAAGGTGAGGAGCAAAATTGGGAAGTTATGTGAGCAGAGGCGGTCAGTAGGGTAACAATACGAGCTGGCAGAATTGATATGACTGAGATAATATCTAATCGTAACTATTTATCGATCGGTAAGTCTTATGTTTACAGGGGCACTGGGTCCACAATTAATTGGTTATATACGATTCAAATTGGGACTTGGATGACCGTATTTCTTGAAATTTTCAATACATGTATGGTTTAAGGGATTTTGAATACTTTCAAAAACAAGAGTCAATTATATCATAGATTAATAAATTATAGTTGTTCCACAGTAAAAACAACTACTGAAAGTTTCAGATCAATGAAGTCCCAGGATGTTCTTTGAATGTTTCATGGGTGAAAGAGATAATTTTTAAGGGTTACCGGGGTATGCACCATGGTAAGTCCTGAAAGGACTGTTTTGAATGCTTTCGGTGAGTGATTGGTAGCTCTGACAATAACAGTTCTTTTCCAGAGCTACCAATCTACCACGGAAAGATTCAAAACAGTCCTTTTCCCAGGACTTACAACATGGTGTCAATACCCTAACTTAAAATTACAAATGGAGTCATTTACCTACCTTAAAACATTGTAACAAACAATGCCTCAAGCATACAGCTGAACACGCCAGTACTCTGCTGATAGCTCATCAGGCGCTGGAGACGGGGGACTATACAACTAGGAAAATTGGGTGTGTGGAAAAAGACATGGTTTTTATAACCATCCGCTGTTGGTTTATAAAATTTGAGGTATGAAAATCATTGATATCTCGAAGTAAAGCAAGCAATTATCTTGCAATTTTGAAGAGATTACCGACCTGACCTAAGTGTTTACAATATGTTGGCAAAATAAGCTAAACGAATAAAGATGTGAGTTGAATATCATCCAATGTTACTGCATCCGCTTTAAGGTTGGATAATGACAACCAAGATAAATTATACTCAGAAAAAATCTTCAATATCAAGTGGAATACCTAATAGTTTTTTTTCTCCTTTTCTTTCTTTGTGTTCTTTTTTGCACACGCACTACTTTTGGATTTGAATTTTCCCAATAGCAAAAAAACAATCAATAATAATGTCCAACCACAGGCATTCATTATTTTACTACAGTTTTGAGCCTGATACTTGTTTTTTTTTTTTTTGTTGTTGTTTTGTTTTTTTTTGTCCAGGTATTTAAATATATGTTTAAGTCTTACGTTATACAAACATAAATTCTATCATAAAGAATGTACACGTCTTTTTCCTGAGTATTACTTGAAAATAGATTACATGGGTGTCCCCTTTTCTTGCAGAGCCATCAGTATAAAATTAATGGCTGCACGAGGTCTTCGATGTAGACCTAAGCTGGGGATCTGCTAGCACTTACATAGGCGAGTGGTCATTGCACGACTCTTTCATACGACTACCGTCGGGGGGCTAACATCTTGGCAAGCATGGAGGGTTATGCTGCTTGGGAAGAATATACAAGAAAGCCAGAGTAATGAAAAACTTTCTGACATGTAGCACTGTTCGCCATAAAGGTGAATATTTTTTTTTTCTTTGACTCCAACTACGTTATAGATGCTCCGGCTTAATTTCTTGAATGTGTTGGTCCGCCTTCGCTTTCCTTTCTTCGGGATCCTGGCTATATTATCTTGGACATTCCCTTTCCCTTCCCGGGGATTTTTCTCCAAAAAGTTCACACACCCCCAGAAGATGGCCAATTTTCGTCATTTTTTTTATTTTGGGGGCCTTATTTTTGTTTACGCGACCCACCAAGGGCGCCCTCATTCCTACCCCAAGGAAACACAGTCATCTGAGTGTAGAGTTTGTATTGTTCATTAAAGTTTAAATCTAGTATATGGTTACAGACTCGGAGTCCCGGTGTGTTTAGGGGGGGGTCAAAAATTAATTTTGATTGTGTGTGTCAACATTGGGGATTTTATTCATTTTTTACACCCAATGGAAATTTGTATCTTCCTAGAATTGTATTGGTAAAAAACTCTCAGGCCAAACATAAATCAAAAATAAAAATATGTAAAGTTACCATTTACAACCTCGTCAATCAAGGCTTAAAAGAAAAATTAGGGGAAAATGAATAATATTTAAACGGTTAAAGGTCTTTTTTTAAAAATTTCTTTTGTTCTTAGCATAAAGGTGGAATAAAATAATCCGATTCACCAATCACACTTTTTTATTTCAACGCCCTCTCCTAGACAAGCAGACCCAAGCCTTTCCCACTAAATTCTACATTTAACTTAAAAACCAACATAAACACTATGCCTGCACCTCAGAGCATTTTCCTGGGGTAGGTATGAGGGGGCTTGATCGGCCGGGGTAAACAAAAGGGGCCCCAGAATGAGAAAAAAAAAAATGAAAAAATGGGCATCATGGGGGTTGACAATTCTTTTTGAAATATAATCTCCGTGAAGGGTTTGGAGAATGTTCAAAAATATAGTCCCAGGGTCGGCGGCGAAAGAAGTAAAGCAGTGGACACACATATTCTAAGAAATTAAAACGCGGAGCAAACATGGCGCTATAGCGGGCAAAAAAATATTCCACGCTTTTGACGGACAAGTGTATATTATGCTAATTAAATTGGGGCCAGTGGGAAAATTTGGAACGCGCTCTGTAAATATGGCTGAAAAAGTGAACAAAAATAGAATTCCTAGCCACCCTGTTTTCAAAACATCCTGTGGATTTTCCAGCTTTGATAGAAGTTACCCCAAGTTTTTGGTTTCATTTTTAAATATGCGTTTGGAAGCAAATGGTTAAATAAAGGTTTGAGAAAATGTTGCACATCTGTCCGAAAATGAGGTATAACGGATTTGATAGTAATAGTTCGTTTAGCAATAGTTGAAGAACAAAAAAGGAGAAATGGTTTCTCGTGTATTGGTTTTCCAAAGTGGTGTTTTATTTATTCATCGTACTTTGTGATCTTTGGTTTTTTGCTGGTTGGTTTTGTTGTGTTGTTGTTGTTGTATTTTATCATAGCAATAACGGCTTCTGCATAGCGCCGAAATCGTGCGTTGAATAACAAAAGTTCATTGACTTGTGACGATGTTGACCATCACAGATCCATCGATCGTTTATCACCTTGAACTGTGCCTGATGGTTACGGTACCGGACTGCCCGGAGCCGAGCCGATGGAATGTGCCCGAACACGCGAGATAGCTTTGGCATTTCTTGCCGGAAGGTTACCGAAAAAGTCGACACACGGAGATGACGATAGTGGAATGCAAGTTGGAGTAGTAATGCACCTGGCTGGGTGGCAGCATAAGAACAACATGCAGCAGCGACTTCTGCATGAAAACACTGATACCCGGTCGACCAAAACTCACACCTGGGTCCTGGCAGCGGCGGGCGACTACTGCAATCTACAAATCAGGAGATTGGCCAGCAGGTCACACAGAGGCATCGAAGGCTTCAGGAGACAAAGCATTGGAGGAGCAAGCCATTGTTTAACTCCACAATGGATTGCCCCTCCAACCTGTCTTTTTTATTTTCCGACGCCCTCTTGGTACACCCATCTATGGCCACCTGCAATTTCCCTCTGTTAACTATGCCCGTTTCCCATGGTGAAGACGCTTAGTTCGTTGTTTTTGAATCATGGGATAAAGGATATGACCCAACCTTTGACCAGTCAGATTACTGGATTATGCAACGTACATTCTGAAAGGGAGATATATAATACAGTATGAAATGTTTAGAGTATGCCATGTGTCACGAGCATGCATACAGGTATTTTCTTGCTTTATGTTAGATATATGATGTTGATTTAATCACCAGGGGCCCGTTTCCTGAAACCGTCATAAGTTGGTGGACATCCCATTTAAACGCGTATTAATCTACGTGTCTCTATGAGTTGTCACAAGATGCCGGTTTCGAGAAAACGGGCCCCTGTGTTTTCATGATGTTTTTGTCTTATCGTTTCCTACAGACTTCACGGACGGCTATCTATACTGGGGGATTGACGAGGACGATGATAATAGCAACGAAGAATCGGGCAGCCTTGCCTGATGGGGAGTACGGTCGGAAACAACCAAAATTCAGTTCTGTTGTCGGGAAATGATGGGCGGTTGGTGGATAGAGACATCTACTTCCAACTCAAGACACTTCATCCTTTTCCCTCGTTATGGAGCACTGTCAAAGGGGTGCAGTTATACATTCGGCTATGCATTAGCTAATCATGGACCTATAACTGTCAGAAAGTTATAGGTTCCATTAGCTATAGACCATAGACGTCATAATTTCATAGCGGCCCCCTCAGGGGATACAGGAATACACGTAAACAGCGCGTTGGTCAGAATTGCGCCACTGTTATCGCAAACTCTAGCAAGGCCTCAGCTCCAACTATAGAGGACTTTGCCGTCAATGCCATACAGCCTATAGTTAAGATGTCAGATGATACGCTGCTGGAAAGAACACAGTGTACTACACTTGATACTTTGTGAAAATAGTTTGAAACACACTGTGAACAAAGTATGAAATCATCTAGTGTTATATTTGAGCGTTTTTACATGTGAACCGCATCTTCACATTTTGAGGGGGTAAATTCACAGTGTGAAACCGAACACCAATTGAGAAACAATTCTTAACGTGAAATTATCACACCCGTCGACTAATTAAACCACACTGTGAATACACTGTGCATGTGGGACAATGTTCTTTCCAGCAGGGTATGTCTTATCTTACTAATTATGGCCAAATCATCCCTCATATCTTGAAATTATTATCTCTCTCTGGACTAAGTATATTATGACCCCCCCTCCCCTGGGGAAGGCGCCCTAGGTTGGCGCCAAAATGACCTTAAAGCGGGCGCCAATATGACCTTAGGGCGCGCCAAACCAACCTTAAAGCAAGGGACATTAAATCGACCTTAAAGTTAGGGGCGCCAAATTGAACAAGAAGTAGTTTAAAAATGGCAAGAAGGATATCTTTTTCTTTTTACCCTAATGACTCCCTGTAACCTACTCCTAACAATACCCCTCCCCTCCACTTATCGCTCGGACACCCCCCCCCCGGGTGCAAAATCCTGGATACGCGCCTGAATATGGCATCTTTGTACACAATAGAATCACTGATGGACTTTTCTTATATCTCTCTCTTTCTCCCCTTGCCCTTTTTTATCCTTTTTTTTTCTCCCAGTAATGTTTTTAGCTGACGATAATGCACTGACATTATGTGCCAACGATATTGACCGTGTTTTAAGGCAAATAGTTGATGTTCAATTATTCTACCAATGAGTAATAATAATATAATAATAAATAACTAGAATTTTAATTCGTCATGAGGACGAATAGGTGGTCTGTCTTTCAGTCTGATCAGCACATTAACGATAGTTAATTTGTCAGCTACAACATACTCGAAACTGGGCGAAAACCGACCAGAAATAGGGCTGTTGCAGTATAGCTTCAGTACACGTTCATGTAAATTATGTCAAATTTGCAATAGGGTTGTATTGATATTGATGTGATATTGATTGATATTTATTAACATTGATAATATGATGAACGATAGAATACTAGAATCAAAGAAATACCTAAAAGATGGTATAGAAAAGATGAAACAAAGAGGAAATGCACTGATGTGATATAATGTGCTCAGTACAAAGCAATAGTTATCCTCAATAGGGTTGTGTACATAAACTACTAAAATTGCATTTTGACTAATATAAAGTAAAATTTATTTATATTACATTATTGGCTATTGTTTGTGTGTTGAAATCGACCGAGGAAGACATTCACATGAAAAAAAAAAAAAATATGTAGACACACCGGACTCGAACCCACTCGAGCCACGGTCTTTTTATTACGAGTCAGACGCCTACCGATTGAGCTAAAATCCTATGAAGGATTACACGTAAACGAAAAATTCCAAACGGCAAAACATTTCAAGTACGGCAAGTTATATAAGTCATGATTCCGGAGTCCTGATTTGAAAAAACGTATGATATGTTTAAGAGAATTTCCTTGCCTACAACCTATCAAAATTTCAGAGAAAATGAAGTAGAAATGACGGAAGGAAATGGTCATTTGAGGTGGGCTTGCAGTTTATAAGTTTCAACAAAGTGCTTCGTAATAGAGATTGCGTGCAAATGAGTAAAAATGACATGCCTTTATATATTGCAATTTTTGACAATGATGCATTTGTTTAAATGAAAAATTAAGGTCACATACCGGAAAGCGTATATCCTCAGCTACATCATATTGAAATTTGGGCGAAAATCGACCAATATTTACAGAGTTGGAATCAAATTTGCATAAATTTTTATGACGTCATTTTAAAAAAAAATGAAATTTTGAGTTTAGGCGCCATTTTGATGACGTCATAATGTTTATAATGGGTAAACAGCCCATGAAATCATATCTACAACTCATATGAACATGTTCATTGAAAAAAAATTGGGGGTTAACGGACTATTTTTCGAGCTAGAGCGAATTTTGTAAAGGCATTTTTTTGCCGATATTTGGCCTATGAAGAGGAAATGCGCGCCACGGCGCGCGGAAAAGTTTGAAGGGCTGTAGTTTCCTTATTATCGGTCGTATCAAGTTGAAAATGGTATCAAAATGTTCAGAATTTAATGCTCTATTAGATGGCATAATGAAAAATGGCGATTGAAGATTGCGTGTATAGTGAAACGCGCAATGACGCGCGCGCACCCATGCGCGCGCGCAAAATTTTGAATGCTGGAAATTGCCTGAAACGTATGCAAACTTGATACTAGGTGATTTAGGCATTTTAAATTTTGACGCACGCGTACGCGCACGTCATGACCTTTAGGTGACCTGCGATTATATGCTAAGGTCAAGGGTCATGTGAAATTTTATGTGTACTGAATATAATAGATTTATGATCATTAATGTTGAAGTTATGATTGTATGTGATTTTTACAAAATGGCCTCTGGATGACGTCACGTGACCTTGATGACCTTGAAAAACTTCGATGCACATCTTCATAGTGACGTCATGAATGACATGAAAATGAATGAAATTGACGTGGAAGATTTTGAGATAGAGTGTACACAAAATGTTGACTATAAAAATAAATAATAAAAATAAAAATAATAGAAAAGAAATTCTGACAAAATTAAGAGGTGATCTGTCACAGACAAGACCACCTAATAATAATAATAAAATATAGTTACATTTATATAGCACTTAATACGATATCCACCTTAGTGTTTCTAAGCGCTTATAGTGTAATCAATTATTACCCTGCTTAGCTAGGCTTTCCGGTACTAGTCCAGATGCTGTCCCTTCGAAATTTACTATTCCCCCACGCAATGCGCAATCCCTCTGATCGCGCGATCCCGAATTTTTCCGCCACCCGAAGGTCCAGACGTATCTACCATCTCCAATATAATTCCCGCGAATTCGGGTGGCGGAAAATTCGGG
>CALNVZ010000218.1:10341382-10360719 GCA_940671915.1 Paracentrotus lividus
AGCATCGCGCGATCAGAGGGGATTGCGCATTGCGTGGGGGAATAGTAAATTTCGAAGGGACAGCATCTGGACTATCCGGTACCGGAAAGGCGCTCACAGTATTCAAGGAATTACTTCCTACCGGTACCCAATGAAAGAGCCATTTAAGTCCTTGAAAGTAACCATTGCTTTTGTTTATATACATAGTTTTTGTTTCTCATAGGTTAATGGAATGACAGTTTCTAATGAATGGTTCCGATTTGACAACGAAGATAGTAACAACGAGGATACCCAATCCGCAGTTCATCCTTATGAAGGCTTGCAGAACCATGGTCACAACATCGTACTTCATTTCTGTTACTACCGAAAGAAGTAAATTTGTGAAGCATGATCTAAAAGTTAGGCAGAATCATAAAGTTAGGCACAATCATCGACATGATAGATGCTGTCATTGTTTTTTGATTGATTGATTTTATTTTTTTCTTCTGCATTCATAGAAGTACAACATTTTTTCGTCAAAGACAAAGTTTAAATGAGATAAAATAATGAACTTTGTGACAATGAATCAAGATCAATGCAATTCTTAAAAAAAAAATATTTCCATGAAATACTAAATAATAAATTGTCAGAATATTAAAAGTACTTCGCCAAACCATTATGAATCATTAAGGAATACGCTGGAGAGTATGACAGTCCCTAACAAACTCATTAAAAGATTAATACCATTAAAACAAACGGAAACTAATTTATTACTATTTATTCACTAGAGGGCGCATTGCAGGTTAACAGCTGCACTTGAGCCCACGTTGTCACTAAGAATTTTGTTTTTCATTCAGATCATTTGCTTATTTGATTTTTTTTAATTATCTTTAGATGACATAAGCGGAGGAGGTACATTTCGTTATTAATCCCTTTAATCTTACATGGTTGGTGATGATTCAAAAGCACTTCAATAATGTTTTGTTTTAATTTCTGCAATGTACATGGGTGGTTGGGATATTCAACAAAAAAAAAAAAAAAAAAAAAAAAAAAAAAAAAAAATTACGTAGGCTAAATATCATATAATTTCGTTTTAATCTCTTCAATTTTCAGAGGTGGTGGTTAAATAAAAAAAAAATAATTTGATAGGTTTTTTTTCCTGTTTACATCTTCTTGGGCGATGATGATATTAAACTGCTTACTGGTTTACTTTTTGCCTAATATTTTGCATAATACTGTATGTAAAGCTCTAACATCACCAGATTTTTCTATATGAATTACTTTAAGAGTTTGTAATAATGTAATATTTCTCATTCTGTATCAGAAATGGATAATGCATTGTAAATGGTTATGCTGTAACATTTAGAAATCTACAACAGCTAAAATGAAGAAATATGGATAATAAAATTGTAAAATATCACAGAATTATATTTGTAACGTTTCAAAGAGGTGAGAAAAATAGTGCCAAAAAAACGTGTAAATGGAATCTTCTCTCTGTATTCACAACCATGACAACAGACATAAAAAGGTTCTGTAACATTTGAAGAATTTTCCAGTTTCATATACACATTGCTCTAAATCATTCTTTTTCGCAGTTCGCATGATCGGACAATCGTAAATGCCACGGAGTTCGTAATTATAATTTAAAAAACGTAAGATTAACTCATGATGTTACAGATGCCATAATACCCCCCAAACCTCCATATTCAGTTATCTTTACATCACATTTCATTTCATAGATGGATTTATATAAAATAATTGTTTAGATTCGGGGTGCATTTTAGAAATTGGGAGATGTATTAGTAATTTTAACACAAACGTTTATTTCTTGAATTTCAGTAGTTTCATTTTAAGAATATTTTCCACATTGATAAGCCATAAATTTCATTACCTCTACACATTTATATCTTGAATTTCAGTAGTTTTATTGTAAACAGTTGGGCGTGGTTTTCATAGGCATTGAACTTAGAGTAGTTGTGTTTTACCTCCTTTACCTCCTGAATTAAATCAAATAAGAATATTTTCCCACTGATAAGCCATAAATTTCATCAACTCTCCACACAGCTCGATCGTGTCACGATGTCAGATCACTAAATTTACGATTGATAAAATTTCGTTATACTAAAATAATACTGCAAGTGTTAGAGCTTAATTTAAAGCACTGAAGACGTGCTAATACTGATATTATGACAAAACTTCAGATAAATGGTGATCATTGGAAATAGTAAGTATAATCCATCCTAAAAACGCTCTGTTCAATTAATTATCCAATGAAGATTCGATAGCCACAAGATCTAGATTACATAGTAATTTACATCCCAAGTACTTCAGTGTACGCACATCATTGTCAAATAAATTTTAATCGTGTATTTCATGTTCAGATATCACCAATATTAATGTTTTTGTCCAGCCACTCGAACAAACTGAAAATAACAGTTTGAGGGTCATTATATACCGGCAAAATTTTAACTGGTATATGGATCTATGTCAGCCAATCAGCGTGCTGTATCATTAATGTTAACCTCAGTTACATCAATAATTTGTGTTTCCTTTTTGCGTTGACTCTGATAAGTGCGCAAAACCGAAAAACTTCAGTCAGACAGCTATATTCCGTGCGGTATATGAATATGATTTTTGTTTTTTGGTATAAATGAATTGTTTTCAGTTTGTATCGTTATTAAAAGTTTGGGACATGGGAATGCTAACTGACTATGTGTGTTCATTTATCTTTTGGGAATCGATGGAATGGTAATCAGGGGCCTGTTCTCGAAAACGACATAAGTCTAAGTTCTTCGACAACCCATAGGGACATGTGTTGCAGAATTAAAACGCGATTCAATAGGATGTCCACGAGCTTAGATCTATGACGGTTAGTTTCGAGAAACAGGAACCAGTGTTGGATCCAAGCGAGATGCCAGAATTAAGCGCGAAACCTTATATTGATTTACCAGTGGCACGCGTTGAACATGACGTGGAACTCTAAACGGGGAGGATCAACGAGTCCGAGGATTTTCCACGAGGCCGACTCTACGACACCAAGGGCAACGAGTCCGAGGATTTTCCACGAGGCCGACTCTACGACACCAAGGGCCACGAGGCCGAGGATTTTCCCACTGGGCCGAGGGTTCACGACTGAGGCCGGTTGTTCTTAAATGAATTTTATCGTATTTTCTTTTATTAGGATGTTTTTGTGCGTCAAAACATCCTGATAAAAGAAAATACGACATGAGAAAAATCTGCCTCGTTAATCTTCGGCCTCGTGGACCCTCGGCCTTGTGGACCCTCTGCTTAGTGGACCCTCGGCCTCGTGGGAAGACCCCCTGTAAACAAGTAGAGGTATACTATGGTAGAGTGAGAGTGAGGTGTGGAAGTAGAACGGTAGATTGAGAAAAGTAGTAGAGGTATAGGAAGGAAGATTAAGGAAGACAGTACAAATAGTTTTGTAAAATGAGAAATGCGGTAAAATTAAAATTGGTAGAAAGAATAAGATTGTGGAGCGAGAAAATGTAGGAATGTTGTAGAGTAAAAGAATTACAGAAGATGGTCAGAGAGCAAAAAGTAGAGTGGGTAGGAGTAAAGTAGGACGAACAAAGAAGAAAATGGAAGTAAGAATGAGAAAGATATTGCACAAAGAATGAGATATTACAAACGGAATGATTAAGAACAGTACACACTTGCAGATAAGTAAATACCGTTGGATAAGTTCTTTTATTGAAAATTATAAGATTACAATTATTGCGCTTAAAATGCTTTTCCACAATGTGATGTGATATAATCGAATCACTTCATTCACCCTACATAATTCGAGAAATTGCAAATTTTGATGAACAGAATGAGTCAGGACAAATTTTCCCGTCATTTTGAAGTTTTCTCATGAAAAGTATAAACATTAAATCAGGGGTTTCATTATATAACTTTTTTGTGTATATGTTTTGGCCAACAATATTTGCGAATAAATTAGAACAGTGTAATATCACCGAGTATTATATATTTTTTTGGTATACAATGGTCATAACTAAAAGCTTTTGACTTTGTCCCCAAAATAATTATGAGTTTATTTGTATTTCTTTTCAAATCATGTGACAAAAACAAAACAAAAAAGAAATCTACAATGTTTATTGATGACGTCAAGGACTAAAGGGGAAGCCCCATAACCAATACACGTGATGGTGATGATTAATTCCTTTCAAAGCCATGACCTGTGCATGCCCTCATGCAGAGCACGTAGGCCATGATGGAATGTTGACTCGTTTGGTTTGCTATTCAATAAGTAAAATTCGTCTTTATTTATATTGTGCAACAACCAAATGGCAACAACGATACAAACTATTTTAACTTTGATAATACCGTAAAGAAAATTTATTGCGCCTTTGTTGATTTATTCCCGTGTTCCGCTTTCGTAATTCATCGACCATTGTAGCAATGCATTTTTATTCCCCTCTTGCTTCCCCTCTCCTCTGCTATATTTATCACCAACCTCATAGGCAGATATTGTTCGTTTTTTTTATTTTATTTTTTTTTACACATAATGAACAAAAGACACGAAAACAAACTTTTATATAATATTAAAATATAGGCCTAAACATTACATTACATACATTACATATAAGGTACCACATCATTACTTATAAATTTTCCATCGACATATTACGAATTAAAAAAAGGAAGGAAGGAAAATAGCAAATAAATCGATGCAAGATCAAGATGCAATACAAGAAATATACAAGATCAATCGAAACATGGCCCCTCGACTAACGTGTAGTGCGGTGATCCATTTTTTTTATATTCAGGCCGAAAGAATATTAAGACAAATGAATCGAAACGTAGCTCTAGCTCTAGCTTTATCTCCTTTTTAATGTGAGCTTTTCATTCACACACCACACAACCACACACACACACACCACACCACACACACACACACACACACACACCACACACACACATAATATATAATATAATATATATATATATATATATATATAAAACATATACAAAAAATAATATAATATTTAAAAATATACAAATAAAAATGTAGTGTCTCCTCCAAGGGGGAGGGGTGGAAGGGCTGGCGTCCAGCCGGTAAAATCCTTATTAACAGCAATGTACCAACTATGCCTGATTGACCTGTAATTCCTCCAGACTACTCTGTGAAATCTATTTCTCCACTGCAGGTGTATATCTAGCTCCATGCACACGAGGAAACATTTTTTTGATGTAGACTAGGATTTGTCTCCCACGAAGGAGGACCAACTTTCCTGGCTCAGGGGCGTAGCAATCGGCGCTAATCAGAGTCCACTTGTTCTTCAAAGCAGAGAACTGAGCGATACTACCTACGGATATCAGCTTGCCATCGAGAAGACGCACTTCCTCAATGGAGCAAATGAGACGGTGTGTATCCCAATTTCTGACGTAGAGGGCGTCTCTGCCTTTATCAGCTGAAATGCTGCGAATGAATCGATCATGGAAGTGGGTGACGGATGTTGCTGAGAAATCTTCCCGATTAAGAACTACGATGTCGTCACCGAGATTGCATCGTGTCCGAACAACGATCTGACCATGACACAGGACGACGATGTCAATAATGGGCTTGTCCTTCACAGCAACGGACGATGTCTGGACTTTACCCTCCACGAAGCTTATGATGTTGACGACACATTTGCCCTGAGCAACAGCTAGAATGCGTCGTCCACGAGGTACGTGATCTATAGCAAGTACTACAGGTGCACCTAAGTTTAGAGGTATCCTCTCAATGAGATCCCACGTTCCGTTTCGATAGATAGCCAGAGATCCGTCTGTGGTTCCGCAAACTACCCTATCATCAAGAAGTGCCAGTCTATATATATTTTGCGACGTGCTGCCGCTCATCACTTCACGTATAACTTGTTCCTGATGATTAACCAACACGAGGGATTGAGTCTTCTTATCGATGACGATGACTGTGTTTTTGTCGGTAGATCCTATCAAGGATGGTTGAGAGAGTTCCATGGAGAGTGTTGTAACGAGTGCCCAAGTTCCATCTACACCCTGCAATTGACCCAAGTGCAGACCAGACTCTCTCTTGAAGTCTATCTTCTGTGTTCCTTGTGTGATAAGTTGCACATCACTCTTGGTATTGGCTACTTGAAGACTTCTCACCATGTCCTCTTCAACCTCGTAGAAGTGGGTGAGTAACAGGCTCTCGTCATCAATGAGTGTGCGTGCTTTGATGAGCGCCTTTGCGATTGCAGAGCTTTGAATGTCAACCCCTGCGTTTGCGTGTTCCTGCAGCTTTCCTTCAAGCAGAAGCAGTTCATCCAGCAGCATACAGCGCCTCTTTGAGATGAGTTGCTTTCCTTGTTCGACAATAGTAAGGTTCTCCTTCAATCTTTGTTCTCGCCTGATGTTAATTTTCTCGATCTCATCGTCAGCTTCTTTGTTGATTAATTCCGATATCGTCGTCCTTTCATTCTCGACGACATTCAGTGCCTCTTCGCTCGCCTCCCGTAGCTTTTGTTGAACATTGGCAAGATGTTTAGATGCCTCCGAAACAATCCTCTTAATCGAAGCTTTTGATTCTGCCAGTTGCGTCGTCTGATCAACTAGTTGCAGCAGCTTTATTTTGCGTTCATTCAGTGTATCCTCGGCGTCTTGAGTGTGACACGTCTTGTGGGACGTCGTTGCGCAGATATGGCATATTGCCGTCTGGTGACTCTTGCAAAAGATTTCGGCTCTCCGAGATGTATGCTTCTGGCATGTCCATCTGCTGATCGGGTCGTCAGCGATGAGGATGTTTTGTTGGCTTTTTCGAGCGCATCCGTCGCAGAGTGTTTGTTTTGTGGGTTGTAAAGTGTATCTTGCGAGGGTTTGACTGTCATCACCAGAGCGACACATCTGACAGCAGGAAGGGTTCGTCTCCGAAAACGCCGTTGCCATTCTGATTCGCGATATACCTAGAGAATTAAAACGAAAGGCAGGGTGAGTCCATTGAAAACATTTTCATGTAATATATTTCACGCACACACCCCACACCCCACACACATACATAAAATAATAATGAGTGGGAGAGAGAGAGAGAGAGAGAGAGATATATAGATAGATGGGTGGGGCAGTGGTGATATCATACTTCAAAACAAAATCATAATTTATAATGCCATAACCATTTTGTACAATATTGCAAATCATTATGATATTTTGTTTCATCTATTTTTTTTTCTTTTTAATAATATCCTTAACTCATAATACCATTGTATTATTTGAATACAAATACAATCGCTTACCAATGCACCAAGAGTCAAAATGAGCTCGACATCAGAAGCATTAGATCTTGGGGTGCCCTTTCAAGCTATATTATTGCCGATGTCTCTTCAATAAACATTAACTGAAACTTGTCCCTCGATATATATAATAAGTTCGATGGAGATTTAAACATAATGACATCACGATGGTGTTTATAATTAGAATATGGCATATGAAACGTGTGCTTGCGACTCCCCCGCAACAGTGACGTGTTTACATTCACAGGTGAGTAACTTTTCTATTATATTTGAACGATTTTTACCTTTCAAATGCACTCAAACACAAAACTGAAGGTCTGGGCTAGTAACCGAACTATTATACGATGTTGATAGCCAATGATATGGACACACGTATTTCATCAGCTAATCAGACGATTGCGTGATTTTTTTTAATTTTTTTTGGGGGGGTGGTGTTTGCAGCCCAAATTGTAAAAATCGCCCACTAATGTAAAAATGCCCTCAAATGTCTCAACACGTCAACCACAAATGTAAAAATTGCCCTCAAATGTCACAACACGTCAACCACGAATGTAAAAATGCCCTCAAATGTCAACAACACATCAACCACAAATGTAAAAATGCCCTCAAATGTCACAACATGTCAACCATAAATGTGAAAATGACCACTGATGTCATAACATGTTGACCACAAATGTAAAAAGTTTTCATTTTAACCACTAATGTCTTAACATGTCACCCACAAATGTATAAACTCATCACATGTATTATAACAATGAGGAATGTTGCTAAATGGAAACAAAATGTTTCAATTACGATTATAAGCATAATACATAGTATAGAAAGATTTAAAAAATCTTTCATATTATGTATTATGTTTCATCTCATTCATTATGTTTTTCATTCATTCATTATGTTTTATAAAACAAGAGATTAGATAAAAAGAACGGGTATGGAATTAATCTAAAAATTATTGCACCATTTTTGGGCATTCTTTTTTTCCTTTTTGGGTGCAAAATTGTAACTTTCGTTAGTCTCAAGCAAATACTGCGTTATTATGGAGTCTTTGTTTGATGCCGTATAGCCTTACCAACCTGTGTGGCATAAGCGTCCATTTCATGCGAAACGACCCTCCCCCATAGGCTCTTGAAGAAAGGTGTAGAATCGAGCGGGGACATGCACCCTGCCCCCCCCCTTCATAGGGATTTCATGCACGAATTTTCAGACTCCTACTCACATAGTCATGACAGTTATGTGCATAGATGGGCATAGTTTTCAAGAAAAATTGCTTTGTTTAACGCCATAATTTTGGCTCAGCTTGAATTTATGAAAAGATTGGGAATGGCATTTTCCATAAAATTTTCCGTAAAACGTGTCCAGATTGATGGATAAGGGCTGCTCATATAATAACATAACACAAAAAAGACACTTATAACATGCCTCCAAATAAGAAATTACCCATTTTTGCTCAGTTTATATCCTAAAAAAGGACTCATGTGACTTTCAAAAATGTGCCTTTTTTAGTGTGTTCAATCACGCATACCATATTAGGATCATGCCGATTTTTACACACAAGCTAGCCAGATAGTTGATAAACATTACCAGTAAATCTTGTTACTCCTCCGTTTAAACGTTATGCGTGTGGGCAGGCGCGGATCCAGGGGGGGGGGGGGGGCTAAAGGTGCTAGCGCACCCCGTACGATTGGGAAATCAGCATACAAATTGTACCTAGACCTTTTAAAGTCCTAGACCGGACCGACAAATGAAATAGCCAAAAAACGAAAGCTAATATGCTATATAATACAACAATTCCAAATTAAGGCGTTTTATTGTCCATCTAGAAGTATTTAATTAAAAAGATGACCGAATCTCAACCAGGCCACCCCTCCTGAATACTTGTAAAAATACCCCTAATTTAAAAGTGCGAGTGATGACGTTCAAAAAAATGTTAATGGAATGCTACAGCAGTCCTGCGGCTAGGCATGATTGCGTTTCGCCTTTAGAAAACACGTTGTATTGCTATGTCAGACAATAGACGCCCTGTGAGCTAGAATTCCATTGTTATGAAATGAAAGGGCAAAGTCAATCATGCCTGGGCCACAGGACTGCTGTAGCATTCCATTAACATTTTTTGACGTCATCACTCGCACTTTTAAATTAGGGGGTAATTTTACAAGTATTTCGGGAGGGGTGGCCTGGTTGAGGTTCGGTCATCTTTTTAAATTAAATACTTTCTAGATGGACAATAAAAACGCCTTAATTTGGGATTGTTGTATTATTATAGCATATTAACTTTCATTTTTGGCTATTTCATTTGTCGGTCCGGTCTGGGACTTTAACGCACCCCTAAAAATGCTAATAACCTTTTTTTTTTTTTTTTTTTTGCTTGCAGTTGTTCGGAACGGAATGCTGACCTGACCGGACCCCTATATGTAGTATGTTGGAATTTTTAACGGCCGAAGGCCAAAAAATTTCACCACTACCCCCCCCCATTTTCTTAGCCCCCCTCTCTCTAGCTTTCTCTCTCTCTATCCCCTCACACACACACACACACACACACACACACCACACACACCCACATCCAAAATACATATATGGTGTAATAACATGCACATGATATGAACAATAATCAATCACAATGTAGCAATAATACGTATCATTTATGTTTTACTCGAGATAAAGCATTTGGGTGTAGGCAATAACTTTTCAACAGACATTGCGATCGGTTATAAAACAAGAGCTCAATATATGATAACTATTAGAAAGCTAATTTGAAATGAGAGCTATCAAAAGAGACATGACAGCGAAAGTACAGGCTCCCAGTGTTTTAATTTGACTGCTATCAAAATGATTTAATAATGAATTATTGTTACAAATAGGTCCTACCATTTCTTTCCTTATTATGACAATAAAAGGTCATCGTATTTGCAAGAATAAATCTCTTATACTTAATGCTGTATATCAAAATTTACTAGACTATGAAAAACGTTATTTCATCATCTTCATGTTCATGATTTTGTAGGGTTTATTTATGAATCTTTCAAAGAAAGAACTATCACGTATCACCTTGCATGCATATTTAGAAAGTTTATCAAACGTAAAATGATATCGATATACATCATAATTATTACAAAACAAAAATAATTATAAATGAGTTTATAATTCAGCAGTAAGATTAATATAGTCTATGAGTGTTTCAAACGAAATGATGTAGCAACTCTTTAATATGATTTGTAAATTGTAAATGATAATATTTACTGTATAATGTGCGATATTGATAATAATTAAAAAATTCAGTCATAATAGAGGAAAGGACTACGAAGATGACGACAAAATATCAATGAGAAAAGGAGATACGCGTTTTGCTTATTTACGATGTTCTTGCGTTGCGGAACAGGAAGCTATTTTGCCAATTTAATGAAGTCTGGAAGGACGGGAGCGTTACGATAGATGAATATGTTCCTAGTGTCGGAAACAGCCAGACAGTTATGTGAAATCGCAGTCAGATTAAGGCAATATTTCTGGTTGTCGATCTTGTAGATAGCCTGTTCCTTCATGATAGTCTCCACGAGGGTCCCATCAAATCGATGCTCAGCGACAGAAATTTGCTCCTTTTTCCGAAGGACGACGACGAAAATATCACCCGTCTTCTTATCGGCCGTGGCCCACATGCAGAACGGCGGTGTCTCCGAGATGGTGGCTTTGGCAGTGCCGGATCGATCGAATACCTTGATGCAGTTGAGCTTCTTGGTGATGATTCGACCCATCCTGGTGGCTGTAACCTTCCAGGGATCGAAGTCACCAAGGTCTATTACTTTCGTGGGATCTCCTCCATTTTGTCTGTAAACATGTATCGACTTGTGCTCTGCGAACCCAACAATGATACATCCCTCGTCGTCGACGTCCACAGACATCAATCCACTTGTTGTTGGTGTATTGAATGTAGTGTCGAGCTGGACATGTTGTTGGCTGAAGAGGAGAAGTTTCCTACCAAGCGTCACAACTACCATCACGCCATCTTGCGTGAAAGAGAAATCGAGGATCTTGACATCTTGCAAGACAGATAAGTGCGTCTCGGGTGCCAACGGGTCGAAAATGTCCACGCCGCCATTTTTGTATCCGACCGCAACTTTACCATCGGGCGTTGCCTTTAGGGCGATTGTTTCACCTACTCTGTTAGGAGGAACGCCCAAAGTTCTGACCAGGCGCCAGCTTTTAGGGTGATCGAGCCGCCCGATGTTTACTTCCTTCAAAAGCTGTGTGTTAGGGGAAAATGTTGGCGCCTGCAGTCCATGTATGGCATCTAGTAATCCTCCTTCGATGCTAGAGTCGACGATGTTTCCAAGCTTTCGCCGCAGCTCGGGATAGACGTTAGCGATCTCGACATCAGTAAGAGTCTTCTTCTGAGGAGAATCGGTAATGGATCGTGCGAGATTGAAGGTATACATTGCATCTTGTTTCATCTTGGCCGTAAGTGCTCCACTTGATGCTGAACTCAGCGTGTCCACAGTAGCTAGAAGTGCCTCCCGTTGCCGGGCGATTTCATCACTCACAAAATCCATCGCGGAATCTGCAGCCATAGTGATCTCTTTCTTTAAAGAGACAGCTACCTCGGACATATGGACCTCATTCTCTTTCTCTTGTAGCATCTTTCCAGCATTTTCTAGTTTAGGAATGAACGACCCTGTAACATTCGTTGCCATTTTGATATCTTCTTTCATTTTACCCACGGCTGTCTTCAGATCCTCAAAGGTGTGGTTCTGGTGGTCACCAACAATGCAGTCACGGCAGACTGCCATCATGCAGATGCGGCAGTAATGGGTAAGCGTTTCGTTCTTGTGAACGGGACATCTAGCACCCTCATCGGGTGACCTAACAGAAGAACCTTGATGCCTTTGATCCCCTCCTCCGACCATAGAGAATCCAGCAGCAACTACAGATCTCCAAGTATCTGTGACGTGATTGATGATTGTGTTGAGTCGGAGACTGCCAACATTACCCGAAGGAAGGCTTGTCGTCTCCCGGCAGGTTGGGCACACCAGGACATTCTTGACCCTCTGTTTACCCTGATATTGCACTAGACAACCATGACAGAAAGTGTGAAGGCATACGAGGGATCTAGCGTTCCGGTACAATTCGAGGCAAAGAGGGCATTCCAGATCTCCAGTGAGCCGTTGTGCATTAAAAGCACTTTCCATCATATAACATGTAAGAGCAATTCTACAAAGCAAACATACATAATACAAAATATAAACTTAGTGACTACTCATAGCATCAGGACTGCATAGCATAACTAAAAGACTTGCTCCTGGAGCATTGTTCCTATTATGTAATATCATGGAACAAATGCCCAATGAAGATGTGAAATTATTATCCGCGACTACTTTTCTATACCAGCCGTTGTTTCCCCACAATAAGGGAAGTATATGAACTTATTAAGTAGTGGATCCAAATGGGGGCACTAAAGTAGTGCGCATCCTTTTTTATTTATTTATTTATTTAAAAAAAATACATATTCGTCAATTGAACGTAACTAATTATATGTTTATCAACGAAAATTGCCGATTGGCTAGGCCCCCCTAGTTCTACTCTACCGTTGCTTTAACGCCGATATTAGATGGACACAAGTCCTGTATCACAATACGGTTACAAAATTAAATCTTTAAAGGCACGATTGAAATCAGTTTTCTTTAAGTTATCTGGGATAGTATTATACTGCTTTGTTTGTTAACGGTTTAGTTTGCTATTTGAATAAAGTGTGCTATCATAAATATGGTTCAAAACAATATACCATTAATCTGTTCTGATGAATGTATAAAATATAAACTACACCCTCTCATTAGGGTATTATAGTCATTAAAAGTTGAAGACTGATTCCATTGCTGCCCTATAATTAGCAAACTATGAAGTAAAATCAATCATCAGTCTAAGATTAACCCCAAAACAGAGTATCTAATTTAAGGAAAACAGCGGATGAACTTCATTTATAGTTCAATTAGGATTTTAAAATCTAAATAAAAATTATCCACGAAGTTATCCTTATTATAGGGCACTTTTGATTGCAAATAGCTGGCCTCAGACCAAAAACCACCCCGAATACCACACATGAATATATTTAATTTTAAAATATGAAAACGTACATGTACGTCAGCATTAGCTAAATATTCTCATTGAAAGAAGAGTTACAGGGGGGGGGGGGCAGCGTGTCTACCCCCAATCCAAAATCCAGAACAAGCTGAATAAATTGAAATTTTGGGGCCTTTCCTGGTCCCCGAAGATTTTGTCATTTTTTTTTTTTTGGGGGGGGGGGGGGGATGTGGCCCACCCGAGAAACAAGACATATCTCCTGTGCCATGGGATAAAATGATTATTTAGAGAAAACTGTCTTTATAAATCTGAAAATCCAAAGAGTTGGGGCAAACACTCATGAATTCGGATCCCAACTGATTTAATACAAATCAGTGTAAAGAACAAAGAAGAATATGAAGAAATAGGAAAAATATACATACAACGAGTAAGCTGCTTAATGAGATATCACCCAAAAAATCCAATTGGTTTTATAACGATGTGTAAAAGAGCAGTTGTTGCACTGAGATATATCAAGTGAGAATTTGTATCTAATGAGCGTTGTTAACACCTAATATACATTTTTATCCTGTAAAAAATACGTAAGATCTTAATTGTGATACTCCACGTGATATCTATTAATACTTTGATTTTTTACTCGTTGACAATCACGTAGGCCTAAATTGAGAATGACCGTCACCTTCATGTCGACCAAAGTCCTTGAGAAGTTTGTTTATTTTTCTTATTTACGAGTATTTGTCCTGATCTTTTTTCCCTTTTCCCTATGATGTATCAGTTGATATTTACTCCAAATATACTACTACTATACTTTTATCAGTTTATATTTTGTGTATATTTATCTTAAGTCTCATTGGAGAGATACATGTAATTCTGAAGTTCCAACAAGTAAAGCAAAATTAAAATAAAAGAGGAACGTATCTAATATAACGAGGTTATACAGTTGTGTCCCACAAAAAACAAAAACAAACCAAAACAAACGATACTGGGGATAGAATCGATGGTTTATCATTTACTTAACCCTATTCTGACTGGGCTTTTCAAGAGAAGATTTGACTGGGGGGGGGGGTCAATTTGACCCCCCTGGAGATCTCGGCCGGGAATGGTCGTCGTCTCAAATTTTGCACGAATGTCGCTGCACATATAAAGGGTATCGCTGATATATTTTTTTTTGAAAAAAAATTTCACATATTTAATTTATGTTAATTTATGCATACTCATGTATGCAAATTAGATGCTTTTTTTTAATTTATTAAAATCGTTAATATTTCATTAATAAACAGTTATGAAGCTCAAATTTTTTCTAAAAGTTGCTGAGTAGCAAAATCAACAGTATTGTATTGACAAATTCAGAAATTTCAAATTAATTCTTTTGTATTCTTTTGTTTTCTGAATTTCTTATGTATTCTATTGTTTTTATTTCTTATGTATTTCTTTGTTTTTGTAATTTTTTTATGCTTGAGAAATGTTTCTTGATCAATGTAAAGACAAATTTAATCAATCAAAAGGCTCAGAAGGCAAAATTATCAGTGTTATAAAGCAATTTAGGAAAAGCAGTATTTTGTACACAAACGCATGCAAAATGATGATTTTCGTTCAATTTTGACCTGACATGCGATTACATAATGTTGCGTAACGCGACAACGGGGTGTTCAACTTTTTCAAACTTGGTGTCAAAAGTTGCGGGACACTTGAAAGAAAAAAGTCATAGAGCGCCGGGTCGCGACTTGCAGCGGTTGCGCGGCAGTCGCGGATTTCGTACAGGGGGGGGGGGGGGGGTCAAATTGACCCCCCAGTCAGAATGGGGTTAATCTTGATCAAAATCTATATGACCTATATGTTACGCATGAGTGAGTAAGAACAATTTGAAGAGAGGAAACCAAAAAGTCGTTTGGCGGGCGGTATTTGAAATTTTATTTAAAATCTACATATCTGAAAGGTTCATTTCCGGCCCTTTCATATGACACCACAACCAATAAAAATTCTTTAGAAATGTGAAAGTTATGATCATTTGAAAAAGTGCTTGCATTTCAATAATTTCACTCATCAAAGGTGTTTGACTGCATTTTTATTGCTTGTGGTGTCATATGGAAGGACAGGAAATGGACTTTTTAAATATGTAGATTTTAAAGAAAATTTCAGATACCGGCTGCCAAAGGATTTTTTGGTTTCCCCTCTTCAAATTGTTCTTACTCACTCATGCGTGACATACGGGTCATAAACATTTTGTCAAATGAAAGAAGAGACTCTAAGCTTTAAATTAATGGGTCATTTATGAATTTTGATTCAGATAAAGTTATGATAAAACATCGATCAAACTCGGTTTTTTTTTCTGGGACGCACTGTATTATGTAGTTGCTTAATGGTTAGTGAGCTGTCTTCAATTTGCTAAATCGGTTATGTCCACTTGGTCAGCTAGCAGATGATGCAATTCTCTGATTGTTTAATACACATGGGCTAAACCCATATGATCACTACTAATTGATCTAACCGCTGAATGGTCCAATTACCTCTAGGTCTAATACACACTAGTGCTAATTTCCACATAGTCTAATGTCCAGATAGCAAGTGTTAGGATACATAAGAAATAACTCAAACTTTCATTTGACGAAATTAAAATAAGTAAGTATAGACAAAGATGAATCTACACTGTTCGTCATAAAGGTGGAATATTTCTTTTCTGGCTCAAGCGACATTATGTTGCTCCGTTATTAATTTCTTGAATGTGTTTGTCACCGCTTTCAGTTTCTGGGATCCTGGGTATATCTTGGACGTTCCCTCAACCCTTCCCAGGGATTTTTCTTTAAAAAAGTTTGTCACCCCCACAAGATGGCCATTTTCGTCATTTTTTCTTATTTTGGGGGCCCTTTTTTATTCACGAGACCCACCAAGGCCCCCTCAGTCCTACCTCAAGGAAACACGTCTGAGGTGGAGATTTGTTATTGTTCTTCAAATTAAATATAGATGTATGGTTACAGGCTCGACTCTTTTGTCTAGGGGAGGGGTCAAAATGTATTTTGATTGGGGTTCAACATTCATTTTATTCATTTTTACACCCTGTAAATTTCTATCTTCCCTAAATTGTATTGTAAAATCTCAACCAAACATAAATCAAAATAAAATATTATCAATAATGACTATTTACAGCCTTGTCATCAAGGCTAAACAAAATTTAAGGGGAAAATGTTGACATTTAAGGGTTAAAGTTTGTTTTTCATTTCTTTTGTTTTCAGCATAAAGATGGAATAAAATATTCCGAATTTTCACCAATCTCGTTTTTTACTTCAACCCCTCCCATAGACAAGAGACCTAAACCTGTCCCCAGAAATATAGATTTAACTTAAATAATAATATAAAACAGTACACCTCAGTCGCATTTCCTGGGGGTAGGACTGAGGGGGGCCTGATCGGCCGGGAAAACAAAAAGGGGCCCCAAAATGAGAAAAATTGACAAAAATGGGCATCATGGGGGTTGACAAATTTTTTTGGGAAAAATGTCCACTTGAAGGGTTGGGAGAATGTCCAAGATATAGCCACGGTCCCGAAATTAAAAGCAGGGACAAACATATTCAAGAAATTAAAGTAAGAGCAAAATAATGTCGCTATAGCGGCAAAAAAATATTCCACCTTTATGACGGACAGTTTATAACCATGCATATCAATTTTTTCTAATCGCTGAATGGTCCAATTATCTCTTTGTCCAATACGCACCAGGGCTAAATTCCCATGTAGTCTAATGAAAGTTTTGGTTCTTAGTGATTTATCCTATTAAACAAGCCAGTGTTATACTAAGTAAGTGAATGTAGCCTATTAAACTGATTTAGACATTTTTTTAAAAATTAGCTAAGAGGCAATTAGAGCAAATGATTGTAGACGAAAAGAGATGAGACCAAGTGGCATCGGACCAGCCAGGCATTAATGAAATGGTTTTTAGAACAAGTGGCAATTAACAATTAATTGACTTTACTCCTACCAATCAATTTCTGATGTCACATGTCTTACTCTGCTTCCTTAGAAAAGAAATAAAGTTGACTCAACTAAACACTGACATGATATTAAGAATGGTTTTAAAGTTTCACGTATACAGATTATTCTTAGTTTGCTAATTAAAAAAAAAAGAAACCTCTTAAATATCAAAATCTCATTCTTGTCACTTTTATTCAGAAACTGTCCTGCTTCTCCTGCATTATTCAAAGCAAATTACAATAAGTGTTAAATTCCTTTAACGTGTTTAATAGCTTTTGTTTGTGTTTTGCCCGTCATATATCAACAACTAATGTTTGAAAAGTGGATATCTATATTTCTTGAATAGATGGTGAGGTGAAAAGCTATTTACCCTTTCTTAATTGAACATTTTACTATACAGAGTAAATTCCACAGTGAATGTAAAGGCAAAAAACCGAATGGAGCTTCATTGAGTCCTGTGTAGGAAGGATTGTGGACAGACCCTTATTATCATCATCTCTAGAATTCTTCATGATAGCTCAATCAGTTAGAGCGCCCGTAAAATGGTAGTCTTTCTTGCTTTCATGAACGGAAAGTTGTGAGTTCGAAACCACGCCGAGCCATACCAAAGACTTACAAAAATGGTACCTAAAATTCCCTTTTAATAAGGAGCTTGGGGGTAATAATAACATCATGCAGGGCCCGCTGGGAGAACAGTTGTCAGAACTGAAGTGGCTACCCTGGGTAAATAAAACAATATCATTATTATTATTATTATTATTATCTATTCAACATATTTATATCGGATAAAAAGAACAATCGTATCATCAAAGCTGTTTTTCATCGATGTCCCGTTAACATATTTACACAATATCAATTCTAATTCTAACCATTAGCAAGGAATCTCTTTAAAGTGAGACAAAACGTTAACAAAATTTATTTAGAAAGTACTGTATACAGCAAAAAGGAGGACCCTTGGCAAGAAATTCAGACGACTTAAAATGTATGGTCATATTGATATATAACAACAGTACAAGTTATGATTTTCTAAGTATATCATGTGCATAGTCTTATACATATTCAATGAGCAATCTGATGCTATCATTGATCCACTTTTTCTTTTATTGTATGAAATCTTATTTGTTTCATTATTTTCATACATGTGTATAAACAAATCTATCCCTTATATTGACATAAGTTTCAACGATGATGATCTTAAACATTCTATAAGGAGTCTTCCCTGTTTTTGTATTCTTGGAGGAGAAAATGTTAATAATTGCTATTTCATAAGGTAAAATACAAAACAAAAAAAAGAGAGAAAAAGATCAATGACAGCATCATCTTGCTCATTGAATATGCAAAAAAAAAAAAAAAAATATATAAATTACATGTACATGTAGTTATTTTGCATCCGATATTGATGAAATTTTAAATTTTGTACTTGTTATATTTTATCCTATATTTCAAATACTGTATAAGCCAATATTTTTGCAATTTTGGCACAGATAGGGAATTTTGTGAGAGCTTAATATCCCAATTTTTGTGATGTTTTAATTACTATAAATAGCCATACATTTAAGTGGAAACCTCGTGAAAAGTGGCTTGCCAAATACGCAAAGATAATGACTTATACAGTAACCTGAATACCAACCTGGAGTGCTCCTTTAATTTTTATTTGTTTTTATGACTATTCACTTAGAGAAAAAAAAAGAATACACCCTTTTCACATTACTTTTTCATGTTCTTCTCGTCAGTAAAGCTCTGTCTAAATGGATCATTGTCATTGATTACATCAACACAGCATATAGTCAAATAATTTCATACCAATAAAAAATCATTCAGTACATAATGGCCTACCATTAATAAACTAACCATCTGATCACTCATTCATAAATTCGGTCTTACAAATGTATATTCAGATACTTATGGGTTTGATAACAATAAAGTTCATTCTTGTAATGATATGAACAAATTCTTGAAGATATATATAAGCCAAATTTGAGGATTAAGGGGATCCAGGATTTTTGTATACCCAATATTTATTTAACGTCACGCTGGCTGACCAAAAATGTACAGTCAAATGTTGTCACGACCCAACAGCCAAGTGATAGCCGGGGG
>CALNVZ010000218.1:10360735-10384594 GCA_940671915.1 Paracentrotus lividus
GGATATCTGATAAGTGTGGCAAATTTGTTTGTCCTTTGGATATCAAAAAGATCTTCATTCCTCATAGAATAGGTAAAGGGGCCAAGGGGCTGCTTCTCAAAACTGAGTTCTTGGACAACCCCATAGAGACACGTGTTTTAGGATTAATACGCGTTTCAATGGGATGTCCACCAACTTAGACTTAAACTGTTAGAACGCGGTTTAAAAATTTTGCCGTTTAAAAAAATGTTGGTTTAAATGTTAAACATTCTTGTTTAATATTTAAACATGGTTGTTTAAAACTGGAAAAGCGAGGTTTTATAGCCTTAAACAAGACATGTTTAGAGACATATTACACTGTCATTCACTCAAGGGAGGAGGGGTGGGTTATATATTATTGTTTATGTATTAACCAAAACTGTGGAGCAATCTGTAGATGTACATTAGATGACCAGTGTGACAGTTACAATGAAACATTAAATATGAACAGTGGTATGATTTCCTTTCACAAAGGTGTATTATCAGATTTTTGGTGAGAACATTTTTTCCAACAAAATGAAATAAGGAACATTGATATGATCTCTCTCAGGCATGTACCCACATGGCTTGTAAGATTAATTTACAGAAAAACCATTTTCCACAGTAGCAACGCTTCTATGACTTCTCTCTAGTGTGTATTTTGCGATGCCTATAAAGATGACTTTGATAATTAAATCTCTTATCACAATAAGAACATTGATATGGTTTTTCTCCAGTGTGTGTCCTCTCATGGCCATTAAGATTAATTAGGTGTGAAAATCTCTTATCACAATAGGAACATTGATACGGTTTCTCTCCAGTGTGTTTTCTTTCATGCCTCTTCATATCAGTGTGTTCAGGAAATGCCATATCACAATAAGAACATTGGTACGGTTTTTCTCCTGTGTGTCTCCTCATATGTCCAGTGAGTATTTTATTACATGTAAATTTCTTATCGCAATAGGAACATTCATATGGTTTCTCTCCAGTGTGTGTCCTCAGATGTCGAGTAAAAGCAGCTCGATAGGAGAATGTCTTTTCACAATAAGAACAATGATATGATTTCTCTCCAGTGTGTGTCCTCAGATGGCTGGTAAGACCCCATTGTTTAGCAAACCTCTGTTCACAATAGGAACATTGGTATGGTTTCTCTCCAGTGTGTGTCCTCAGATGGTAAGTAAGTTGAGCTTTACGATAAAATCTCTTATCACAAAAGGAACATTCATATGGTTTTTCTCCAGTATGTGTTCTCTGATGGTATATATGCGAAGATTGATCAGAAAACCTTCTATCACAATAGGAACATTGGTAAGGTTTTTCCCCAGTGTGTATCCTCACATGGCGTTTGAGCATATTTTTACGAGAAAATAACTTGCCACAATAGGAACATTGATATGGTTTCTCTCCAGTGTGTGTTCTCTGATGATTAGTAAGCTTAGTTTGATTAGAATATCTGTTACTAGTATCATCGGTAGTAAGAGCTCTTTGCTCAGAAAGTCCTTTGTCACAATGGAAAGATTGGTATGGTTTCTCTGTAATGAGGATTTGTTCATGGCTAGTAAGATGTTTTATGTTACAAGAACAACTAATACTTTTCGAAAGGTTGCACTTATTTATACCTTTGCATGCTTTCTGATGTTCAATGAGAGTCTTATTATGCTGAATCCTGTTGCTGCTAGACATACTCAGAAGGGGCTCGTCTCTACTGCAGGCTGTAATATTTGTTTGTTGATGGTTCTTTTCTTGACCCTTCAGCAATCCTTCACCTAGGGGAAAAACAGTAATTCTCATAATTCATTTCAAACTCAATTAAGAATTAAAACAAGATGAATCCTCGACCGCGCACGGTCGAAATCTATGCCTCCGCCGTTGCCAGAGCAGAAATGTATGGCACATTGGCATATGGCACAACTCTGCACATTACTTTTTTCTGGTTTCAAAGTTTGGTATTTGTTGCCATGGTTTTTAGGTATATTTGGTTCCATAACTTCTAATGCCCACACCCAACGTTATTTTTGAGCACTTTTCTGAAATCCTCAGTTAATTTCCTTTCAGAAAAATGTATACTTTAATGAATAATGGGTGTAGTATTTAAAGTTACAGAGATTCAAATAAAAAGACACAATTTTCATGTTGCAAAATCATGTCACACGAAACTGGCCCAATTCAAAACGCATGGCCACATAGTTTTCTCTGAAATAGTCCATATACTGGTTGAGACAGAAATGGAAATTAACATCATTAAACAGAGAAACTTTCGTATTGGGAAAGTTTAAAACTGTTTCCCTGCTTAAGATGACTTACCAAAAGATAAAGCCGCGGCCCTCTGCGTGAATACGACACAGCGGTATTTATGCCAGATATACCAACCCATTATTATTCTTCCATTGACTTAATAGGAGGGATTTGCACATCCGGTAATAAAACGCCGTATTGCAGCTTTCATGCTTCGGAACGCCATATTGTTTAGTAAGTCACCTAACTTCACTGTCTTTTCAGATGTAACATTACAAATAAAACTTCAAAATATCCAAACGTTAGTAATCATTTGATACAATTTTTGTCAAAATCTTTATGTTCAACACTTTTCCTCATTTTGTGCTTGTACTAATTTACAGCTTTGACTTCCCCTTTAAACCTCACCTTTACAACATCTGCTCGGGTCAATTTCCTCTCCTTTACCTGATGAACTTGAAAGATGCTGAACAGTCCCTTTATCAACTCTTTGTTTGATGATAATTGTGATGCTGTTTTTACCTAAGAAAACACAACAAAACATATTTCTCAATATGTTCATAGCATTTTCAGGACAATATTCCCCCCTCAGAATTATTTTTATAAAAAAGAGAGAGATGAAATATACAATGAAATATGTAAAGCACCATAAATTTATTCTGATTACAGGAGCAAACATGTATAATATACAATAAGCCAACGCTCAAATATCCTTGGAAGTGTATAGACCAATTCGGTTTGGAGGTCGCTTTTTCTTTATATGATGCACTTTTTGGTACCCTGGGGTACCAAAAAATAAATCACCGTTCTGTTGAATTATTTATTTTATTTTTAGCGCTGATTCCTGGGTTACCAAACTGTCCAAAATTATATATAAATTCTTGAGTAGTTACTATAATAAGTTAAATTTGTACTATTATTGTCATTAGATAATATTAAAGAAGGAAAACAGGCCTTGTGATCATTGTCGCACCGATTATACGACCATGAAAATAATACTCAGCGTGAACACACTGTATAACTGTATGCTAATGGACACGAGAGGGCGCTGCACAACGCTGTACCCCGGGTTACAACGGTACCCCGGTGTACGGCGTGGTGCATCATATGGTGGCCATAGATAGAAGGCTTCAAGTATACGTAACAAAAGAAAATGTTCATATGCGCACCTGGCTCACTGCATAGCCCATTGGAAGGCCCCAAGCTATGGATGCCATAAGTTACATTGCTCGGAAGTTGGACTGTTGTACAGTGTGTCCCAGAAAGAACTACAGCGCGTCCCAGAAAAAATGTCCCTCTGATTGGGCACTAAATAACTACTATAATAAAGAATTATTGCCAATTTCATATGCATATTTTGAAAGCCCACATAATTCTGCGATTCTTGTGAAAATTTCAAACGTTCCGCTTCATAGGTTTTGAATACACAGGCTCTTTTGTAAGAGTAGTCATTTTTGGCTCATTCCAAGTTTGATGAAAAGGGATACATTACAAAAATACCATACATTATTCTGTGCTTCACTTTTATTTCAGTTTAACAACTGTGATGTTCATGATTTTGCTTTCAAGGAGCAATGCCACATCTTATTGGCCATGAGTCTAGACTAGTTCACAATTTGCGTCTCTCGAGTCGTGGCGATGTCTCCCGAGTCTCCGGAGAAGTGTGTGGAAATTGAAGTAAAAGTCGTAGCTGCAGTCAACCTGACATCGTCGATACTCTTTCGTCTACTAGCGACACAAACAATCGGTCGCGACTAGTTCGCGACACCAGTCTCTGTAGTCTTGCAGACGTCACTGCGACGTCTTCTGGGTCTCGAGGGAGTAGCCCCAATAAATAAATTAAAAACATTGAAAAAAAGCCAGACATGTTTGATTTTTTTAAAAGAATTTTTCAAATTTGTTAATTCAACTAAGCAAGGCTTTTTTTTCAGTCTTTTAATTGATTTTCTGGGGCGACTCCCTGGAGACCCAGAAGACGTCGCGGCGACATCTTCAAGACTACAGAGACTGGAGTCGCAAACTAGTTGCGACCGATTTTGTGTATCACTAGTAGGCAAAAGAGTATCGACAATGTCAGGTTGACTGCAACTAGCGACTGGAAAAAAACTTTGTTTTTTAGACTGTGTATTCAAAACCAATGAAGCAGAACGTTTGAAAGTTTCGCAAGAATCGCAGAATTATGTGGGCTTTTTGGGGGGATGCGCTGTATATACACTTTTGAAATGGCTACAAAATAATAAATATATGGTTCTTGGGGGAAAAGATTCATATGTAGAGAAAGCTCATATTCTCAACTATCATTTGACACCAAAAGGTCAGAAAATGATGCATGCTTGCTTGAGCAAGACCCACTTTTGTGAAGGACACAAAAACGAGGCGGCACAGGAATTCGCTATGCATTTACCACCTGCCTATGGGCGGCCATGAGGGATCAAAAGAAATAATGGCGTGAATTGGCTAACAAGACAAAATAAACCAAAAGACAAAAAAAAAAAAAAAAAAAAAAAAAAAAAAAACAACAAATATTAATAATATGAAAACAGAAAGGTTGTCCATTACATTTTTGTATAATATTGATGTTTATTTCTGACTTTTGGTATATTTTGTCTTTGTTAGCCGATTCACGCCATTAACTTTTTTTTATCCCTTATGGTCGCCCATAGGCAGGTGGTAAATGCAGAGCGAATTCCTGTGCCAAATAATAGTCGAGGATATGAGCTTTCTCTTCTCTACACTACGTGGTCAAATCTACTGATATTTGTTGTACATTAACTATAGGTTTGTGCTACAGGTCTGATTCAGAACAAAAAAGTATTTGCTTGTGCGGAGCAAATATAAGAATTTTGAACTGAAACACCGTGGTGCTTATACAGCCGACATTTTCCATGCAGTCTCTTGGTGCTAAAGAGTTAAAGTTAATATTATTAAATGGCCCATGAGAGATCGCTTAACATTCAACACCCTGATTGGCAGATGTTAGACATTTTCAGTTAGAGCACAAGACAATTTTCACAAATTGAAGTCATACCTTCACAAAATAATCTCTTCCTTTCTTCCATGGCATCTCTAAGATCTTCAAAGACTGTCACCCCCATTCCTTGCTTTATGTCCACATTGCCTGTGTATAAGGAAAAAAATACATAAGCTCCAAAAAAAAAAAAAGGGAAGTCATTTTCGAATATGATACATGATTGAATAGGGTGACTGCAAGAGAAATCTTTTGTATTTTTTGACGATCCAATACAGGCACAACAAAAAGTAATGACATCTCGATTTCACAGAATTCTCAGAATAAGAATCATGCAGAGATGCTGTTGTTGATACATTAAAAACAAAATGTTAAAATATATACTTTCCCCAAATGGCTTACTAACTAAAATCAGGGTCAAAGTTTCTTAAGTAGATCTTGAGATTTCACAAGTTATCCATAGACCAACTTAATTCAAAACGTGATCAAATTGTCTCATTCATCAAATTGACAGTTCTTAGAAATCTACAGCAGGTTTCTAAATCATCAAATTAAAAGAACATAATAGTCTGCAGCAGTTTTCGAGATACAGTCTACACCCAATATAATGAGCATCTTAGCTACAATGAGATTTCATTAAATTATGAAACGAGGCTAAACCCCCTTAGAAGCAATATTATATGAAACATAAGCAAAAGTCTCTATGTGCCCGTGTCTTCAATACATAGTGAGATTTCATTATAACAACTTCATTGCTTTGGTTCAGAGAAATTAAAATGAGAGTGTCCAGGACAGACAACATGAAAATAGGAAGGTAGTTCCAGAGACATAAAAGGTGACAAATCAAAAGTTAGGAACCCATTAATGACAGGAAATAGGTTCTTTCTGTACAGAATAAATGTGTAAGACACAATTCAGTCGTAAAAGGCTTAAGTACATGTACATCACCCACCATTGCCTTGATCCTGTGATGTGCTAAGATGAGGGGTACTTCCAGTTTGATTTATACCTTTAGGATGAACATCTTCATCGCTTGTCAGATCAAACTCTGGTTCATCATCATCATCCTCTTCTTTTAATGGAAGACGTGTTGGAAAGAGAGGAGGAATAAATACCGGCAATTTCTCCAAAGAAGTCTCTTCTGTAAAAGCAACTAGAAACACAAGAAAAAATAGAGTGCATTGTGAAGGAGTAATGTCAGTAGAATAAAATGGATTTGTTAATTTGACATGAATTAGAGCAATAATGAGAAAAGTCGCATCAAGGAATTAAAAACATGCATCCAATATGAGCCTTTCAATTAGCATTGCTGCAATTCAGATTATTTCCCCTAAAATGAATTTTAATGTCAATCACTATTTTCTATTAAAGATCACAGACAAATGCCTATGCATCACCTATTAATTACGCCTCCATCCAGTAATCCTAGAAATTGAATTAAATGTATACTGAGTACACTGTATGTAATTACTTGATAATTTAATCAGATAATTCATCCATCATCATTCAGTTTGAAGTTAATATCTCAAGCTGTTTTAGAGATGTCATGATGCATGAAATTTTATATTGACCTTTGTGATCTAGAACTTTGACATAAATAAAATCAGATCATCTTTCTATGACAATACATACTGCTTGTACTTGAAGCAGGAAAGCTGTATGGATGGACATCGGACAAGTGAACCTCCTAGAAAATATTGGGGCTCTATGCTATGAAAATGAATACAATTCAATAGCAATTAAAAACTCTAAAAAACAACTAATAATGGAAAAATAAACATGAAATTAATACCTCCATTGTAAGCTTCATGAGAAACAGGCACTTCTCTATCTGCGCTTTGAACAGATGTCCAACAATCCATATCTTGACCCACATTCATCTTGCCTGTATCTGAAATATAACACAATGTGAACAAACTTTCATGGTATGTATTATGTCATAATGTGCTTTTCCTGTAGCAGCCCAAAGTGCTTTAAAGCAAGAGCGAACTGACCAACACTCTCATTGACTGTGTGCTATAAATAGTTTTAGACCACTAATATTATTATAGTGACTACAATAGCCTTTGATTTTATTTGTATTGAGAAAAATGATATGTTATATTAAAGGTAGTGTCAGCCTTTTGCAGGCAAAAATATTAAATTTCTAGTTTTTGAGAGGATATAGTAGTATACCAATGACTATATCATCCCACAACATGATTAAGCTCAAATGTGTATGTTTGTCATTATATTGCGATTATCAAAATTCATTCCTATTTTTTCGAACCTCGAAAAATATGGCGTACGGTGCGAACCGCTGACTGTTAGCGCAGAGAATAATGCACGCTGATGCGCCGTGTGTATATTGCTGTGTGCGGTCCGTGCCGCACGCGCTGTAATATCAACGATGTCAATGGAGAGCTGGTCAAGATTGATAGTCAGATTTTCGTTTCGTATTACTGATCTAGGCAACATATGACAGTAAGATAGAATAGACAGTATAGGTCGATCATATTCTACAGTTATGCCAAGTTGCATTAGTTTTCGCAATTTGTGAAAAAGGCTGATACTACCTTTAAGCGGAAAAGTACTTGCTTTGCAAGTTGTTAACATTATCATTGTGGTATGAAAGTATTGAGTAGCGAGTTAGTGTGTTATCATTCAAGATGACCTGTATAAGACTATACTGCTCAGGATGTTGCATAGTGGGTTAGGAATCAGGGCAGAATTGAGTAGTTGAGGACTTGAGGTGGTGCTATACAAGGTTGTAAGTTCGTCATTACCCTATTCTATTCCATTCTTTGTGTCTGCCATCTACCTAAAAGTACAATATCATCATCCAGGAAACATAATTCTTGACCTGTGGTGAATGCGCAAGCTTGAGTCAATTACACAACGATGTCAATTTTCTCCCACAAAACTGAACAGCACATGCACATTATTCTACGCACATACAGTAAATGAATGTACATTGTGATCACAATGGTTGGAAAAAATATGTGAGAATATTTATATGTGAAAATATTAGTTGTGGGCCTATCAGGGCAAGTTGAAAATTGACACCCATAGTCCCACTTGGGTAGTACAAGGTTAATACATAGTAATTGACATTGTGTTATAATGGACGTATGGTACATGTAGGAGTGCCCAAGTCTCTGTGCGCAGTGCCCATATCTAAGCTGCACACGTATCTAAATATGCAAGTTTTGATAAGACAAACCATGAGCATGCAAAAAATAAATTTTCAATCTTAACCTCAGCTCAGCATGCTCAGCAAAGGCTAAGAAACTAAAAATAATTCAAGTTGAAGTTGAAGTTGAAGTTTAATTTATTAAAAAACCAGACAGATGAGTACAAAACGTTATAATCAGGTGATACATAAAATACAATATGATATGAAAGTTTTTTTAGGACCCCTGAGAAGCAAAGCTTAGACTACTGACTAGGCCTACATCTGATTAAGAATTATTTTCCTGAAAAACATTGTGTAATAGTTAAAGAAGATTTCGGTCTGTACCTAAATTGCGTGCAAAAAGATTACAAGAATTACAAGCCTGTATTTTATTAAAATTTAAATTGTCAAAAATCTTTTTTTTTTTAATTAGATCGGCCTAATTTAAAGGGGAAGTTCACCCTGGAATTTTTTTGGTTTTAAAAAGTGCAGAAAAAAAAAAATAAAAATATGGGTGAAAGTTTGAAGAAAATCAACCAAAAAATAGCAAAGTTTTGAATATATTCAAAGTTTTGATTTTGTGACGTCACATGCAAGCAGCTCTCCCATTTGTTGTGTACAGTATGTAAATTCCACTAATTCGTCTTTTTCATGGTTCTTGATAAATGAAGGAGTCAATTTGATAGAGGCGTGTATATGAACATATATCTGATGATATATCCAACGGCGTAAATCCGTGTCGAGAAGTGGGGGGGGGGGATGAGTGAAATAATTTGCAAACTTGTCCCAATCTTGTTTGGCATTCACAAGCACTAAAACACATGGAAGGTTATTAATACCCATATAGCAGTTGCAGTGGCGGATTTGAGAGGAAGGGAGTGTGAATAGAATTTTTTTTTGAATGTATGCTTCTAGCTTCAGTGGCTGCATTGATTACTGTTCATTTTAGTAATAGAAAAAAACTAATGCGAGCGCGAAGCGCGAGCCGAAAATTTTAGCTAAAAGTTGGAGTTATTTGTGCAATATAGTTCCTGTTTTAGTATCAGCGAGTGCGAAGCGTGAGCCGAAAATTTTAAGCTGAAATTGGATATGTTTGTGCATTAAAGGTCCTATATAGTATTTGCGAGCAGGAAAAAAAAAAACAAAACGAAAAACAAGAATATGTAGTACAGGCAGAATGGATTTGAAAATGGGGTCTCGATAAAAAGTGCACTTTTTCTGAAAAGGGGGACACTTTAGATCAGAGGCATAGATCTAAAGAGAAATTTATTCAGAGAGCGAGGAGATACGAAGAAAAGTTTTCTTGAATGCATACTTTAAAGAATCATAATGGCTGCCTTGATTCCAGTTTATTTTAGTAATTGAACTAAGTAATGCGAGCGCGAAGCGCAAGCCGAAAATTTTGAGATAAAGGTTTGAGTTATTTGTGCATTGTAGTTCCTATTTACTATCAGCGAGCGCGAAGCGCGAGCCGAAAGTTTTAAGCTGAAATTGAATATATTTTTGTGCTTTAAAGGTCCTTTATAGTATCCGCGAGCTCGAAAAGAAAAAAAAAAAAAACAGAACAAAAACACACAGTAGAGGTGGCGTCACGAATTTGAAAGTGGGGTCTCGACGGAAAAAAGGGCACTTTTTCTATAAAAGGGGACACTTTCAGAGGCATATATAGACCTAAAGAGAAATGTTTTCGAAGAGGGAGGGTGTACGAAGAAAATTTGTCTTTGAATGTATGCTTTTAAGAATCATAATGGTAGCCTTGATTCCTGTTCATTTTAGTAATGGAAAAAGTAATACGAGCGCGAAGCGCGCGCCCAAATGTTTAAGCTTAAAATTGGAGATTATAAATCCTATTTAGTATCAGCGAGAGCAAAGTGCGAGCAGAAAATAATTTAGTATCCATTTAGAAGATATATTTTACATACTTTGTTTTTAAAAAACAGCGATAGAAAAAACGAAACCACAATCTTTGCTACAAAATTTTTTTGGGCTGCAGGCCCCAATTAAAATCTCCACACAACTACATTAATGTTTTTGATTGTCAACAACACCCTTTCCTAAGGTTTGTCCCCAGACGAGATGAGGGGGTGTATTGGCAGACGTGTATCAATCAAAAACATTGGATCCAACCTTTTTATATTTAGGTTACTGTTTGTTACTTAGTGCGAGGTCGCATAGCGACCGAGCAGAAAAATTTGGGGTTTTGGGAGTAAAAAAAAAGGCACTTTAGAGTATTGAGAGCTCTATTTTAACCAATAATTATCTAGCGTAATTTTTTTTCCATTTCTTTCTTGAAAACTGGGGGGGGGGGGATGTTTATACAGGGCATCCCCCCCCTCCCCAAAATCTGGGGGGATGTATTCCCCCCATCCCCCCCGGGATTTACGCCCGTGGATATATCAACCGTACAGGCATGACAGGTGTAAATAGATCTAATTAATAATCTTCTGAAAAAAAAATGACATTTCATGGAATTTACATTAAAAATAGGAGAGCAGCTCGCATGTGACGTCACAGAATCAAAACTTTAGATATTCACAAACACCAAACCTTCACTCATATTTTCTTTTATTTTTCTGCATTTTAATAAACCAATTTAAACCCAGGGTGAACTTTCTCTTTAATTTACTTGACAATGTCGAGACAAAGTTTGTTAACTTAAAGTAGGGTCTAAGCACGCTAGCAGCACCACTACGTGGGACTACTATCGATTTTTTCCTACAGTGTTAGGTGCATAACATCACTTCTAAATGAATATTTTTAGAACAAATGTATATTTTTACGTACCAATTATCCTTCCTTGTTGCCCATAACCTTTTTGGGGGGTCTGTCTCCACTCGATGTCATCAGAAAGGTTTGAAGTTGGATAGAATTCGAATAAATCGCTGGTTCTGCAGATAGGAACTGAAGGTTCAGCATTTCTCCAACTTGTAGAACTGACGTCGTATGAGGGCGCTACGCGATATTAATTCGTGGAGTAGTCGAGTAAGATTACTTCCGACCAGCTCATTACCTATCTCTCCTATGAATCGGGCGTGACTTGGCTTTTCTCCAAATCTGAGGGATTTATAGGCCTATCGAACTCACATGTACATAGGCCTAGTCAGTAATGTTCATGATGTTGAGCATGCACTATTTATTTAGTTAATAGCCTCTAAAAAAAATGGGGTCACATTATTTTCTTCCAAATTTGAAATGATTAACTTAATAACAATGGCCGGTATTCACGAAAGGTAACTAACTTAGTACCCCTACTAAGTTAGTAGGGGTACTAACTAATCAGGCTACTAACTAACTTAGTAGCCTACTAAGTTAGTGAGCTATTCACGAAACCCCTACTAGTTAGTAGGCCTACTAAAGTTAGTAGCCCTACTAACTTAATCCCCTCCTTACTACGCATGCGCATTTCATATCTACCGCAGATCTAGGGCATTGTGACATCACTGTGCATAATTAACATAAATTACGCGCTGTGGCTGTGCGCTCTCTAGCTCTTGGGATAATTTATGTTGAATGCTCGCAATCGGCTTTGCATGGGGGTTGTTTTGGGGAATTAATTCTTTTTGCAAATGTTTGGAAACTTAAAACCTACCTTGTTTCTCGAGATTGGGAGAATTGAGGGACTACAATCTTGGAATTTATCACAGTAAAATAAATTCATAACTGTGAATAACTTTAATTCATTTAAACTATTTCATATCAAACGTTGGAAAACCTCTTCTCATTTGCCTCGATTTAGAGTTTGGAAAGGTTTGACTGACCCGTAAATTCTGTCTTTGTGAAAATTAACTGATTTTATCCATCAAATTTAACAGTGAACTAAAAGAAATGGTTATCTTGTAGAATATTTTTAAACACAGATGATTAGACCATTTGTAAATGATCAAATAAACATTTTCAAATGTAGGCCTATTTTGTAAATGTTATTTCATTGTGCAGTTAATTGGTGCTTGTAGGGTGTCGCTTTTTCATGTCTTATGTATCGTGGGGAAACCCCATTTTCATCTTTATGGAGCGCCATATCATTTTGAAATGAGAGGAATGGGGGTGGTGGTTTTTAAAGAAGACTTCTATTAAAAAATGAAAAGAGCAAAATACATTGTCCGTCATAAAGGTGGAATATTTTTTTTTTGGAGCTCCAGCTAAATGATTATGCTCCGGCTTTTAATTTCTTGAATATGTTTGTCCTGTTTCTACTTTTCGGGGCCCTGGCTTATATTTTGAACATCTCCCAACCCTTCACGGGATATTTTTCACAAAAGTTTGTCAACCCCCATGATGCCATTTTTGTCATTTTTTTCTCATTTGGGGCCCCTTTTGGTTTATCCGGCCGATCAAGCCCCTCTAAGTCCTTCCCAAGGAAACGCATCTGAGGTGTATTATTTATATTGTTCTTCAAGTTAATTCTAGATTTATAGGGACAGGCTTAGGTCTCTTGTTCTACGGGAGGGGTTTGAAGTAGAAGGTGTGATTTGGTGAAAATTCTTTTTTTTCCTTTAATTCCACAATCATGCTGAAAACAGAAGAAGCCCAATCAAAATGAAATTTGACCCCTCCCTAGACTAAAGAGTTGGCCTATAACTATTAAAACTAGATTTAACTTAAAAGAACAATAACAAACACTACACTCAGACGTGGTTCCTTGGGTTAGGACTGAGGGGGGCCTTGGTGGGTTCGCGTAAACAAAAAGGGGCTCCAAATTAAGAAAAATGGACAAAATTGCCATCTTGGGGGGTTGACAAACTTTTTGGAAGAAAAATCCTAGGGAAGGGTTGAGGAAACGCCTAAGATATACCCAGGATCACAGTAAAGACTTCAGAAATTAAAGCCGAAGCAACATGATGTCACTGTAGCCAGAGAAAAAAATATTCCACCTTTATGACGAACAGTGTATGATGCTTTATAACTCACGACTTGTAGACTTGTTTATTTATTTTAAATCTGTCTTTGAATAGTGTTAAGGCAGACGCAGATCCAGGAAGCAATGGCGGGGCCTGCACTCTAAACCAATAATAAAGAAAAAAATTGCCTAACATCAGAATTTGAGGCCTTTGCCCCCCCCCCTTCAATGGACAAAAAAAAAAATCATCTAGATGAAGACCCTAGAATGACTCGGACTACCCTCCCCCCAACATTTCTGGATGCGCGACTGATAGACCCTTTATTAATAATTTGTAATTATATATATGAAGAGTACGGGACTTAATTTCTCTCACCTCAACACACTACCCACACAAACGCTTCTCTTTCTCGCTAATCTCTCTCTATCTCTCTTGGTCATGACACTGCTCATTCCATCTTGTGAGGCCATATATCTTCGCCATAAACTCAATTTATAATTTAATATAATCTTTTAAACATACGCTTATTTGATTAAAGCTGTACCCTTCAACAATTACTCTTATCTCTTTTTTCTATATCTCTTAAAATCTCATCTGCCCCCCCCCCTCGCTGGCTCTCTCACACTCTCTCAGAAGCGTCGATTCGCTTCGAGAATTTCAAAGGATGGGGGTGGGGGCATTGTTCCCACACAATGGCTCGCCCCACCCCTGCTTTGAATTCTTGAAAGCGAATCGACGCCTCTGCTCTCTCTCTCTCTGTCACACGTTTTAAATTATCTCCTTGTACAGTGATAACGGTGAAATACAATCCACTCCTGTGATAGGGAGGTGCCCAGGACGGTTCTCGCACAGTTTACTTATAGATAATTACCCCGGACAACTACGGCCATCTTTACAATCTCCCCCTAACTCTACAAATTACCTTTATATCTGGGGGGGGGGGGGGGTAGTTGTCCTGGGCAGGGGGTAATGTCCTAATAAGGACCAAGCAAATTACATCCTTGTAATTGATCTCTTCAAACAGACACATATTGTGTCAGTGTTTAAAAATCAAGAGTGGAGTAGGATTCCTTTATCTTTTCACAACACAGGAGTGTACTTTGCATCTATCGATCTAAAATAGATAAATAAATAAATAAATAATTAATAAATAAAAACAAAAATGGGCTACCAGATGACAGAAAGGATGTGTACTATACAGTGGCGGAATGCAAAAAATATGTTTCTCTTCCCAACCCCTTCCCACTTTGTGGTCAAAATAGGTATGTAAAATTCATGAAACAATGTCCAATTAACGTGCGTCCCTCTCTTTTTTTTCCATCTTACTCCAATCTTGGAATCCGCAACTGAAAATAGTATAGATAACTAGAAAATCAAATATCCATGAAAGGCAAGAAAACATCTTTACAGTTTGATTTCAACATGTAATTTGTAAAATTTATCTAATTTAGTAATTTATGTTAAGCAATTGGGAAATATTTAATTCTTTTATTTGTGGGGTAAGAATACTTGTAAGAATCACATTAGCATCTCATTTGCAATATATTTTTGTTGAAATGTCTGAATATTTCTACCAAAAAATGGGTATCACTATGACATTTTGTCGTCAAGATTCTACCTTCTTTTGTCATTGTACTTCATAATAAATTAAACTAATCTAGAAGCCGCTTCATAGCTGGAATTGATGTTTTCTCAGATCAGTATCCATTTTGTAAGACTTGGTGATACGTCAAACATCTTCCTTGTGATCTGTAAATAGAGAAACAGACAATACCTCAGTGTTAGGAGAAAATCATTTAAATTCCATAAACATCATATTTGTTTAATAAGGACCACACTAACAATATTAATGCAGAAATGTATTCATTTGGTTCTTTTTTGTAACATGAAGGATGGCCATGCTGGAGCACATAGGGGCGCACCCCTCTCTTTTATTTTGGATCCACATTAGAGCATACTTGAACAGCCTTATATCGTTAAAAAAAATTTTAAAAAAATCGTTCTTCTTGCCTGTCACTACACTTTTCCTTTGCCCCCCTTAGTTTCCAAATCCTGGGACCTCTCCTCCTCCCACTGTAATAGGCTCTACTGTTTTTAATCAGCTAATCTCAGTAATTGTATGTTTAACTCATATTGATAGCTTGTTAATAATATAAACAACTAACTTTCCATTTTTCATTTCCATTTACTGTGCATGCACAAATTTTATAAGGGTTATGAGATTTCATATTCCTCAAATGTTGAAAAGAATTTAACTATAGGCTATTGTATGCAACATTCCAAAATACTGTTGTTATGTCCGCCCTCACTGCATAGAGATATCTGTAGGCAATATGCTTACGGAAGTGATCCTTACTATTATCTTTAAGAAAAAAACAACAAAACAAAACAAAATCAAACTTTAATACCGAAAAATAAAATCTCAATCTCAGCAATGTTTTGGTTATCATGTGGATGAAGTGCCAATATCTTTAGTAGGCCTTTCCAGTTCCTGTACTTATTTTGCTCCTCATGGGAAGTTTCCTTTGAAAACCTGTAAATTTTTGACAGAAAATATAATTTTTGTTGAACGAGTCTCATATAACATTTCGATGTTTGTTCAATTCAATTAGTTTTTAAATTGTCAGAATGTTACCCTTTCAAATGACATGCAGCACTTTTGGAAAACAACATGGAAATTAGAAATTTACAACAATTGAACGTGCCAAGATCACTTACATCCGATTTATTATAAGTACCTTAATTATTGGGTATCAAACCATAAAATGTTACATAAAAAAGGACAAACAAACTGATGCTATCATGTGTTTGTCAATGTCCCCACAAGTTTTAGTGCTTGGTATTATATATTGACATTTGACCTCCCCCCCCCTGTGACAAATTTAAAAAAGATAAATAAATAATGATAATAACAAAAAAAAAAAAAAGAAGGAATCTGTTAGGCCTAGATCTAGATCTCAGGGATCTAACGTAAGATCTTTCTAACGTTGTTCAAGATCTAGACTCCTCTAGGCCTAACAGATGGAACAAAAAAGGACAGGATGGGGAAAAATTGCTCTATTCTTATTCAATAGAATTAGATCAGTCTCTATGTAATGAAGATAAGATACCGAAGCTAGCTATACCAGCTTCTGTCGCGTCGTGTAGATCTAGCGTTAATGCCTACAGTTACTGTTTATAGCTTAATCTAGCAATGAATGGGTTTTTTATCATAGGTTTTTTGCTTGTAATATATAAACAAATTAAATTTACCATTTTCACTAACATTTCCATGACATGTGCACAATTTATAGATCATTTGAGGTTTTATATCAACAAATGCTGAAAAGAATTTAAATGGTAGGGCTACAACATGTAGGCCTTATGGCAATCATTCCAAGGAATGTGTTAATGTCCACTTCCCTCACCTGACATAGAGTATCTGTATGCTTATAACAGGAAGGTGAATCTTTACTAATTAATCTATTAAGAAAAATAAATAAAAGACAAAAAATAAAAGCTAAAAAAACATACCGACTGTATAAAATCTGCTGCGTCAGTATGATTTGGATATGTGGGTGAAGTGCCATAGTCTTGAGTGAGCCTATCCAGTTCCTGTCTCACAATATTGCTCATCAAGGAAGTTTCCTTTGAAAACCTGTAACCAAATTTTGGACAGAGAAAGAAAATATTAACAAATTTTTCAGTTGACAGAGCGTGACTCCTCTATATAAACATCAAAATGGCAATAGCTTTAATCTTTCGACCTTTCAAAATGACATGCTAGCTACACTTTTTAGAAAGCCAATGGAAATTAGAAAATTAACAAAATCAAATTGTACTAATATTTCAAATTACATTCAAATTATTTAGAAAAGTAGATCCTAACCTAATTTTTTGGGCATTGTGGGACGAAACTCGATCATAAAATTTTACATAAGACAAACAAAACTGATGTTTAGATAAGCTATGATGGGTACATTTAGGATACAGTTGTAATAGCGGCGTAGGATCCAGGGACCCCCCCCCCCAAAAAAAAAAAAAAAAAAAAAAAAAAAAAATCAAATTCAATTCAAATTCAAATCTAATGATACAATTTTGGGCCGTTCCCCCCACCCACCCCTCCCCCCGCACCCAAATTTAAGAAATAGATTTTAACAGATAGGCCGAAGAGAAAATCTTTATTGTGTTAGATCTCATGAGTCAGATCTAATGTAAGATTATCGAGTAGACCCTAGGCCTAGATCTAGAGGGTTTAAATCTATCCGAGGGCCTAGACCTCCTCTAGATCTATTCATTTTTGGATGCAACTTTCGAATCTGACTAACATTAGTCTAGATTTGAAGTTAGATCTATTCTAAATCTAGACCTAACAACAAGTTAGGCCTTAAAACAAACTGAACTGGAATTCTGGAGACACAAGACCAGGATTGAAAACAATAGAGTCTTATACCTTATCCTTAGAGTAATTTGGTCTACAGCTAGCTTAAACCGACCAGCCCCCGTCGCGCGAAGCGACGGGGAAACTGACGAACCAGTAGAATATTTTGGCGAAGTTTGAAGAATTTCTATACAAGGACCACAAAATTCGTGGTCAAAAATAACCTTATTTGGAATTCATACTTACATTGAATCAAATCTTTTTAGTTTTTTCTCCGAATTGTGGTGACATCTGCGAATGTTTCACATGAAGTAATCAACTATGATGTAGAAAAATACAGGAAAATTTTGAGTCCCATCAAACGTATATTTCTCGTGCGTGCGTTGTCTTCGCCATACGTTTTCGCCACAGTTAAAATGACGCTCATAGGAAAATGGCAGCGATTGGCACCAACACTATGAGAGAGACCAAGGCCAACGGAAAAATTCAATTTTGGTAAGTCAAGAAGTCTTATATTTACTTTCATTTTAGTCGTTTGTTACGCGGAAACATCATAGAAACCTTACAACAACATTTTAACATTAGATTGATTAAATTGACCAGTAATAATCTCTTGAGCGTTCATCCATCGCTGATTATTTTCGCTGTAAATGGAGGATGGTGGAAAGTACAGCCCCGTTCCCTTCGGCGACGGGGCCTGTGTATAGTTACAGCTAGCTAACAAAGCTCTGTCGCGTGTTATGTTAAATCTTACTTAGCTCGGGACCAGGTCTTACGATCGTTCGTGAGGTACGTTCTCAACAACAAAGAGTTTTAATAGTCTTGGAAGAGTGATCAAAGAATTATCTTCGGGTTTTCTTAAGTTAGCTTATGAAATTAAAAACAACATCCAGTGGACACTATAGTTTCCAAAACATAATAGTATATTGTTACTTTTCGGGTTAAAAATTCAAGTTACAGTGCAAAATCCATTAACAAATTAGTCTCCGGAAATCGTAGTCGAGTCCTTCACACCCATGCGTAAATCTGAACAGGTGGGACTATTGTTTGCGATGATTAAAAAAATGTTTCACAATAATTAACGTTTTAAACACGGTCAGGTTGAATCTTTACAGAATATTAATTTATTTCCATTGTAAAAATACCGTGTCTTCATAGTTCCGTAATTAATCAAGTACATAAAATATCAACTACCGAAAAAAGTGGAAATTACCGCATCTGGATCAACGTCAGACGATAAGTTAAACTACCCCTTCTGACAGCTGACTAAATATTGGGGCGAATTTAGTGCATCGATGACGTATTTAGTAGGCCTACTAACTTTTTAATACCCTTCGTGGAATAGCTAACTAACTTTATGGTAACGTTATTTTTACGCAGGAGGGGATTAAGTTTAGTTACCCCTACTAAAGTTAGTGAGCTGATGACCGTATTAATCACTCCTCACTATCTCAACTTTGAGTTAGTTTATCCTCAGTGAATAGCAAGGGCTAACTAAATACGTATTTAGTAGAGCCTACTAACTTTAGTCACGCTTCGGAGGAAATACGGCCATTAGATATACAAATATATATATATATACATATATAATATATATATATATATATATATATATTATATATATATGTTTTACCCTCATATATGTCCGTATCCCCCTCCTCCCCCCCCAAAAAAAAAAAAATGGGGGCCATAGGAAAATTAAAATATCGGCCCCAAATTTATTTTGGCCCCCTATTTCTTTTTTTTTTTTTTTTTTTTTTTTTTTACTTTTTCAAAATCCTTCCCCCCACCCCCCCCAAAAAAAATTTGTGGGCCAATTTTTTTTTTCATTATTTAGAAATTTAAAGAAATAAAAATAAAACAGAAAACAAATGGGGCGCCAAAAATCTGGGGGCTTTTTTATTCAGAATTTCATATTAAAAAAGTGGGGAAGAGGCAACAATTTTTGGGTCAATTTAAGAAAAAAAATTTAATTGGCCCAAAACTGTTTTGGCCTCTCCCCATTTTTTTTATTTTTTTTTTAATTTCAAACAAAAAAACAAAAAAAAACAAAACAAAAAAAAGCCCCTAAAATTTTTTTGGCGCCCCATTTTGTTTTGTTTTTGTTTTGTTAATTTCTAATAATGAAAACCAAAATCGACCCTCATTTTTTTTTTTTTTTGGGGGGAGCGGGCGTTCGAAAAGTAAAAAAAAAAAAAAATGTCAGTTCCCCCCCCCCCCCAAAAAAAAAAAAAAACAATCAAAAATAAAAATTGGCCGTCCCAAAAAGGCCCCAACTTGAAAAAAAAAAATAGCTCCCACTAAAAAAAAAAAAGGACAGCCCCAAAACATGATTCCATCCATGGGGAAAATAAAGCCCACTGACTACATTACTATAATGTAAACGGTTTTGCACAAAGACCGACGTCCAAAACCAGATTGTCATCGATGTATTACCAAAAGATCTTCTTCTATTGATCTTCGCCTCAACTTAAACTGATGCAACATGCTACTAGTCTTTCAGTTTTTCTACCCAGTTGGTCGATTCAGTAAAAGAACGATGATATGATGTGGCGTCAACTTCAACGATACAAACGTAAGTATGATGTGGTACGATTTTGTTTTGAAACGATGCCGATTTTTCGTATGGGTGTGAAGCTTGATTTGCTGCTATTTCTGCTTACTCTTAACAATAGCGCCATAAAACTACACGTATAATAAGCATTGGAGGGCGCCTTCGGACGTACTCAGCACTCTGTGTCAAGACAGCGGTGAGTTTCTCTTATTTTTCTATCTTTCATAACTTTTAATTGCAAGAAATAATATTTATTCATACAATTTTATATATGAGTTATCAAAATTATTTGCATTTCTCTTCCTTTAAATTTTTCTTAGCTATAACCTAATATCGTGGGTCTACATTTTTTCCTACAAACGAAAAGGTATGATGGCGGTTGCCCAAGTTGGCGCACCTTTAAATTTGATCTCGGAATTTTTATCACAAAGTAAAATATTATTTTGAAAATCATTCAATGTTATTTCGTTCTTATATTTCTAATGATCAATGAAAACAAAAAATTTCAAGAAATTATTCCCAAGAACAATGTTTTTTTTTAAGATTTTCAGACGGGCTTGGTCATTTTATGTAGCAAAACTTGATAGTGCCCATGTCTGCGCACTCATTCATTTTGCACGCCAATTTCAAGCGCAGTGAAGTTTCAGACTTTTCTTTTTTTGACAATGATTGAAATTATCAGGGTAGCAAATGAAAACTTGGCTGAAACTCATTTTTTAATCAATTATTTCGCATTTTTTGGTTTCAAAATGGATTATTTTGAGTTAAGATGAAAATTTGGGCTGTCAGTTTTTGATGTTTGTTCGATGAAAATTCGCGCATTTACTTTTGGTGCGCAGACATAGGCACTGCGCAGACTTGGGGCCACCTTACCATACCTTATTTCAATACGAGGTCAAATATACTACTGTATTATTGATCCGTACATATGAGTGGGTCTAAGTAACGTTAACTGTTAGATCTAATCATGGGAATATGTAGGAATTTAGTAAATCTATATAACATTCCATGAATTTTAAAATGATTTTTCACTTTGTATTAAAATTGAGTTTAAACTTTAAGCGTGCACACTAGACCGACTTACTTTTAATATTACGCTATTACTTTTTTCTATTAATTATTTCCTTCGGCCTTCGTTTGATATACTGAATGCATGATGAATAGCTAGGTAGACTAACACCTTTTCTAACGTAATGCGGACTGCTCTAGGCCTGAATTGATAAAAAATTGCAACATTAAATCGTTAATAAACATGACTCTAGCAACAAGTATGATTACATAATTGAATATAGCGAACTGAAGAGATACTTTCTAGATGTATTTTGCCCTGCTTTTAATACAAGCGCCATGTTCAGGGCGCGGGTGCCCGAAGTTGGAATGGAACGGTATACCGGTATAACCACTGAACGGTTCCGTTGGATTCCTGTGAACTTTGCCCGCTGTAATTGGTTACCGTATATCTCTCCCGTTCGTTAGGCCAAAAAAAAAAAATAAATAAATTGTTTTGCGTTGTCCAATGAATGCCCTTTTTTCAAAAATCGGGTACGGTTCGGTTTGGTTTTTTTCTTTTCCATTGAAAAACAAAGAAAAACAAAGAACACGAATGGACTTCCATTTTTGAGATTCACTTTAACGTTTTATGAGTTATGTTAAAATGGGACTGCATAGAAAAATAAACACATGGTTATTATAATACTGTTTTATAAAAATATATACAAATAAATATGAGCTGTGTAAATTTTCGGCGTTTGGGTTGAAAAAAAAAAAAAAAAGAGGTTTGCGCGATCGGGCCGTTTCAGAGGGTCGGCTGGTCGAGGGACAACCAAACCAATTTTTTTTGGCCTTAATGAGCAGGACACCTCTCAAAATATTGTTGTTTTTTTTTCCAGTGCGACGCCCGGTGTGCACAAATACAAATGGAATATTTAGGCCAATTAAAAAATTGATTCCAGTTTCTTCGTCCGGATTTGTTCGACAAATGGGAGGAGGGGGTGGCTTATTATTTGATATTGGATATTTTTTTTCCAAGATGGCCGCCGGCGCGTTACACATCTATATAGCGACTTCCTTGGATTCATGAAATTTGATTCGATTAAATGTCCCAAATGGGTTTACATTTCACAATATTTCAATTTCAATTATGACTATACAGAATTTCTACATGTTATTGTTAAATGAGAAACTTGAATTTTTATAAATTAAATATATTAAATAATGAAATAGGGCCTTACTATTTTATAACAAAAAAAATAAATAAAAATACTAGTTTATTTGAATAAGTTTCTCGGAGTTACTTGTGTTCATTTTATTGCATGTGAATATATTGTTCAGTACAAAAGGCCAAACTACCCCAGTAATTCACGGTGTATAAGCCGCACCCGTGTATAAACCGCACTAAAAATATGGACCCTTGCCAAATAAAATAAAAAATTAAAAAAATAATTTTTTTTTTTAATTATTAATTAAAAAGATAATTAAAGAAATTAATCGACAATTTAAATAAGTTATTCAATTCTAATGCAGCTGTCATTTGTAAGACCCAGTCTTGACCCCGGGAGTAGTCCGTCAAGTTGCGTCAAAGTCCCCTGATCTTGGTGACGTATTAGTTTACCGTCAAAGACACCAAAGGTCCGTCCAAAAACTGACCCCTAGGTCGTCATGGTAAGTCAGACATTACAATTTGTGTCATGTGGTGTGTCAATGTAACCGTCATGTTTTTGATGATATTTTATATGCACGCAGGGGAACAGCCGTTAATAAATTTGATAGGAAACACGAAGGTTTTCTTTTGAAACATTATCGACTATAAGTTCTGCCGATAAATAATAATTTTCGCTACTAAAAACGGGACGTTTTCATTCCAAAACTAAATAATTAATTACGTAATTGTACCCTCTCCGACTTTATTTAATGAAGGATTTATTTCGAAACATTATCGACGTCAAGTTCTGTCGATAAATAATAATTTTTCGCTACTAAAAACGGGAAAATTTCATTCCATAACTAAATAAAGAATTATGGAATTGTACCTGCTCTGACTTTATTCCATGAAGGATTAATTTCGAAACATTATCGACGTCAAATTCTGCCGATAAATAATAATTTTCGCTACTTAAAACGGGACGTTTCCATTCCATAACTAAATAATTAATTACGTAATTGTACCCGCTCCGACTTTATTCCATGAAGGATTTAATTTCGAAACATTATCGACGTCAAGTTCTGCCGATAAATAATAATTTTCGCTACTTAAAACGGGACGTTTCCATTCCATAACTTAATAATGAATTACGTAATTGTACCCGCTCCGATTTTATTTCATGAAGGAATTATTTCGAAACATTATCGGCGTCAAGTTCTGCCGATAAATAATAATTTTCGCTGCTTAAAACGGGACGTTTCCATTCCATAACTAAATAATTAATTACATAATTGTACCCGGTCCGACTTTATTCCATGAAGGAATTATTTCGAAACATTATTGACGTCAAGTTCTGCCGATAAATAATAATTTTCGCTACTTAAAACGGGAGATATATTTCCGGTACATTATTGGATTGCGTGAGTTCTTCAGATAATGAATTTTCACCCCCAACTTTTGACTTTATTGACGGGATGGCAAAAGGTGCGGTGCGGCTATTACGACCGTTAATTACGTGTATTTTGAGTCAAGAAGGCTTCAAGGAAATAACACAAACATGAAAATGCAGTTTTTTTACCCTTTTAATTGCATCTTTTCTCTTTTTTAAAAAA
>CALNVZ010000218.1:10391948-10402337 GCA_940671915.1 Paracentrotus lividus
CGACAAAAACACCGAGTTGGAACTATTCGAGCCCTTCAAATTTGACCTTTGACCCCTGTTGTCGTAACCTTGTATATATAGGGCCTTGCTTCGCGTCAGAGTGGGTAGATAGAGAGAGTGGCGACAACGGAAGTTGTCTCTGATTGGTCAATTTTTTCATGGGGCTCAAAATGGAACTATTTTAAAAGCAGTTGATGCCCTCAACAGCTGATTCAGTGCCAATGGAACTTTTTTTGCCTTCAGCTATGTGTTTTAATCATACGCTGCCAGGATGCGCGGTCATGCGTCTCAACATAATTGCGCAATGATCACAAAAATAGTTCCTTTCAGCTAGCTCCCCATGTTTGACCAGGCTATGTGTTTGACCTTTGACTGTGCGCACCTAGTTTTGGGTACGCGTGTCGTCACTCTCTCTATATATCTACCCACTCTGCTTCGCGTGTTGCTCTAAGGAAGGCCAACTCCGCTCTATTTTTGTGACCAAGAAAAAAATAGAGCGGTCGTTTTCGATGTTTGTAGATTTGACAAAGGACAAGAAATACAGATTTTTAAAAATTCATTTATGTATCAAAAAATATATATTGAACTCAAAATATAAAAATTTTATTTTGTTGATACTTTAAAATATTTTTTAGGTAAAAAATATCTAAAAATTAGAAACATTGTTTATTTTGTATACAACGAAAATAAAGTTATTGGCGAGGTTGACAACTTTCAAAGGTAATATTTCGCTGTGAATTGAAACTGCAAGTTACACTTTATCGTCTGCTATGCTGGCTGTTGAAGAGTTGGGATAAGGATAACTATACACAGCCCCGTCGCCGAAGGCGACGGGGCTGTACTTCAACCACCCCTATTTACAGCGTAACTTTCAGTGATGATGACGCAAAATGAATTATAGGCCTACTGGTCAATTTAATTAATTAATTTTAAAATACCTATTTTTAAATCTATGATGTTTCACGCGTAACAAACTAAAAATGAAAGTATACAAGAGCTTTTTGACTTGCCAAAATGAATTTTCCGTTGGTCTTGTTTCTTCTAAAATTTTCGGTGCCATCGCTGCCATCTTTCAATGACGTCATTCGATTCATGACCTCCGTCCCATAATTCTGTGCGAAGAATTAATTGAACAGGCACACGCACGGAGACGTGAAGTTGGAGCAGACGACGTTCCACTTCCGGATGACCTAACCTTGCAACTGAAATTAGAAATTACGTGGTGGATGTCTCTGTTTTCCAGTATTTTTCATCTTATTTAGTTTATTACTTCAAGTGAAATATTTGCAGATGTCACCAATTCGAGGAAGGACCTTCACAGTCTGGATTCAATGTGAGTATGAATTATCTTGACCCCGAAATTTGTGATCATTTTTTTTTTCTCTAGAAAAAAAAAAAACTTCGCTAGAAAGCCGTAGTGACTCGTCAGTTCCGTCGCTTCGCGACGGGGGCTGGTCGGTTTAGGATAAGGAGTAACGTTAAAACTGCAGGAATATGAAGGTCAGATTCTATTTTTTTTTCTTTTTATCGAGATAGATACGTGAAGGTTTTTGTCGAACGCCTAACGTTAGATCTTACGTTATCGTTAGACCTAGATTTCTAGTAAATATCCGGACGGGTTGTTTGTCCGGACAAAAGTGGCAATTTTAGGAGCTTTGTGATAAATATTTCATTAATCGATTGAAAATAATATCAGACAATATAACAAAGCACAAATATTCACAAATATTTTTGCTATTTACTGCACAAATTTTGAGAAAATCAAGAGCAAAAGATGATGTTTTTATCTTCTTAAGTGTCCGGACAACGGACCCCCCATCCTACTGTGTCTGATCGACATTCCGGTATAGATTTCTAGACGTTGTCGTTAGGCCTAAGTAATGTTACGCAGCCGGCTACGCCGGGCGACAACTAACCTGACATAGACCCTAGGCCTAACAACATGTCTGTTAAAAGTTTAAAATGTCAATGTCAATGATTTAGATCTTTTAACGTTTACTTGATCTAACAGTTAGATTAGATCTAACATTAGATCTACTTCTTATTAGATTTACTTATTTATTTGTTTCTGATGACTGGGGGCATCAATTTCCTTGGATCGAGTCGGGCATCATCACCTCTTTCCCGGTCAAGTCTTTAAAAAAAAAAAAGGAAAAGAAAAAAAAAGAAAAAAGTTAGGCCTTAGTTAGGGTGCCTAGTTGGCGTCTCTTCTCGGGGTTTAGTTGAAAAGCAGAACAACTTCACTCGAAGTAAAATTCGACATAGTCTCAGAGATCATCATCAACTTCAAGTTAAACTTAACTTAACGTTACTTAGATCTAACTTAGTCTATCATAGTCCATAGCGTTAGATCTAAAATTATTATAACGCACGTTAGACGGCTTAACTAAGTTAACGTTAGGCTAGCGTTAGAATCTACTCTCTGTTAACGAAGCTGACGATATAATCCAGGGTCTTGGCCTCATTTTTAATGATCTTACGATATAGGAGGCTTCCTTGGAGTTTCTTAGGTCAAAGGCAGGCTATAGCCCCGGGCCCCGCTAGGCTAGGAAATTAGGTCGATAGACCCAAGCCAGGTGATCACGCTAGTGTCGCCGTGCGCCGTGGGCTTAGGGCAAGGAGGGGGCGCGGCGGGGTATCTGCGGCAGCAGCTCAGCTGCTCGAGCCGTGATCAGATAGGCCTACATGCACTTACCTGCGCCGGGGGCTAAGGCGCAAGGGCTGTTGGCGCTGCGCTGGCTATGCAAGTTAGTAGCTGCGCGTCAGCGCAGCGCTCATGCACACACGTGTGTATGCGGCTCAGCTCAGGCTCAGCCAAAAAAATAGAGCGGTGTGTGACCATCCGACATGCTTTGCGAGCGGCCCAAAATCGTCTTGTCAAATCACATGAATGTAGCCGCCTGGCACAATAGCTGATAACAATAATCATTAACAGTAACACTAGAACTGCAATCGTTGACATGAACGATGTGCGTGCATTGACGCCTAGACTAAAAGATTTCAAGGACTATTAAAATTTAAATGTATATTTTGAAATATATTGGGAACGGAAGTAGGCTTTACATAACTATACAAGATCTGTGTGTTAAACGAATACGGTTTGTGTACTACTACAGTGCAATTTTGAAAACTCCACTTTCCATACTATCCGGCGTACACATTGTTCTGTCAAATTTGAAATTATTAGGCAAGCGGATATAATGGCTCCTACAAAAAAAAAAAAAAAAAAAATCCTTTTTCCTCCCCGGCGTTCTATAGTAATCTGAGCTCTCGTGGCTCTCTCGATTTCGCGATTATGAAGCAAGCTGATTAAAATGGTTTCTACAAAAACTGGATTTACTCGAAATTTTCTGTGACAACTTATATTATATTGGTATCAATGAAAAGGCAAATTCAATGCGGTCATTGTGATGTCAATTTCAGAAGCAAATATTGAACGACAATGACGTAATGCTTTGTTACGTAATCCATTGAAAATTCGCTATTTTTTGTCCATAACTTTTTGATTACATCATCAAATTTTACAAAATTGGCAGATAGTTGTGAAATGTATTGATACATATGCTGCCAAGTTTCAAGTCCCTAGATTGAATATTCGCTCTTTTAGGGGAAGTGAAACTTGTTTTCCTGGTATCGATAATTTTTATTTTGTACAACATTTTTGAGCAATTTGGTCAATGAATTGATATATTTTTCTTACATTGCTGGAAAGTACATAATCTGAACTACCTCAATCCAAAAAAGGGTACGGTTTAACAAGGCACACGCAATGCAGCCTCTTGATTTTAGCCAAATTTTGAACTTTAGAGGCGCTATTTGCATTTTGCGTATTTATTGGAGCGTGGAACATGTGGAGTGTGTGCACATTCATAAGAATAACATGACCTGAAAATTTGAAGCAAAATGAAATTGATTTAGGAAAGTTATAGCCATTTTGCGTGTTTTTATTCACAATTTTTCAATTCATAACGGAGTTGATTTTTGAAATTAATTTAAAATATGAAGATGGTTTTGAAATAAAAAGTTGTTGAATGCATTTGAAAGGTGAATTCGTGGACTACATAATGAATTTTGTTAGAAGTTTGTAGCATCTAGGATGATGGAGATATTGAAGTTGGAAGAATGGCTTTCATATGGCCGAAAATGGACAAAATGGCCGATGGACGGTCACGGATGAGTGATTTTGGAAATTGAAATGTCAGGGGATCAAATAGTGGACACATGGATGACATGTCTACGAAGTTTGAACGAATTTGGACGAGTAGTTTGACCTTTGACAGATATAACAAAGATCATGTGTTAAATGAATGGCTTTTTTGGCGGAAAAAGAAGAAAAAGAAGACTAGAACTGCAATCGTTGACATGAACGATGTGCGTGCATTGGAGCTTGACTAAAATATATCAAGGATTATAAAAATGTAAACGTATACCTTGAAATATATTGGTAAACGGAAATAGCCTTCACAAGTAGAACAAATGTGTGTTAAACGATTGCGGTTTGTCTACGTTGTTGAGTGTTTATCTTTATCCTTTATCCTCAACGGCATTCCATAGTGATCTGGGCCCTCGTGGTTTTTCGATTTCGCGATTATGAAGCAAGCTGGTATAATGGCTCCTAAAAAAACGTGATTTACTCAAAATTTTCTGTTGCAACCTATATTATATTTGGTATCAATGGAAAGGCAATTTCAATGCGGTCATTGTGATGTCAATTTCAGAAGCAAATATTGAACGATAATGACGTAATGCCTTGTTGTGTAATCCATTGAAAATTCGCTATTTTTTGTCCATAACTTTTTTATGACATTATCAAATTTTACAAAAATGGGCAGATAGTTGTGGAATGTATTGATACATTTGCTTGCCAAGTTTCAAGCCCCTAGATTGAATACTCGCAATTTTAGGGGAAGTTAAACTTGATTTCCTGGTATCGATAATTTTTTACATTCCACAACATTTTTGAGCAATTTGGTCAATGAATCGATATATTTTTCTTTACATTGCTAGAAAGGACATAGTCAGAAGTACCTAAATCCAAAAAAGGGTACGGTTTTAACAAGGCACAACGCAGATGCAGCCTCTTGGATTTTGGCCAAATATTGAAACTTTAGAGGGCGCTATTTGCATTTTGCGTATTTATTGGAGCGTGAAACATGTGGAGTCTGTACACACTTATTGGAATAACATACCCTGAAAATTTGAAACAAAATGGAATTGATTTAAGAAAGTTATAGCCATTTTTGTGGGTTTTTAGTCGCAATTTTTTATTTCATAACGGAGTTAATTTTTGAAATTGATTTAAAATATGAAGATGGCTTAGAAATGAAAATTCTTTGGTTACATATGAAAGGCGAACCCATGGACTATTTAATGGATTTTGTTAGAAGTTTGTAGCATCTATAATGACATAGATATGGAGGCTCGAGGATTGGCCTTCATGTGACCAAAAATGGACAAAATGGCCGATGGACGGTCACGGATGAGTGATTTTGGAAATTGAAATGTCAGGGGCTCAATAATGGATCATGGATGATATGTCTACGAAGTTTGAACACATTTGGATGAGTAATTGGACCTGGACAGCGATTACAAGTATCACGTGTTAAATGAATGGGTTTTTGTGGAAGAAGAAAAAGAAGAAGACGACGGAATAAGAATGTTGAACGATAACATAGCATTGTCGCTATAGCGTCAATGCAAAGAAGATGGCGGAATAGGAATATTGAACGATAACATGGCATTGTCGCTGGAGCGTCAATGCAATGATAAAGATTATAGATTTAAAAATTTAAATTTGCAGGTTGTGCAATATTGATTTATGTTAACCTTATTAATTTCGAACAATAAATATTTTTTAAACATCTTAATCTTTCCTAAAATGGTCATAATCTTTCATTTTGTTTTTATGATCGCTAACTATCCATCGTAGTGTTGAATCGATGTGTGATTTCGTTGGCATGCCTACTTAAATGTGCGCATATCTCAGCTGTATGCGCGTATGCAGTTGGCCTTCCTTAGAGCATGCAACTGGCGAAGCTGTTGACGCCCTCTACGTGCGTTGATTCAAATCTTCTTACAAACATGATAAATATTTATTTGTATTTGCGCACCCGCGCGCGGCGCGCACACTGGAAAAAAAAAAAAAAAAAAAAAAAAACATGTTTTAAGAGGTGTCATTGCTCATTAACGAACGGGAGGAGCTAATTACAGCGGGCAAAGTTCACAGGTCAATTTGGCGTCCCTCTAAGTTAAAGTTCGATTTGGCGACCCCTAAATTTAAGGTCGATTTAGCGCCTCTAAGCCTTAAGGCCACCGCACACCTTACGACTGGTCTACGATCCGATTTTGGAACAAATCGCAATTTTCTTTTTTTCCAAAAGTATGAATAGATAGAATGTTATCGTTAGAGGTTCAAATTAACTGTAAAAATACTGATATCGAATTTTTCGGAAATTTGCAAGCCTTTATTTAGGAGTAAAGGGCAAATCGGTTTGAAATCGTAGCCAATCGTGCGATTGCTATGACGTCATTACGATTAGATATTGAATTCGCTTTCATTTTAATAAGGAGGTTACATAGTCACTGATTTGAACATATAAGTATTCCTGCGATGATTTAGAACTCTGCACAGAATGATGTTCTATTTCTAAATATCCATATCAATATTATGACGTTTTATTACAAAATCCGATCGTAGACCAGTCGTAAGGTGTGCGGTGGCCTTTAATAGGTGAGCGGCAAGAGGCCAAATTTTGAGACTTTAATGCACCCGACTGGATTAAAGCAACAAGATACCTTATTTCAAAGGAAATTTTTCTGAATTCCTTCGAAAATGAGCATAAAAATTGCCGCATCTTGTAGCAATCACCATGGAAACTAGCTTTGAATAGACCACGCCCATTTTTATAACAAAATCATGAAAATTAAAGTATGGGTCATTCACTTGGCCGTTTAAGAGTTTTGGACATTTTTTGGCTTGCCCAATGTTGAAACTAATATAGATATAACTGAAAAATTCCTCAATTACAATTATATAAGAAATTGAAGTAAATTTAAAATAAATTCTGTTGCCTAGCAACCGATTTTTGCATAGCAACCATTTACCCGCGTGCACAAATGTCAAAATTTCCTATTCTAATGCAATTTCTATGTTTTTAAAGTAATAAAATCAAAATAATTTAGTTTTAATGCTGAAAATATAAAAGATATGGATTGAAGAGGATGATACAAAAGAAAAAAAATCCATATACAATGAATTGTAACGCAAATTATTGTCAAACCAAACACCTTGCTATCATGAAAATATGTCAAATCTACGATAAATCTGTATATTTTTCACTTGTATTTAACTCTATTCTGTATACACAGGGTTAAAAGGGCTGCAAAATGAAGGTATATATTCAAAGAAACAAATCATGAAAACCCTTTACCTTAGAAAATACTTCAAATATTACATTTCTAAGCATCGATGGTGAACATTATGTTGCCTAGCAACCCACTTTTTACCTAGCAACCATGTCTGTAAATCGTATTTAGAGCTTAAAACCAGGTAGAACGGGTATATATGGTAATAAACCAAACATAAAACCTTTTTGCCTTAGAAATATTTCAAACATGACATATTTCTAAGTAATCATGGTGGAACATAATGTTTGCTTAGCACTCACATTTGGACCTAGCAACCATCGTCTGTAAATCTCTATTTAGAGCCATTAAACCAGTTTGTTAAATGGTATATATCTAGAAAAGAAACGAACATAAAATCCCTTAAAACTTAGAAAAAAAAGTAATATATGACACAATTTCTATTGCATCCATGGTGAACTATAATGTTGCCTTAGCAAACCACATTTTAACTAGCACCATGTCTGTAACTCACATTTAGAGCGTTTAAAAGCCCAGTTTTGAACTTGCGTTATTTCTGTTGTGGGTTTTTCTATAAAACAGACCCCAAAAAAATACAACCTTAACACTTTTAATCTATTAGTATCAAAATTGATTGCAATTGTTCTCTTTGAAAAAACAACATTTTAGCCTAAGCAACTACCCTCTTAGATCATGCTTAAAGCTTTAAGCATGAGTTTAAAACTTTAATATTCATGTCAGTGTATTTTATATTTTAAATACGTAGTATGTTACCCTATGTAATACCGAATTATTTTTTGATTTGAGGAATTCGAAGTGATTTTGTCACAGCAAAAACCTCATTTTGCCTAAGCAAGACCGCACCTCTATGGCTAGTGTTAGAATCGTACTAAGGCAGTATTAAACTTGGTTATCTGTCGGCAAATATTTTATTATTAAAGAGCAAGCCCTATCCCTAAATTATATACTTTTGTCATGTTAAACCGCTCATATAATAAAATTGATCTTGCAACCACATATCATATCTGCTTGAAATTCTTTAAAGCAGTTATTGTTATTTAGTACGCGTCTTGTCATTATTTACAATAGTCCCTATACTTTATACTAACTAATTTCTGTGGTGTTAATCTCATTTCATAATTGAGTGGAAAATCCAACATTTTGGGTGATGAAGAAATTAACATAATGATATGAATACTCAATATTTAAAATTTTTTTAGCTTTTAAGCACCCCCCCCCCCCCCCCGCCCCCCCCTGTCAAGCAGTGTTAAACTGCGACTTCTGTTTCTGGCAATTTTATTCTTTAGAAACAGTATAGCTCCATACCGCTAGAATACTCCATATACGTAAATTTATACCCACGTATGCATACAACTGTCCATCATAATGGGAATGATTTTTTGCTGCTATAGCCGACATGATTTTGCCTACTTTAATTTCTTGAATATGTTTGTCCCTGGCTTTCTACTTTTTGAGACCCTGGCTATATTTTGGGGACGTTCTCCAACCCTTCACCGTGGACCTTTTCAAAAAAGTTTTGTCAAGCATAACCTGATGCCCATGTTTTGTTTTTCATTTTTTCTAATTTTGGGCCCCTTTTGTTTTCGCCGGCCGATTAAGCCCGCCTCAGTTCCTACCACCAGGAAAAGCGCCACCCGAGGTGTACTGGTTTTATATTGTTACTTAAGTTAAGATCTCAATATATCTCTAGGGGAACAGGCTAAGGTCTTCTGTCTAGGGAGGGGTTGAAGAGTAAAAAACGAGATGTGGGGTGAAAATTCGAAAATTTTTATTTCCATCTTTTATGCTTTGAAAACAAAGAAATGAAAAACCACCTTTAAACCCTTAAAAATATCATCATTATTCCCATAGCATTTTTGTTAGGCCTTGATGACAAAGGGGCTTGCCTTTATAATAGGTATCCATGTATTGATAATACTTCCTTATTTTGATTTAGTGTTTGGTGAGATTACCAATACAATTTAGGGGAAGATAGGAAATTTCCACATGAATGTAAAAATGAATAGTTTAAACTTGAACCCCAATCGATTTTGGAACCCCTCCCCTAAACAAAAGAGTTCGACCCTGTACCATCACAATCTAGGTTTGAATTTAAAGAAACAAATAACAAATCTCCAAACTCAGATGTGTTTCATGGGGTAGGACTGAGGGGCCTTGGTGGGTCGCGTGATACAAAAAAGGGCCCCAAATTTAGAGAAAAATGACGAAAATTGCCATCTTCTGGGGGTGACACACTTTTTTTGGAAAAAAATCCACAGGGAAGTTGACGGTAACTCCAAGATGATACCCCAGGATCCCAGAAAGGTGAAGCGGATAGACAAACAATTGCAAAAAAATGTCTAATACGGAGCACAATAATGTCGCTGAGAGCAAGAAAAATATTCCCACACCTTGTATGACGAAACAGTGTATTAATTCCAATTGGAAATTTTGTTGTCTAACAATTAGACAGGAATTTACTATATCAACAAAATATACTTTTACCACAGCATCGAACAAATATATTTTTACTACACAATCAACGATCAAATTTTGCCTGATAATATTGGTCTGTAAGTGGACCATCGCCTGGCCGATGTTCTAAGAAATCTCCCCCACAAGAACGAACTTCCCCGTAAAGGCGCGATCAACAATACCAAAAGTTCCCGGGCCCGGATGACGTACTATAGCATCAGTCGATTTCACAATTTTTGTAAGAGCTGCACGCAATTCTTTTTCCATAGGATACATGTAGCTCCGGACCCTTTACAAATTTATTGCTTAAAATCGGCCTTGAACATAGACTAATATATTCTAGTTTGGTTCATTTAAATTAGGAATTTTGATTTCGGTATCAGCAATAACCGCCGAGTGGTATGAAGCACAGACTCTCATTCAGAGGACTCGAGCTCGATCCCCTAGAATTTTTTCCATTTTTTTTAAAATTAAATTTTGTTGCTCTAAATCTAAATAAATAAATTAGACTATCCATAAAACTTATAGTTAAAAGACGAATTTGATAAA
>CALNVZ010000218.1:10403637-10453786 GCA_940671915.1 Paracentrotus lividus
TTTTGGAAAATAAAGTTGAATGATGTAGCTAAGCAATGAGAATCTTTTTCTTTTGTGATTTTATTGTTTTCATATGCTAATTAAGCAAATTAGCTTAAGTGGCCGTTATTCCCTACATCTACCCTAGCTGGTCTCTGTCAAAGTCGCTCTTGGGGTAAATCTCGTGCGAAAAAAAGCAGGAAAGTTATGAAAACGACTCGCCGTACGGGCCCCAAGCACGACCTATGATCGAGGCATAAGACAGATCCCACTTGCCAACTTTCCCCTAGGACAACTCCCATGGAGGACATATTTCCCAGGGAATGGTTCCCCAGAGGACAACTACCCCAAAAATCTAATCTGGAGGACAAGTCCCTAAGAGGACAGGTCCCCAAGTACAACTCCCCGGAAGACAACCACCCCCAAGGAAAACTTCCCCGGTAGACAACTACCTGAAGGACAATTCCCCCGATGGACAACACCTCCAGAGAACAATACCCCGACGGACAACTCCTCCAGAGGACAATACCTCTGATGGACAACTACGACGGAGAACAACTCCTCTGGAGAACAATTCCCCTGAGGGACAACTCCCTGGAGGACAAATCCCCTGGAGATCAATTGCCCTGATGGACAACTCATCTAGAGGACAATTCACCTATGGACAACTCCTCCAGAGGCAATACCTTTGATGATCAACTACCACTGAGAACAACTCCTCTGGAGGACATTTCCCCTGATGGGCAACTCTCTGGAGGACAAATCATCTGGAGGTCATGTGCCCTGATGGACAACTCCTCCAGAGGATAATTCCCCCAATTGGCAACTCTTCCGGAGGACAAATTAACTGCCGTGATGGACACTCCCCAAAAGGACAATTCCCCATGTAATGACTAACCGTATTGGTGACCGGAATACAGCAAGATTGTTATGACCACGCCTAGAGGAACGGTACAGTTTCCCTTTCTCTCTCTTTTCTAAGCAGACCTGAATAAAGGGTATCCAAGGTTAATGTCCTCTCGAACATGATGAGTAGAAGAAGGCAAAGTTGAGAAATGAAGAAGGATAATATTCGGAAAATGCTACAGATTTGTTATGTTCTTGAGTGTACTTCAATCGTCGCAAAGTTGGGAACAAAGGATGAAAATTTCTTTTGAATAATTAGCAACTATATCACAAATCATTGTGGTAAAACATCCTTTAACCATCCCTATCCCTGATTGTCATCCCTGATGAGCTCCTCCTGGAGAACAGTAATTAGAAGCACTAGAATAATTCATTACATGTATATTACAAGGGAAAAGAGAAAGGGCTGGCATAAAATAAATATCTTGTCCTTAAAGCATTTAAAGTGAGGTGAGATGTCCTTTGGGGGTTATCCTCTAGGGGAGTTTTCCTTCGGGGGGGGGGGGGACCTGTTCTCTGGGGAGTTTCCTCCTGGAAGGATTAGCCTCTGGAGGGAGTTGTCCTCTGAGGGAGCTGTCCTTTTGGGGAGGTATCCTTCGGGGACCAGTCCTCCGCGGGATAGCCTCCCGGGAGCCGTCCTGCAGGGGAGCTGTCACCAATATGTCCAAGGGAGTTGTCATGAGGGAGTCCTTCCCTGTTATCCTCTGGGAGACATGTCCTGATACAGTGTTCTGTAGCTTCTTCGTTGCATACACATTATGCTTAACACACATGTTTAAGTAGTTCATAATCATGTTAAAAGATAGAGAAATAAATTTTGTGTACAAACCAGCTCAAGCAGAACCAGATGCAATGTTCCGGATAGCCTGGGTTGGGGAGCCTCACACAAGATGAGTACTGTCTAGGAATCTACCCTTATAAGGATGGCATATTGTCATGCTTGGACAACACTTTGCGGATACTACAGAATTTGTACATGTACTGGAGCTGAGGTCTCAGTGGTCACTTGCCATTTTGGCCAGCCATCTTTTATTCATAACCATAACCATCAAGAGCCATCTTTTATTTATAAGCATCCTACATGAGATCTAATGGCCGTCATGATGTTGAAATGACCAATCTGGAAGAGGGGAAAATATGTAATATTTTGGGATTGAAATAAGGTTCAGTCCTATGCCTAGTCCTATGTGTTGTCTAACTTCACCCACATCGGTAGCTTTCTATTAGATAGCATTATTGGTGTAACCCATTATATGCAACCCCAGATTTCTTCTAATGGTGATTAAAGTCTTGGAATTCAAATAAGGATTAATCACAATTGATAATAATCATCCCCATGTGCAGAATGTAAGTAAGTAATGTGACTAATGTTATTAATCACAATTGATAATAATCATCCCCATGTGCAGAATATAAGTAGTAGACCTACATGTATCACTCTCAGTCAGGAATGTCCACTTCAAGACTTAGACCATATTTCCGGGCGAAAATGAAAATATTTTTATTGCTACTAGGTAAAATATGGTTGATGCTATGGAAATTCCTTCTAATATTTCAGCAACAAAAAGTGGCAACCTCTTTCAAGTTAATATGATACGAGGTGATAATATCACTTTAAGATTAGGGCCTATTTAGGGTTAATTTTGAGCCTACTGTTACTAAGAGAATAAAAGTTGCCTACAGAAGTAACCCAGTTTAAAGTTTAAACTGCTTAGAAGCTTTATGACATAGAGGTATAGTTGCTATGTAAAATATTAATTTTAAAGCAAGAGCGAACTAACCAACACTCTCACTGACTGTGTGTTATAAAGAGGGTGTAGATAATTTATATATGTGTTATTGCTCAGCAAATTTCTAATTCTTAAACAACAAAAGTTTGCAACTTCAACCAATTCATTTTATGACATTCTAACACTACAAAAATAGATATAAATTAGGGATACATGTAGGTCTTACTGTTTGAATGATAAAATACACCAATACAAGTTTCAAGCATAGCATAGAGGTGCGGTTGCTAAGTAAAATGTAGTTGTTGCTATGGAAATAACTTCTAATTCCTCAACAACCAAACATCATGATTCCAATCAAATGAATAGCACAAGAGGTACCCTTGACTTATTCAAGTAGTGAAATAAATGACGGAAATATTAATTTAAAAAGCTTAGCATGATATAGAAGGGGGAGGTTTGCTAGGTTAAAATGTATTTGGTTTGTTGCCCCTATGGAATTTCTTCTGCATCTTCAAAAGAAAACATATATCAATGGAATTTATTAATAGTTTCTTAAAGGATCCAAGTGTCCTTTTTGGAGTCCTGTTCGCATCTGAGGAATCACAAAATACCCAAGTAAAACTGGTTAAGCTGGTATATACGATTTGTAAGACATGGGTTGCTAGGGTAAATGTGGTTGTAGGACATATGTTCACCATGTGGGGATACCGTAGAAATATGTCATCGTTTGAATTAATTCCTCTAAGGGTAAGGTTATGGTTTGGTTGGTTATTACAATATCTACCGGTCTACCCTGGTTTTAAGCTCGTAAATATGGATTTACAGACATGTGGGTTGCAGGTAAATGGGTTGCTAGCAACATATTGTTTACCCATCGCGGATGCTTGAAATATGTTTCATATCTTGAAGTATGCGTTCCAGAGTAAGGGATTCTATGTTGGGTTTCCGCTCCTTCAATATTCCTTCATGCAACCTTTTATCCCATGTTGTATACAAATATTCTTAAATACAGTAAATATACAGTTAAGTAGTTTTCTCCATTATTCCCCCATGAATGACAGGGGTTGGGGTTGGTGAATTTTTTTAACAAATTTGACAATTGGCCCCAATCATTTTTATATATATTTCTTTTTGTGTCATCCCCTTACAAATCCAATACATATTCAACTTAAACTAATTAAGTTTGATTTGTAACCTTTTTATCAATAGAAATTCTTTGAAATTGGAAATTCAACATTTGAGGCAAGTGGGGGGTAATGTGGTTGCTAAGCAAAATCCTGTTTGCTCTAGCAACAAATTGGATTTTGAATTTACTTCCATGTTTTTATAATTTAATTGAGCCCAATTTTTCCAGCTATATCTATGGTGGGTTTCAAACATAGGCCAGCCCCAATGTCCAACTTCTAATCGGCCCATTCGATGCAGCCCGTAATGGATTAAATATCATAATTGTGTCAATAAAAATGGGCCGGGTTGGCCCTATTGAAGCAGTTTCATGGTGTGCTACAAGGATGTCCCATTGTTTTTATGCCAATTTATTCGGAAAAATTCCAGAAAATTCCTTTAAAATAGGTTCTTGTTGCTTTAATCCAGCCGGGTGCATTAAAGTACAAGAAATAAGCCTCTTTGGGGATTTCGCCGCTCACCTATAAGGCCACCGCACACTTTACGATTGGTCTGCGACCTGATTGTGCAATGAAACGTCATAACATTGCTGTGGGTATTTAGAAATAGAACATCATACTGTGTAGAGTTCCAAATCATCGCAGGGATACTTATATGTTCAAATCAGTGACTATGTAGCCTCCTTATTAAAATAAAAGCGAATTCAATATCTAATCGTAATGACGTCATAGCAATCGCACGATTGCCTACGATTTAAAACCAATTTGCCCTTTACTCCTAAATAAAGGCTTGCGATTTTCCGAAATTCAATATCAGTATTCTTACAGTTAATTTGAACCTCTAATGATAAGATTCTATTCATTCATACTTTCGGAAAATAAGCAAAATGCGATTTGTTCCAAAATCGGATCGTTGACCAGTCGTAAGGTGTGCGGTGGCCTTTAAGGTCGATTTGGCGCCCCTGAGTTTAAGGTCGATTTGGCGCCCCCACCTATGTTACAAGTCAATTTGACGCCCCTATGTTTAAGCTTAATATGGCGCCCTACGTTTAAGCTCAATGTGGCGCCCCCGTAGTTTAAGGTCGATTTTACGCCCCTAAGTTTAAGGTCAATTTGGCGCCTCTATGTTTAAGCTCAGTTTTGCGAAATTGGCGACCTTTTTTTTCTCTCCCCCCCCCCACTTCCCCTTTCTCTCTCTCTCTCTCTCTCTTTATTCCCCTTTCCCTCTTTTCTCCCTTTCTCTTTTTTTTCTCCGGGCCCGTAAACCACCCCCAGATACCCAGATGTTACTGAAAATTTTAAACAAATTATTTCTGCCTTGCAGAGAGACAAAGCAAGAAAATAATCATTTTATTTATTTATTTATTTATTTATCAAAACATCTTTATACAGGATTACAAGTTCAGAATACTCTGTTTTTCAGCAAGGCCCTGTTAACATATTAAAAACATGAATAACAACAATTATCAACACACGATCAAAAACAACATTATAATGCATATTACGATTTACTAATAGAAAATTTGAAATCGATAATCATGTAAAATAACTAAACGAAATACAAAGATGCCATTTTAACAAAGATATATTAGAAGTAGTTGCTTAATTTTAATGATTGAATTTTAAGAAAGTAATGATCAGTGGAATTTATGATATAAAAGATTTAAAACAACATATGATTGGATCAATGAGAGAGGCAAGTTTCGTTAAGAATAGTAATTTGAGCTTTGAGAACAGATACAAAGGCGATATTTAAATTTAGTTTAAGATAAGATCATATTTTGAAATTCATTTCCTTATCAATTACGTTTATAAGTGTCAATAGATGAAGCGTTTTGTAAAATTGGTGGTAGATTATTCCATATCTTACCCCCCGCATATTTGAAACTTCTTTTAAAACTAGGGTTGGGCAAATAATGACTTTTTTCTGAAAAGTTATGTGAAACAAGTTATTTCTATAGTCATATTTGATGTAGAATCCAAAAATGACAATGATTTTTGTGTACGATGAAGTCTGACGTCGCTAAAGTGCAAAAACCCAAAATAGTGTATTTTGCCCATTCATCAAACACTTTATAGGTATAAACCGGTTTTATTTTGTTTCTTTATGGATTTTGATGTTAAGCCCTCATCTGACAATTTTATCATGACCATGTACTTAGTATGGTTATAGGTGTTAATTAGTTATTTGTTATGAGGTGATTTTTGCTCTCGATATTGACTGAACTAACTACCAAACTACACTACAGTCAACTTAGGTGGGATTAATCATGTTGGATTAATCATGTTGGGTCCCCGACACCCAAAGACACATATAAAAACGCAATAAATGTTATTTTACGTAAAAAGGTATGATATTGGGCATAAACGCTATTTGGCGGCCATTTTGGTTTTTTGCACTTTAGCGACGTAAGACGACATCGTATGCAAAAATATTGTCATTTCAGTTCTACGTCGAATTTTACTATAGAACAACTTGTTTTGAAAAAAAAAGTTGAGATTCGCCCAACCTATTAAACATTCAAGCGTTGGCTTGGGTAACTACATTAAGCGAGTCAGAATATCGTGTATTTACACCGTGCCTCACAGACCATTTCTATCTCTAATTACACATTCTCACAGGTGCTTTCCCATGGATACAATTGACATAATGCAAGAAGGAAATAATCTCTTTTTTCGTCTAACGTTTGCCATTGTAAAGTTGAAACCTAGCATGGGGTTTTGGTAATCAAAGTTCCTTTAACGATGCGTGCAGCTCTCTTTTGTAAACGTAAAAGAATGGTTTTGTTTCTTGAAGAGCAGTTCTCCCAGACTGAGCATGAATAATCAAAAAACGATTGTATTGTGCATCAATAAATTACATTTAAAATCAGCGCCCTCACCTGACCATATTAGAGTTTGAAGATACATAGTCCCATATATGTTTTTGTAGATGATTGAAAGCGTCTGCTCAATTTGAAATATTTTTTAAAATAAAAGAATCATTCATGTTCACTTTACCAAAATTCACAATATCAAGGTAGATATGCTATAAAACAAGATAAAAGAAACAAAATAAACACTGAAAATTCGTGAAGAAGACAAATTGGGTTTTGTAATTAGCAGATTATGATATTGACCTTTCTTCAAGTGCCTCAATGAGCAAATGAGTTTTTAAATGCCAATCGGGTTTGATTGTCTCAATTGTTAATTCATAAGGAAGATTCAGGGGAAAAAATGACCAAATGCGCAAGTAAAACATTACTAATCTCATTACATATTTATTGTAGATTCTGAAAATTTATTTCAGCCTTGGAGACAGACAAAGCGAGAAAATAATGGGCGCCCTCACGTGCCAATATTAGCTGCCCTCTTGCGTCGATGCCTATATATCTGTCAACATGGACGCCATCGTGTCGTGCCAATTGGTTACGTAGCCAACAAACATACGTGTGGGATACCCACGCACGTACGTACGCACGGGGATATCGATTGTGTAGAAACAAAGATGAATTAAGGGGGATCGGAGCAGGGCCAGGGGGCTGTGGGTCTTTAATTAACAGGAGGCTATCTTCATGCAACGTGGGAAATGGCACTTTTTATGAAGAAAGGGGCATGGAATTTGGGGGGGGGGAGAGGATTTTAATGCCGCGTATCCAGGAGTGCATTCCGATCAGGCCCCCCCCCGACTGTAATTTTGATTTTGGTGCGCCCCAGTGGTGAGAGAAAAGGTAGACACACCGGGCGGTAGCGGACGATAAGCTAGTTTGGAAAAAAAAAAAAAAAAAAAATCCACCTTCAGTCATTCGCTTTGTTCACTACGGCGCCCCGAGGCCCTCCCTGAATACGCGCATGATTTCTAGAACTGACTGTACTGAGGGGCATGGAAAGGGGGGGGTATACGAGTTCTTCAAACATTAACAGGAGTGTTCTTTATGCAACGTAGGAAATCGGGCACTTTTGTGATGAAAGGGCATGAAAATTATGCATTTTCAAAAATTTGTTTGCATTTTTAAAATCGCCTAGAGGCAATCGTTCAATGTGGTAATGGGACATCTTTCTATAGGTAAATTGGTTTGGTGAAAAAAAGAAAAAAGAAAGAAACCAAAAAAAAAAAAAAGAGTCTAATAATGAGATGTGCTGGGGAATCCATCATCATGGTCCAATACCACGATGATGATGATGATGATGATCCACAGCATTTATATTGCGCCATATTTCTGTTGAAAACCTTCAAAGGCGAGGCTCATCCAATTAAGTTAATTACTAAACGACCTTTCACAGCTCATCGCATGTTACGTTTCCAAGCTTTGGCGGAAAATGTATAAAAATTTAAAGATAATTTATATAACCGACACCGGGTGATTGAAGGACAAGCACGTAAATAGCAAAATAAAATTTATGCAATAGATTATAGATTTTTTTAAATTTTATAATAACATTTTTATGGATCGCTTGTTCTCTATAATATGAAACAAATATTTGTTTAACTCTTCATCTATTTTATGCCCTTCTACACACACACACACACAACACACACACACACACACACAACACACACACACACACACACACACCCTCATACATACTGCACATACACCCTTATGATATTACTGCCCCCTCACTTTGAAAAACAAAAAATAAACAAAGAAAGAAAGTGATATATCAATGAATTTTTAGACTTTTATGTATTCATATTTGTTAATAATAATAATAATAATAATAATAATTAACATTTCTTATATAGCGCATATCACAAACATAAAGAAAGTCCCTATGCGCTTGAAAGAAATAGAGGACAGTATCATGAAGATAATGAAGTACCATTAATGCCTGATACAGTGATCAAAATTACAGTACATACATAATATACACATAAAATATCAGATTACTAGTAATTTACTCATTTTTAAACAGGTAGGTTTTCAAACGAGTTTTAAACGACTCTGTTGAATTAGCACCCTTCACAAGATCGGGCAAACCATTCCATAACTCTGCTGAAGCCAAGTTAAATGACCGGGTTCCATAATATTGAGTGCGAATGTTTGGAACTACAAGGAGGGATTTGTCTTTTGATCTCAAGTTTCTTATAAAGGGGTATATTTCACAATGAGATCCTGAAGATATTTAGGGGCAGTAGGGGAGACCGGGAATGGAAGTTACACGGGTCAGTTGTTACAGTTCTCAGTGTGCTAAGATGGAACAAGAGAGGATGTGCTAACTGGCATCTATATACAGCCTACACATAGCTGTGATGAACTGCCGGTCGTGAGGATTCTCCGTTGTTTTATTAAAAAGTAAATCAACAAAAACCATTTTTTACAGTTCAAAGTAAATTTTTGACAAAAATTGAAAGTTGTAATAGCTCTTACAACTGAGGGCACATGATGATAGTCTGGTATTGTAAATATAGTACCTGTATGTCACTAATATACCCCCTATAGCCATGCCCTGTAATTCTGCCTAATGACTGTGCTACAGTTAATTTCTGTGTGTAAAATCACCCATGGGGTAGGTTGTTACAACAACCTACCCCATGTTGATGTAACAACTTACCCCAATTACATTACATATGTAAAATTACATTTTGTCTCAATTTTCAGGTGTTAATATTTTTATTTTTCTACTATTACTTTTGTCTATTCTAAAGCTCTACTTGATCTACTGTTAACGATGTCAAGAAACTAGAAAGTTGAAATTAAAGTATGGTATAAGAAATTTACACATTGTCAACTTACCCCGTATGTTTACACATTGTAACAATTGACCCCGTATGGTGTAACAACCTACCCCGTATATGGGGTAGGTTGTTACAAAAAAATGTCTTCACTAATTAAGCTGTAGTTAATTAGTGTTTACATGTTTTCAAGTTTTGTATGCCTCAGGTTTTAGCCAACATAATAGGCTAACTACAGACCCAATATGGATTGCGTGAGTTCTTTCATTAGAATTATCTGGCCCAAAATGTGAATTTTGTAACGTCCATACCCGGTCTCCCCTACTTTGAAGACATTGATAAGTAAAGAGGAGAATTTTGTATTTGATACGAGATTTTACTAGGAGCCAATGCAATTCACGCAGTATGGTGGTTATGTGTTCTCTTCGTTTGGTTCTGGAAAATAGTCGAGCTGCAGAATTTTGGATTCGTTGTATTTCATTAATCTGAGTATCTGGAAGTTTATAAAGTAAACTGTTGCAAAAATCTATACGAGATATGACGAGAGAATGAACTAATCTATAGCTTCTGTAGTTAAGAATTACGAATTTTCCCGATCTTGTGAAGCGCAAATGAACTACTCTTACAAACAGTATTTATTTGGGTTGTCATAGTGTCTTATCTAAATGCACGCCAAGGTTTCTAGCAGAGTCAACAGGCTCAACAATTGCATTACCTATATTAATGCGATCAACCTGGGTACAAACTTGCTAGTGAAATGAAGAACTTCAGTCTTGTCACTATTGAGTTTCAGTCCATTAAGATTTGACCAACTAATCACATCCATGATACAACCTTGAAGTTTAGAGATAGCATTAGATTGGCCATTTTGATCAAGTATTATGTACATTTTAATAGGCCTAGTGCCTTCCTCCTGGCAAAATTTCAGATATCATACATGACTGTATGAACGTACAACCATGCAGCTAAAAGATATTTGATACTCAATATACAATTATCAATGGAAAGATTACATAGAAATACATTTTGCTCTTTTAAACAGGAAGTTGTGTTACTTGCTTCCTTTCGTTAAAGCCCGCGTCACACTGTCCCGATGGTTAGGAGCGATGGACACACGATGGCGGAAAACCCCATATTTTGCACTGAACACGATGGCATTACGAAAGCATCGCAAAATCATCGGGCCGTTTTGGAGTACTACAGACTGTTTAAAAAAATGGAACAATAGGGGAAAAGTAATTAAATTATGACATCTTCTGAAATAATGTCTGTATTTGGTACCACATTTAAAAAAAAAGTGTGCGGAGAGGAGCTGATCGATATTACCCACATTTATTTTTCCGGAGCAATGAATTCGTGGCCACTATGCGCAAAACCTTTATAGACCATGGAAAAGCAGGACCAAAATAGATTTTCTTGATTATAGAAAAGTGACATATCTCAAGATCTACAACACCAAATTATTAATTTTTTAAAAATAGTAAATGCTAAAGAATGTTTGATGTTCCCCCTTTATATAGAAATATTGAATACTATTAGATTGTGATTAATTTTTATAATTAAACAAAATGTATTCCAACTTAACCATTTTATTTGATACAGCCTGTATAATTAGCAATCTTAAAACCACCATGACCATCGGTGGAGTTTTGTCAGGCTTCGGCAGCAACTTCCGATGCATCGGCAAAATCTTTGGCAGCCAAAAAAAAAACTCCCGATGGAGTTGCGAAGGTTCACTTCGTTTGAGCATCGCAGCAGGCAATGCGAAGGCAATGCGAGGGAAACGCGAACCCGCCCGATGATCAGTTGAAGGCAACACGACGTCGTGACGCCTTCTCAATGCCATCATGTAGCCATCGTAGCATAGTATGATGACACAGAATTGTCTTGTGGAATGGAAGAAGAATTAAGTGTTCCTCTTTGTATTCTTTGCCCAATCTATATCATTGTATATTGTTTGGTTTTTAAAGTGTCATCTTTCCAATCTCATTTCTTTCGGGACCTGTAATGAAAATGAAATGTATATTTGTAATTTCAAAAGCCTTTCTATCGGAGCTGAAGGCAAAATAATTTTCTCCCCAGAAAAGGCTTCATTTCATCCATCTTTGAGACTTTAACGTTAACTTGATAATAACAACATGATTATGACAATAATTTTCATGATGATACTGATGAAGGTGATGGTCATGATGGTGATGGCAGTTGTGAGATAATGTTGGTGATGGCGGTAATGAAGAGAATAATTTTTTTAATCTTATAGTGGAGGATGGGGATTAGTATGAAGTTGGTAGGGGTTGGTAGATTTGCTGGTGATGATGATTATGATGATGATGATGATGATGATGTTGGCGATGGTGATGCAGGTGGTGGTTGTGATTATGCGCGATGATAATGAAGATGACGAGGATAATTGTAAGGGTGGTGAACAGCACCACCACCCCCACCACCTCCATCATCATCATTAATATCATTGCCATTCGTTCTCATTATACCATGATTTCAGTTAAAGTCAAATTCTAAAATAAACATATTTTTTAACATATTTTCTCTAATCTGTCCAAAGTAACATTGACAAAATTGATTTTGACACAAAATTGTCAAATTTCATTTTCTCTGAAAAAGAAAAATAAGTAAATTGGGTGGCATTCTAAACATAACAAAATTAATGTCCAATATCTGTGTTGTTGCTCCCCCCCCCTGATTTTCACTGGAACTGTTTCCGATCAATCTGAAACTGTCTCTGGTTGCTGTATGTTATTAGAGTCTTCTTTTCTCAATTCTGTGTTTACCAACGGTTTTCTTCCCCCTGCCTCTCCCTACCTTGGAGGGGGGGGGGGGTGTTTAATTTCAATTTGAGTCAAAGACAATACAAATATAGCTCTACACTACAGTGTGTTTTCCTCTCGATGAATTACACTGTTCGTCATGAAGGTAGAATATTTTGTTCTGGCTCCAACGATGCTATGTTGCTCCGGCTTGAATTTCTTGAATGTGCTGGTCACCGCTTTCACTCTTTCGGGGTCCCGGCTAAATCTTGGACGTTCCCTCAATCCTTTCCAGGGACTTTTCTTCCAAATAGTTTGCAACCCCCAGAAGATGGCCATTTTCCTCATTTTATTTTTATTTTGGGGCCCCTTTTTTGTTTACGCGACCCACCTGAGGTGTAGAGTTGTTATTGTTCTTTAAGTTAAATCTAATTATATGATTACAGGCTTGACTCGTTTGTCTAGGGGAGGGGTCAAAGTTTATTTTGATTAGGGTTCAACATTGACTTTAAACATTTTTACACCATGAGAATTTCTATCTTCCCTAAATTTTATAGTAAAATATCAGCAAAACATAAAAATCAAAATATATTTAAATATCATCAATAGTTACCATTTAAAATCTTGCCATCAAGGTTTAAAAGAAAATTAGGGAAAATGATTATAATTAAGTATTAAAGATTGTTTTTTATTTCTTTTGTTTTTAGCATAAAGGTTGAATACAATATCCCGAATTTTTACCAATCATACTTTTTGTTTCAACCCCCCCCCAAACAAGAGACCCAAGCCTTTCCCCGTAAATCTAGATTTAACTTAAAAACCAATATAAACAGTGCACCTCAGACGCGTTGCCTGGGAGAGGGCGGGGGGGGGGGAGGGTGGCTTGATTGGCCTGGTAACTAAAAAGGGGTCCCAAAATGGGAGGGGAAAAATGACCAAAAATGAGCATCATGTGGGTTGACAAAACTTTTTTTGGAAAAAAAAATATCTTCGTGAAGGGTTTGGAGAATGTTCAAAATATAGCCAGGGTCCCGAAAAGTAAAAGCAGGGACAAAGATATTCAAGAAATTAAAGCCGGAGTAAAATCATGTCGCTACAGCCATGATAGCGGCAAAACAAATTAATAAATAAATAAATAATAATAATAATAATATTCCATCTTTATGACGGACAGTGTATGATCAACTATTGAATTTCCCGCGGTCTGCATCTGGTGAAGATTTTTATACAAGAAGTTGGTCACGTGATGCTTTCTTCAATAAAACGTATTAGCCCATGCGCAAACTTAATAAAGTCTCTATTGTCCCAAGACAATTAGCCCCACAGAATGTATTCAATTCGGCAATCTTGGATTCGCGCCGGCGATGCCCAACCGACGTCGGTTGACATTCGTGTGTCCTTCGGGTAAACTTCATATTACCTTCGCGTGTGATTCATAGTGCCATCGTGTAACCTTCTAAACTTTGCCCGAACCCTAAAAATGACCCCTTCGTACAACCATAGACGTAACAGGGAAATCGCACCTAAACATCGGGACAGTGTGACGCCACCTTAAAGTAGGGAATTATCGATCGCATGGTAGAGTCGCTTTATACAGAGCCGTAGCGACATAAGCGATCAAGTCTCTTTTAAAGACAATACACTGTCTATATTGATTAATTTGTCACATTTCAATTTTATGACTTCGACGCCAGTAGATCCACCAATTATGTCATGTGAAATGAATTCCAAGAATTGCTATTTAAATGGTTCATGTTGATGGAATGTGTTTTTTCCTCTCAGAGAAGAATGAATGAAATAATGAATCTGATTACGGCCTATATATAGAAGTTATCTTACATTGCCAAATGTGGGGAGCTTTTGTTCAGTTAGAAATTCACCTTTTCAATTTAGCGATCATCTAATCTTCATCGCTATGCCGTCTTGGCAAATCGCTTTAAAGTCTTGACAGATCGCTTTGACGTCTTGACAAATCTTTTTCCTTGGCATCGTCGTCAACGTCGTCGATCACCTCCTGCTAGCTACCGATGTTCATCATAATTATCTTGATATTGCTGTTGCTCTATAATTTGATGCTTCAATATCAAATGCATGGAAAGCTTAAGTGATTCTTATGATAAGTTCACACAGACTTTTACATTTAGTTGCGTTTTTGTTGTTTTATGCTAATTTAATTTTCTATTCTATCATTTCTCATTTATTTCTCTGTTTTATTGGATGAAAATAAATTATTACTATTTCAACCGCTAACTATGACGGGAAGGCGTCCGTGGGGATCAGCCGAAAAAAGGATTTTTCGACGTAACGCCGAACGTAATGCGGCGGTCACAACTCGTCGTAGGCTACGGGGCACGTGCCATCGACGTAGCCTGCGTTGTATGTGCAATGCACGCACAGGTCCTAATTCAACTTCTGCGATTCCTGCAATTCTATAGCAAGGGTATTGTAAAAACTGCCTGCGCGTCGTACATGCATTGTACCTGCGAGGTACCTCCGCTGCACGAATTTTCTACGAAATCCATCGTAGGGAGTTGCACGTCGATGGTACGGCGAGTTGTGACCGCCGCATAACTTATATTATGTCAAACAAGATCGCGACAAGTGGGAAAATTATGTCGCTCATCCATCCACCCCACGACATGGATTTACGCCGTTGCTACAATGCGTAACAACAACAACAACAACAACAACAAGAGCAAGAACACAAAAAAATGATGGATTCTGGGGTGAAGGTCTATATGTAAAGAAAACTCGGTCATGGTCTCAACTTCAAAATGACACAAACAATTTCCAAAATTGGTTCATGAATAGGGGAGAGCGGGGTTATATAGAACGTTTTTCACAAAAATGGCCGTAAAACAAAAGCGGATTTATTTCAAGAACCAATAAACAACACTGGCGTAAATCCCGGGGGGGGGGGGGGGTGGGATACATCCCCCCCAGTTTTCAAGAAAGAAATGAAAAGAAAAAAAACTACATAATTGTGTTATTGGTTAAAAAAGCGCTTTTAATACCAGGCGCGGATCCAGGATTTCCCAGGGGGGGGGGGCCCAACTTTGACCAAAAAAAATCTTGCGAGCGGAGCGGGCAAACGAGCGCGAAGCTCGAGTTTAAACATTCCCCGATATAATAGGCCTATATATACTGACCTAAAACGAGGAATTTAAACAATTTCTTTTTTTACTCCTATGAAAACAAAATAATAATATATACTAGCCAAACAAATAATAATCTGAATATTTTAAACAAAACTTTAATGGTTTGAATATATTATGTATTTTAAATTGCCACCATGAATACGATTATTTCCCCCATTATAATTACATCAGACGCGGCGAGCGAAAACTATGCCATAATTATCTGGGAGAACAGTATGTTATGCCCAAGTTCAAGTTGTTATGCCAGAGGCGGTGGAATGAAGTTGAAAGTGGGGGTCGAGATTGAAAAGGGGCATTTTTCCTGAAAAGGGGGCAATTGAGACCAGAGGCATAAAGAAAAATGTATTCGGATGCATAAGGGGTGCGCCCCAAAAATTGCATTTTAATTGATGCTTTTAAGAATGTGTTTTGTATTTCATTAATGAAAAAAAAGCAAAGCGAGCGCGAAGCGCGAGCCGAAATTTTTTAGCTTTCATTTGAGATAATTGTGCATCATTGCCCCTATTTATTATCCGCGAGCGCGAAGCATGAAATAAAAACTTTGAGGTAAAAATTTGAATAAATTGTGCATTACATACCCTACTAAATTAGTATCTGCGAGCACGAAGCGCGAGCTTAAAATTTTGAGTTCAAAATTGGAGTCATTTGTGCATATTTATGGTTTAGTATCCACGAGCGCGAAGCGCGAGCTGAAAAATTTGAGGTAAAAATTTGAGTTATTTGTGCATTATGATTTAGTATCAGCGAGCGCGAAGCGCGAACCGAAAATTTTGGGTTTTAGAAGATGTATGGAATAAATAAATTGGCATTTCTAGCATAAAAAATTGCAGATAATTGTGTAACAAAGACCATATTTAGTATCCGCGAGCGCGAAGCGCGAGTTGAAAAATTTGAGTTATTGTGCATTATATATACCCTACTAAATTGGTATCTGCGAGCACGAAACGCGAGCCTAAAAATTTGAGTTCAAAATTGGAGTTATTTGCGCATATTCATGGTTTAGTATCCACGAGCGTGAAGCGCGAGCAGAAAATTTTGAGATAAAAATTTGAGTTATTTGTGCATTATGATTTAGTATCAGCGAGCGCGAAGTGCGAACCGAAAATTTTGGGTTTTAGAAGATATATGGAATAAAGAAATGGGCATTTCTAGCATAAAAAATAGTAGATAATTGTGTATCAAAGACTATATTTTGTATCCGCGAGCGCGAAGCGCGAGCTGAAAATTTTAAGTGAATTGTCCATTATATACCCTACTGAATTGGTATCTGAGAGCGCGAGCGCAAGCCGAAAGTTTTGAGCTAAAAATTAAAGTTATTTGTGCATTATGGTTTAGTATCCGCGAGCGCGAGCCGAAAATTTAGGCTTTTAAAAGATATATAGAATATATGAAGGCGCACTTTCAAGACAAGAAATTGAAGATAATTGTGTATTATAGACCCTATTTAGTATCCGCGAGCGCGAAGCGCGAGCTGAAAATTTATTGTGCATTATATACCCTTCTGAATTGGTATCTGCGAGCGCGAAGCGCGAGCCGAAAATTTTGGGGTTTTAAAAGTTATATGGAATAAATAAAGGGGCATTTTCTAGAACTAGAAAATGGTAGTGTATTATAGACCATATCCGCGAGCGCGAAGTGCAAGCCGAAAATTTGGGGTTTCAAAAAATATATTGAATAGATAAAGGGGCACTTTCTAGTATTCCCACGAGGCCGACTATTTTTCCCAGGAGGCCGAGGGCCCAGGATGCCGAGGGTTCACGAGGCCTCTTTTCTTTGTGAAATTTTGAAACTTTAGTTTTAAATATTTTTTTACTTTTCGTCATTAATGTATTTCTTTTTCTTTAAAAACGGCGTTTGAGCAGTATTTAGCAAAATACAATATGAGAAAAATCGGCCTCGCTGGCCCTCCCCATATTAAAGGCCTTAGTTATGGTACTTTAGAACCCAATAAAGCCTATTTCGCGCTTCTTATTGAATAAAGTTGGGCGAAAATTTTACAAGCATCGGGCCTTATTCCGTTCTCTGTCTTTCTTTTTCTTCTTTTCTTTCCCTTTTTCCTTCTTTCTCCCTTTTCACTTCTATTTTTTTTTTGGGGGGGGGGGCCCGGGCCCGTCGGCCCCCCCTGGATCCGCGCCTGTATACTACAAAGTGCCTCTTTTTAACTCCCAAAACCCCAAATTTTTCTTGCTCGGTCGCTATGCGACCTCGCACTAAGTAACAATTAGTAGGCTAAATAAAAAGGTTTGATCCAATGCCCTCGTCTGGGGACAAACCTTTGGATAGGGTGTTCTTGAAAAATCAAAAACATTAATGTAGTTGTGTACGGACTTGGTTGATGGAGGGCTTGGGGCCTGCAGTCCCAAAAAATTTTATAGCAAAGATTGTGATTTGTTTTTATCACCGGTCTTTAACAAAGCATCATCTGCACGTAAAATGAAAATTGTAGCTTCAAAATAGATACTAAAAAGGGAATATCATGCACAATTAAATCAAACTTTGAGCTCAAAATTTTCGGCTCACGCTTCGCGCTCGCTGATACTAAATCAGATAAAAATTATATTAATATTTCCAATTATAAGCTTAAAATTTTCGACTCGCGCTTCGCGCTCGCATTACCTTTTCAATTTTCAATTTACGCCGCTGATAAACAATCAGCTTGAGTGTATATCCTATGCTGCAAATGTACCCCATAAAATTCTTAAACTTAGTGATGGTTCTGGAAAAAATCCATCTTTAACAAGACCATGTCAAGTGTTCCAACTAACCACACACACGGTGTTATTTGGAACAAGGTATGGGGTAAGTTGAAACATTGTGCATGGTATCTTTAGAATTATATTTAAACTAGCAACAACATTGGGTCAGATGCATAAAAAGTAGCAACTGCTTGAAAGCAATTGCTTCAAGCAAAAGCAATTGCAAGCCAAGCGAAAGATCAAGCCAAAGCCATTGCTAAATTTCGTATGCATAACCTTTTGCTAGTGCTCAAACCCTTTGCTTGCCTTAAGCGAGCAATTGCTAGCGGATTCAACAATAGCGACGTCACGCTGATGCGAACACGACTCACAAAACAAAGGCGAGACTCGTATGCAAAGGAAGGTGAGATGATTTGGGAAGAGATACTGAAAAAATAGACAACTTCACTTTTTTGCATATTCTTCATAAAGTTATAAAAAAATAAAAATAAAGTTACCAATTATTGGTTTGATTAACCATGTTAACCGTTCAAAAAGATTGTGAAATACACAGAGACACTGCTTTTCAGGAAATTTCTGAATTCAGGAAAACTTTGCTTCTAATTCCGGTGTTCTATCTCACAGAACTAGGATTTCCTCTGTGTTTGTATTGACTAATTACATAAATATATTCCTTAGATATGTCGAGAAACAGTAGCCTGGCTTATCCCCAACACTCCCCCCACTGATGCTTGGAACCCTGGGTCCGCCAGGTAATGGAGCACCGGTGTAATGCATCCTTCCCCTGTTTCATCGTGTTCTTGTAAGAATCTGTAAGCCATTCATTCCACATTCTTTTTATCGAAACGAAAAAAATTCTGATAGATCTCTGGAGTAATTTCTTCTCGATTAATTTTGTTCCTGTGCACCTTAGATTTTTCTCTCACATGCATAAACATGATGATTAACCGTGAATGTCTTGATCAAGCAAACGCTCAAGCTGCTATGAAGGAGCTTGACAAAATACGAGCAAATGCCTAAGCGCACTAGCAAAATGTTTTCTTTATATGCATACACTTTTTAGCAGTTGCTAAATCGTCAAGCAAGTGCTAGCAGGCAGTTAGCAATTGCTTGAGCTTACTAGCAAAGGCTTTTGCTTGTAAGCAATTGCTCATTTTTATGCAAACGGAATCAAGCTAAAGCCTAGAAAAAGCAATTGCTATTTTTTATGCATCTGACCCATTATTACATAGGTTCAGCTAACTTGCTTTATTGATTTCAATTAAAATATTAAAGATTTGTGCTCAAATTCTGTTTTACTTCATGTTTTATTAAACTTGATAGCATCCACTCACATACAGACATTCTGAAGTCCCGTGAAGTAGCATTCTGCTATATATTTGGTTTAAACCAAAATAGAATTGTCCAATGTGCAATAATATACATGTACATCAATTTTTCGGAACACTTCATTGAATTATATGATTTTTATTTTTTTATTCAGCTGAAACCAATTTACTTAGTACATGTTCCAACTAACCCCGTTCAAAATGTTCCAACTAACCCCAGAGGCCCATTTGACAGTTGTAAGCTTACAGCACAAAATAGGGACAACAACATGCCATATAATTAACCATGTTTTGTAGCTTGGTATAACTGTTTGCTAATACTTAAAGACCGACCAACTTAATTTATGATCTTCTCTGAGATAATAAAACAGAAGGTGAAAAAAAACAAACATTGCTTTCTAACTTCACGAGGCTTGAAGCACATGTGCTGTCTAAAATGTGGTGGATGGCAGTTGCTAATAGCAAACAACCTGAGGTAAAATTTGCATAAATATATTTATAGTCGTTAAAGAAAATAACAATGTTTCAACTAACCCCGTGATCCAACTAACCCCCCTCTTCCCTACGTGAGCACCACCACTTTGTTAATTGCTGATGGTCTGCTGATTTCATAATGAAAATTTTTTTTATCATGCTTTTTTTTTGTTGCATGATTGCTCCAAATGACATGGTTTATGAAACTTGTGCATGAATGACTTCATACTTATGCCTATTATAGGTCAATCTATCTGTTGATATCATTTTGCTGTATTCCATGCCAACCAAAATGGTTTTGTGAAGGACATGCACGAAAATACGGTTGCTCAGGAATTTTTTTTCGTGTCCTACACAAGTAGAGTTATTTTCAAAATTTTTGGTCGTTACGCCTTCCCGGTTCTAAATCTATTAAACTTACTTCAAGGTTATTATTAACTCCATGTAAATAGACACTGAATTATGAGAATAATAACGATTTAGATGGTATCTTATGATAGAAAATTTCAGTTTCAGTATTAAAAAGATATCAATAGGCATATAATGATAATGGAATAAGATCCCAATGACATTTGCTTCAGCGACAATCGTCCCGCTGTAAATACAGTTCGGAGTTTTCCAGCAAACGTGTACAAAACGCGAAAGTGACGATTTGTGATTTTTAGCCTTTTTTTTTTTGGTTTGTTTCATAACCCCCAATCTCGGCTCAGCCTCTCCACTTTAATTTGAGTAATGGTTTTTAAACTGTACTCTACCCCAAACATGAAATAAAACACATTTTCAACCCGAACCATAATTCACGATAACCCTACATTATAAACAAAATAAAGCCAGGAGATATTATCACAGGAGAAAGTGTCTCTGTAAACAACAACCAACTAGACAACGGAAATGCTACCACTTTTACCATTGCTACCATTATTTGCACAAAAATCTTTTTTGAATGTGCCAACTGCAATTCTCTACCTAATGACATTAAGGTGGCCCCTAGTCACAACATGTTTAAACGCACTTAAAAAATACTAATCAGCCAATAACCTAGTTCATCAGTATTCCCTTCTAATGAATCTTTCTATTTGCTTTGGACCATACTTTTGTAATCTTACTTAAAAGTTATTATGTCACAGGGGTTTGGGTCTTACAAGCTCTGCTTATTTTTAAGTTCCTCCGTTTAAATATATTCATTGATCATTTTTTTTTTCAGTTCTTGCTTTTTCATAATCTTTCGTATTGTTCAATATGTGTTTTATTTTATACTACAAATTTGGGTTTAAATTGATTACATTTCAATGTATTATTGAATCTATCTATTTCTATACGGAAAGTGAATTAAATGTTGAATATTGAATAATGTTGTTTTACCGAAATGTAGCTATTTAAAGTTCTCAAAATCCATGTCAAACCTTTCCCTGCCATAGGCCCTAATGTTTAATCATTACCATCATCTAGTGCCGTTAATTAGAAAGGGAATGCATCTCCACAACTCACGGTCATTAGGTTTTTCAGATCCATCCATAGGTCAGTCCTCTTCATTTCTTGACATGATCTGATCTATCCGATCATATCAATTCTACTCCACGTGAAATGTAAATCTAACGTATGACATTAAATCTTAACATAGAGACGCGTCCATTATTTGAGGAGGAAACGCAACATTACATTCATGAGTTTAGTGGAAATACATGCAGCTCAGCGGCGCAGAATGTCAACAAAACCCGCGCTAACGGGGGAAGCGACCGATTGACAACTGCATGCAATTATTACTTAGCGTACAAAAAAAAAACTTCCCTGTCGGTAAAATGTATTATCAGTCGATCCGTTCGAGGAAATTAGTCATGGATATGAAATAAAATATTGAACTTTTATCATAGTTTTCGTAGGTAGATGCTTCAGACCAGATTGGGGAAAGAGACATTATGGCAAGCCTATAACACCATTGTGCTAAAGTTGTAATCAGAATCTTTATTTCACATAGATTGATGTTCCTAACGATTATTGATATAAATAGTGATCTTGTCACATCTTGCGAAGACGCCGTCCACATGCGATATGCATGTGATATGCGGAAATATTGACCCATCGAGTAAAGATTTGTTTGTGATAATGTTCAAAAGTGACAGGACTTTTTTTTAACCAATCGAAATGAAAGTACCATATTTGGAAAACTGAGAATTCAAGCTTTTAAAAACGGCTTGATCATTAAGCTGTAATATAATTATGCGTAATCAAGGAAGATGATTATGCAGCGTAATGAGCTATTTTGATAGCAAAATTGGCCATATTGTACAGGAAATTTGCTCTTACTAGGATTTCGAATTGACACAAGTGACAGGACTTTTTTTTCCCTTTGCAATAAGTTTTCCTATTTTTGAAAAATTCAGACTCTTAGCGTACTTATTCAAGTTGATCATTTCTTTGAAAAGGTAGTTGCTCGCCATAATCAAGAAAACAAAGTGAAAAAACTGTGCAAAAATACAAAAAGTCTATGGCCGCGTTCGCTTTGCGTAGAGTGATAGCGCCCTCTTCCTCTTAAGTTTACAACTAGAATTGATATGGTTTTGCTGTCTACCCCTTTCCCGTTTACCATGTAGGCCTACTATAATTCCTTCAAATAAATCCCTCTGCAATTATGTTCACTCTATATATGACATGTCCAACATACTAAATGTTTCTGTTTTGTACAGTCTTCATCAGTTCTCTCTGTTTTAGCTCTATTTATGACTTCTTTATTGCTTACCCTCACCACCCCAGCTAATTCTCAGCATTTTCCTGAATCACCATGTTTTGAAATGATACTAGTTTTATTCTCTCTCACTCACTGCATAGAGTCCATTTCTGTACTCAGTTTAAAGTTGAAGCATGAGACTGTCCAAAAACACTTAATTTAGTCATGACGTAATTTGAATCTGTCCATGTCATAATCATTTAAGTCATGTATTAATTCGAAATATGACATGGCCTAAATAATTATGACATATACAAATTCGAATTACGACATGACATAAATCTAAATTACTGCTCAACGTTTTTAAGTCATGACTTTAAATAATTGATTTCGCGACATAAAATAAAAAAGGTCTTGTAGCAAATCGAGTTGATACATTTCAAAATTATTTACATCGTGTCTCAATTCGAATTAAGACACGATCTACATAATCACGACATGTATATACATTCATAAGAACTTATTTACAACGTTTACACATCCCCAAACAGCCAAATTTATAAAAACATATACATTAGCATACTATCCAACACCATTTATAAAGTCTGATCAGAAACTTAGTTATATTCAGATTGTACATTGCATACATGCATAACATCTCATGATGGTACTAAACTATTAGACATTTAACATTGTATTAACAGAATGCTTTTATCAAAGAGAATGCTGCAAAGCTTTGTTATTACAATTAATTACAAAGTGGAATGCATTGTATTTACAAGGTGAATCCCATAATAAATGTTCATACTTTTCATTGTAGGCTTCTTCATACAGAATAAATTGCTAATTCAATTAATAAACTCTCCCGCTTGTGTTTAGCAGCACCCCACACATTTGAACATGTCTCTATAATAGTCTGAAGTCGATCCGTGTCCAACTTGCAAAACCCTCGATCGTTATCCGATCACCTTTCATTAAAAAAAACTTGGGGTGTAAATAGAGACCAGATGACCTCCACATATTTTTTTTTTCAATGATGTTTGTTCTAATGCTGCTTTTTGCATTCCGTTACAATTAAAATAACACAATATAAAGATTTATTGAACATTTGCAAGTGACCAGTCATAATTGTAACCAACTTGCAGAATCATCGATCATTTTATAAAAATACTTTGGCTATTAAAAGATGACAATTCGCCACCAAATAATTACATGAAAAAAATAGAAATAAAATTTGGGCAGGAAAAAAGTGGTAAAATTATAGAAATTGTGGGGGGGGGGGGCAGAATTCTATGGTTCCGCCAAGGGTACCATGAAAAAAAAATATGTTCACTTTTTTCTACAGGCAGACCAATATTTCGGTTTGACACTATCCCGTGAAATCAAGCTTTGAAATGTTGCCCCCCCCAAAAAAAAAAAAAAAAAAAAAAATAAAATTGTAAGCCTTGTTTTTTTCCGCGCAAAAGATTTTTCGATGTTACAGTTTCAATCCCGTGAAACTGAGGCTTCGCAAATTCCCCCCTCTAATTTTTTTTTCTAATTAAAAGAAAAAAAAAAAATTGTTAGCCCAATTTTCTTCTTCGAATTCTGAAAGTGATGGGGAAATAAATGGCGCCAAAAATGAATCAACTACTTCCGCAGTATAATAAATAATGAAGTAAAAATCATAAATAGCAAAGTACAATGTCACGGAGAAGCACCTAAAATCAGGGCAGATCTGGGGGGATGTAGAGGGTATACCCCCCCCAAAAAAAAATAATAGATATATATATATATATATCTAGGGTAGATGTAGGGAATACCGGCCACTTAAGCTCATTTGCTTAATTAGGACATGAAAACAATAAAATCACAAAAGAAAAAGATTCTCATTGCTTAGCTACATCATTAAACTTTATTTTCCAAAAAAATTAAGGTAATCAAATATTTGTTGAGGCAGTTATATGCAAATAATGACGTCATGGTAAATTGTCCGGCATTCCCTACAGTGTTAGGAAATACCGGACAGTATGTTTTTACCCTTTTTTTTGTATAAAGATCTGTCTGGAAGCACTGATTTGAATGTAAACATCAACTTAACATGTTTGTATTGATTTTTTATAACATTATTCATTTTTAGAAGATTAATGCATTTTTACTACAAAATTTCAAAACACTCAGAATAACTTTATATCTCATGTAGATCATGACATATCACAATAATAATAAAGAGAAATACACATTTCAAAATTGTCAAACAAATTAATAAATAAATGTAATACATTATATATGCAATACTATTGATCTACATGCTTAGCAACTCAACCCGGAAGTGAAACAAACAACCGTCAATGTGGTGTCCGGTATTCCCTACACAAAACAATGACTGACTAGCACTTTTCAACACACTGCCACCCCAATACACAGCCTTTGTACAGTGCAAACACTCCATACACGTTTGGCCCACCCTCCACACATGTCCATAATGCATGAAATAGAGGTCATGCCCCATACTATTTTTTATACCATCACATTCTCTAAAATGTCAATTTTTACATCAGGCCATTTTTTCAGGCGGCAAATTTTCCTACCTTGACAGACTTTAGTAGTTTTCTCGGAGATTTCTCACTTGTTGTTGTCGAATACAGCATTCAACCTTCCCAGACAGACCACCTGACCAATAGATGCCGGAATTTCAACTCAGTTGATCTTATGTTGGCTACTAGGGCTGGACATGTGGTGACCGTCCGATATTCCCTACTGTCCGCTATTCCCTACATCTACCCTATATATATATATATATATATATATATATTAAAAAAAATAAATAAAAAAAAATAAAAATAGAAAATAAAATAAATATATAAATAAATAAATAATTTTTTAAAAATAACAATAAAAAAAAATATATAATAAGAAATGTAAAAGCCTATTCCTAATAGCATTTTCGCCTGAGCAATTAGCATTTTCATAAATTTGTAAACTGTTAGGGGGTGGACATGCTAGCTGCCCTGCGTGCAGCTAGTATTCAATACTTGAATATGGGACTTAATTTTAGCGCCGCTCCGTACCAGCCGTATGACAAGCCGTTTTACTATTAAAACATAATTTCTGATATCACTAATTCCAATTCCTGATGTCACAAAATCGAATTTCTGATATCACAAATTCATTTTCTGATATCAAGAAATCGAATTTGTGATATCACGAATTCCCATTGGCTAATTAGCACATAAAAACAATCTCTGATATCAAGAATTCGAATTCGAATTGATATCATCAATTCATTTTGAATTCGAGCATTAGTATTGTGCAAAAATTCAATTCTTAATTCAAGCGCTACTTTTGTGCAGAAATACTTTGTGAAATGGAGCACTATTTTTGTGCAAAAACTCAACTGTGAATTCAAGCACTGGTTTTGCGCAGAAATACATTTGAAATTCGAGCACTAGTTTAATGCAAAAAATGAGTTATTGCAGATAAAATTCAAAGCGCTAGTTTCGCGCTCATGATGAACTTCTTACTATCTTTTAAAGATAACGAAACCCGTTTAAAATTTCTCAAACTTTCCAAAGTTGGATGTGTAAATTTGTCCCTCAAGTTGTTCTGTCTGATAAGATTCGTCGTCTGCAATCGGACTGACAATACATCAGTTGGTGCTTGTTGGATTCGTCACTTTAAAGCATTTTGTCAATACATGATTTACATTTGTTACGTAAAGATATGCACTTTTATAGGCCTATATTAACTCGTATATTCCAATGGAATGCGGACATGTTATTTTAATTGGTAAGTCGCTTAATCTACAATCCGTGTCTTGGTCGTCCGTAATATTACGAGATTGTACAAGGACACAAGCACTGTACCTACCAAAAAAAAAAAAAAAAATGCAAAGAAAAGGTAAATAAATAAATAAATAAATGGGAGCATGGTGTCAATGTTATTCATGCTATTTCTGCAAACGGACAAATCTGCAGAACATTTTTCTAGCTTCGGGGTTTGTGAGTAAGTAAATTATTGGCTGAACCCATGTGCTAGATCCTGCAAGAAAGTCAAGGATAACCAAATGATGTGATGTGATATAGGTGATGATAAAAGGTATCCACACAATGTAGAATGATCCTGACAGCAGGACAATCGTAATGAATCCTTTCATCCATGCCATTGGCTGACGTCGATTTCCATCATGATCTCTGTTCTCCTGATCTCGTCTTGGGAAGCTATTCCCATCATTGTCTCGATTAATGGTATTTTGATTATTATAAAATCTGATGGCTTCCAGATTTGCCACCGCTTTCGCTTTTTGACGCACGATGAGAAACAGCTTCGCGTGAACCAATGTGGTAAAGACTAATGTTACACAAACAGGCGCGACGGCATATGATTTATCAACCATATCTCCTATTCGATTAGTCAGTGATCTAGTTGTGGCATCGTTCTCTGTGCATACTTCAATAAAAAAATTAGCGACGGGAGAATTAGGAATGGGAAGGTAGATTCCATGAGCCATCACAACAAGTAGATATGCGAATCCCAGTGACAGGAAAAACCGTCTCCGGGTTACAATTGCGGAGTATCTCAGAGGCTTTGTGACGAGGAGATATAGGTTGAAACTGATGGAACAGAGGCATATCATTATGGATGAAAGCAGAACATAATATACAAAAGGAAACACCATATTTGAGATGGTGCAAGCCCGTTCACTGTTGAAGAAATACCAGATGATACTCCAAAGGCTCCAAACAATGCTTAGGGCAATGTCCAGTGATGCCAGGAGTTTGTAAAGTACCTTCATGTAATCTTGAAGTTCTCTCTGATGATTGATAACAATCAGGACGATAACATTCAAGACTATTGAGAGAACAAATGTTAAAATATAAAAGCCAATAATTGCGGCTTCCCGATGTCCTATTTCATTGCCTGTTGCGTTCATCTTTCCAGATTCTACAGTGGCCAACGGTCCAAGTTTATTATCTGAAACAAAGGTGAAACGGAAAGTCCTATTGCCCAATTGATCGTAGGTCCGACAGCCAGTTAGCAGAGTGTCAGATCGACGTTGCTCTATCCCTTTCTTCTAGAACGCCAAACAGTGTAGCAGCAACTCTTTTTGTTATGACGCTGCCGGGCATCGAACTCACGACCTGCAGAGTATGAGGCGGACGCTCTATCCACTGAGCCAACACATCGGTATAAGATATTTATATATATATATATATATATATGTCGTAATATTACCGATATTAAGCGCATAAACTCTAGTTGGCTGCTTACACCTGTGGAGAATATAGACACAGGCTAATAGCGTTGTCGTGTCAATAATGATGATAATGGTAATAATAGTGAAAACTTATAAAGCGCACACACCGTCCAAGGACGCTGATGGCGCTAGCTCATACACAGTTCTGTTTGATGAAGAAATACCACAAATTAATATTACATGTTACTAAAAAACGAGATTAAATTTTATTAAATGCATTCTCATCTCCGCCAGATGAGGCCTATATAATGGAGAATAATTGCGTTAAAAAAATCGTAGGTAACGTTATGCGACAGTCACAGAGACACTTGCGTCCGGCGTTGCGTCCAAAAATTCCCCTTTTTTCTGCGGAAATACATAAGAAATAATATAACATTTTTTTGTTTTAAGATTAAATAAGGATAAAACAGCAAGGACGTAACTAACCGTAAGTGTCTGTGTGACTGTAGCATTAGCGATGTGAGAATTGCTGCGCAGCATTAGGTTTCCTAACTTATACCAACATGACCAAGGAGATCTCCTTGCATACTCGGGGCTAAAGCGGCATTTATCAAATTGTTTCATTTAACACATTGGTTTAGTACCAATCTTGCTCTAAATAACCGCTTTATCAAAGATTAATTGCAAGGTTAACATAATAGTTTCATCAATCTAATTTTAAACCTAATAAAAAAAATGACAAAGTGGCGTTCACAGGAATTGTCCTCTGTGCTTCATCCCTCATAATGATTATGGAATTTCATTGGTTAGTGGAACATTTACACTACGATAATCTGTATGTGGTTTTTAAAAGCACTTGCTTGGCACATTCATGTAACTTGTATCATCATCCTATAAGAGGCAGTGCCTGGAGCATGGTTAATGATGTTGAAAAAAAAAGAGACTACAAACAGTATACCATTTAATTATGTCACAGATTTGTGAAGTCAGAATCAAATAAGTCTCACAGAAACGGTCAAAAATTAAATAGCAAAATTAATGAAATAATTAGTCTTTTGAGCACCCTCCCCATAACATAATGATTGATGTAACATCTTTTTTTCGGAGATTTGGCAAGAGTACAATATTTCCACCCTTATTAACTAACTTATTTTTTGGTGAATAGTTATCTTGTTCACCTTGTCGCTATGCCCCCTTTTGTCCAAATCATGAACCTCTCCACCTTATTCTATCGTTCTTTTAATCTTGTATTGGTAGGTGGAAACTGCAGTGGCCCCTTACGGTAAAGTGTTGATGGTAGCCCCTTGTTTGTAGGTCTATATTACTCATGCATTTTGTTAAAGCGTACAAGTCTCCAGCTCAGTTTTCTGGCTTCGGCGTTTGTGAGTAAGTAAATGATTGGTTGAACCCACGTGTTAGTACCTGAGAGACAGTCAATGATAACCGAAGAATTCGAAGTGGCATAGGTGATAATAAAAGGTATCCACACAATGTAGAAGGATCCTGAAAGCAGGACGATCGTAATGAATCCTTTTATCCAAAGCATCGGCTGACGTCGATTTCCCTCATGATTAGGCCTATGGATAACGTTTTCTCTGTTATCCTGATCTCGTCTATTACCACCATGTTCGATGTTAACTTTGTTAACGGTATTTTGATCATTGTCAAATCGGATGGATTCGAGATTGGCCATCTCCTTTACTTTCTGACGCACGATGAGAAACAACTTTGCGTGAATCAATGTTGTAAAGAATAAGGTAACACATACAGGGGCGATTATGTAGAATCTATCTACCACTTCTGCTACGCGAGAAGTTATTGATCTCTCTTCGAGCTCTAACTCCAGGCATTCTTCAATCAATTGTTGTATTAAAGGGGAATTAGGAATGGGAAGGTAGATTCCATGAGCCATCACAACAAGTAGATATGCGCATCCCAGAGAAAGGAAAAACCGTCTCCGGGTTACAATTGCGGAGTATCTCAGAGGCATTTTGACGAGGAGATAAAGGTTGATGCTGATGAAACAGAGGCATGTCATTATAGATGAAAGCAAAACATAATAGACAAATGGAATTACCATATATTTGATATTGTACAAGCTTTTGCGGTGTTAAATAAGTACCATATGATACTCCAAGAGCCCCAGGCGATGCTTAAAGCAATGTCCAGTGATGCCAACAGTCGGTAAAGAACCTTCATGTAATCTTGAAGTTCTCTCTGATGTCGGATAATAATCAGTACAAATCCGTTAAAAACCATGGAGAGAACGATTGTTACAATATAAAATCCGAAAATGGTGGCTTCATGATAACCTATTTCATCACCAGTCGAATTCATCTTTTCAGATTTTACTATGCACACAGAAAAAAATAAGTGTCAAAGCGACACGATCAGTGGCTCGTGATGACCAGACTACAATAAAGAGTCACATTTTCCTATCTAAAGGAGTCGACATGACTCTACAGAGTCAGCATAATACACCATGCAGAGTCTACGTGATCCACTGTGGACCTCGAGGTTTTGCAAGTGCTAATCAGAGTCACAGATTTCCTCTATTGGAGTCAGCATGACTCCTTTATGGGTCACAATCTTATTTTCACTATAAAAAGGAGTCGGGAAAAAGGTATCATAGAGAGTCTCTGTGACCCTCTATAATCCTCATGATTTAAAAAAAGTAACAATCAGAGTCGGGATGTCTCCTTTTGGTGTCTAAATAACTCTTTCGAAGAGTCACTTTTATATGACTATTAAAAAGAGTCGGGAAAAAGTATCATAGAGAGTCTTTGTGACCCCCTATAATCCTCATGATTTGAAAAAGTAACATTCAGAGTCGGGATTTTTCCTTTTTGGTGTCGAAATAACTCTTTCGAAGAGTCAGTGTTATATGACTATTGAAAAGCGTCAGGAAAGAGTATCATGGAGAGTCTTTGTGACCCTTTAAAATCCTCATGATCGGAAAAAGTAGCAATCAGGGTCGGGATTTCTCCTTTTTGGTGTCCAAATAACTCTTTCGAAGAGTCACTTTTATATGACTATTAAAAAGAGTCGGGTAAAAAAGTATCATAGAAAGACTTTGTGACCCCCTATAATGCTCATGATTTGAAAAAGTAACATTCAGAGTCGGGATTTTTCCTTTTTGGTGTCGAAATAACTCTTTCGAAGAGTCAGTGTTATATGACTATCGAAAAGCGTCAGGAAAGAGTATCATGGAGAGTCTCTATGACCCTTTATGATCCTCATGATCTGCAAAAGTAACAATCAGGGTCAGGTTTTCTTCTTTTTGGTGTCCAAATAACTCTTTCGAAGAGTCACTTTTATATGACTATTAAAAAGAGTGGGAAAAAGTATCATAGCGAGTCTTTGTGACTCTCTATAATGCTCATGATTTGAAAAAAGTAATCAGAGTCGGCATGTCTCCTTTTTGGTGTCTAAGTAACTCTTTCGAAGAGTCACTTTTATATGACTATTGAAGAGTGTCAGGAAAGGGTATCATGGAGAGTCTTTGTGACCCTTTATAATCCTCATGATCGGAAAAAGTAACAATCAGGGTCGGGATTTCTTCCTTTTTTGTGTTCCAAATAACTCTATCGAAGAGTCACTTTTATATGACTATAATAAAGGAGTCGGGAAAAAGTATCATAGCGAGTCTTTGTGACCCTCTATAATGCTCATGATTTGAAAAAAGTAACAATCAGAGTCGGCATGTCTCCTTTTTGGTGTCTAAGTAACTCTTTCGAAGAGTCACTTTTATATGACTATTGAAAAGTGTCAAGAAAGAGTATCATGGAGAGACTCTTTGACCTTTATAATCCTCATGATCGCAAAAGTAACAATCAGGGTATTTCTCCTTTTTGGTGTCCAAATAACTCTTTCGAAGAGTCACTTTTATATGACTATTGAGAAGTGTCAGGAAAGAGTATCATGGAGAGTCTCTATGACCCTTTATGATCCTCATGATCTGCAAAAGTAACAATCAGGGTCGGGATTTCTCCTTTTTGGTGTCCAAATAACTATCGAAGAGTTATATTTTATATGACTATTAAAAAGAACGGGAAAAAGTAACATAAAGAAGTCTTTGTGACCCTCTATAATCCTCATGATTTGAAAAAGTACAAATCAGAGTCTGGATTTCTCCTGTTTTGTGTCCAAAAAACTTCTTTCAAAAAGTCACGTTTATATGACTATTTAAAGGAGTCGGGAGAAAGTATCATAGAGAGTCTCTGTGACCCTATACCGAGTGAGTCAAAAAAACTTTACACCTACAAAAATGTCAATAAAAAGAAAACTAATTTATAAACCCTAAATATTTCACATATTTGAAGGGTAACTCCACCCGCATCTTCTGGTACTATTTTTGTGTGGTATGTCTTTACGCTTGGATGAACACGACGCATTGTTTGCGAACATGCAAATTTCGAATTGTGCCAGGGTGGGATGAAATTGAAACAACAAAAGCTGACAAAAAAAAAGCAACTCCAGCGTGAATAAAATAGCATAACTTTTTAACGAAAATGGATTCCGCTTAATAACTTGGCAGGGGTGTTGTTACACATATTGTCTACATTTTGTATGAAAATGAGATAAATCTGTAGAGTCAGGCATGAGTGAGCACACGTCAAAGACAAAATAATCTCTTTTCAAAAGTATTAGGAGGCCTTTTTAGGTCTGTCCAATGGCAACTTACTTTTTTATGTGTACTCATTCGTGCATTACTTGACGAGTCAATTTAATTTTCATACAAAATGTTGTCAATGTGTGTAACAACACCCCTGCCAAGTTATTAAGCGGAATCCATTTTCGTTAAAAAGTTATGCTATTTTATTCACGCTGAAGTTGCTTTTTTTGTCAGCTTTTGTTGTTTCAATTTCATCCCCACCCTGGCACAATTCGAAATTTGCATGTTCGCACACAATGCGTCGTGTTCATCCAAGCGTAAAGACAAACCACACGAAAATAGTACCAGAAGATGCGGGTGGAGTTACCCTTTCAGAATATGTGAAATAATTTCGGGTTTATAAATTAGTTTTCTTTTTATTGACATTTTTGTAGGTGTAAAGTTTTTTTTGACTCACTCGGTATAATTCAAATCTGGTAGAGTATCGAAAATCACATAATTTGTTTTTAAAATTGAATTTATAAAATTGAGGACAATTTTTGTTAAAGTCCCAGACCGGACCGAGAAATGAAAACCAAAATTACATATAAAACGAAAGCTAATATTTCTTCATAATACAACAATTCCCAATTTAAGCATTTTTATCTTCCATCCAGAAAGTATTTCATTAAAAAGTTGATCGAACCTCAACCAGGCCATCCCTCCCAAGTACTCGAAAAAGTACTCCTATTATAGTGGCTCGGCTGATGACGTCAAAAAAATGTTAACGGAATGCTACATGCTAAATGCTGAATGAATTTGCCCTTTCATTTCATAACAATAGAATTCTAGCACACATGGGGTCTATTGTTCTGACATAGCAATACAAACGTGTTTTCTAAAGGCGAAACCCAATCATGCCTGGCAGTAGCATTCCCTTAAACTTCTTTGATGTCATCGACAGCGCCATTAAAATAGGGGTAACTTTTCGAATATTTGGGAGGGATGGCCTGGTTGAGGTTCGATCATCTTTTTATGAATACTGTTATGAAAATTTAATTTATTTTGGAGGTATTTATGTTATACGCCTACTTAGCTTTCAATCGATGTAATGTTGTATTTACTCCGTCAACGGTCTTTAAAGAAGGATATTATATGTAGGACTGTTTATTGTACATTTAGGTTTCCTTCGTTAGTTGACCTTATTTCTATTCAGCTTTGGTATTTAGTTCAGCTTTGTTCACATCCATTTCCTCTTTGACTTTCAACCTTCTTCTCCATCATTCCATTCCTATTCAGATGTCTTCATTCATTACATTCCACATCTGATTCTTTTGTTCAACATTCTTATTACATAATCATCTCATCTTATTCATCTACATCCTCTTATCTCTTATTGGTTATTCTTATGAATTGGACTTTTACATTTTGAGTTGGTTCCTCCATTCTCTTTATTTCTATTGGTTAATATGACTTAATTTGAATATGTAAATTTATCTTGTATTAGTATGATTTCTGATGTGGCCGAGTAGCCCTTGAATAAATCAGTGCACTACCAGACTTCATCAAGTTAAGTTGTATTTTATTTCGTGTCTTGTTCCTGTTCCTGTTTTTGAATCTTCCGTTTGCTGTCATCTCAGGGACAAACGTTCGACCCCCCAAACCAGAGTTTAGATGACACCTCATTGGAGTCTACCCACTGGACCCCTCCAGGAGTCTTAACATGCATGACTCTTATTGGGAGTCATCTCGGACAAATGCTCAACCCCCCAGAGGAGTATAGAGGAAACCATATTAGAGTCTACCACCTTCACTCATACAGGAGTCAAGCATACTTTGACCCAACGGAGTTTAGATGACACCGCATTCAAGGTTACCCTTTATACAGTGTCATCTAAACTGCCTCTTGGGTCCAAGTATGCTGGACTCGCTAGGAGTCTAGGTGGTAGACTCTGATATGGTTTTGTCTAAACTCCATTTGGGGGTTTAGCATTTGTCCGAGATGACTCCCAACAAGAGTCGTGCATGTTAGACTCCTGGGGGTGTCAAGTGGGTAGACTCCAATGAAGTGCAGTGGGTACCCTTTAATATGGTGTCATCTAAACTCCCTCTTGGGTCCAAGTATAATGGACTCCTGTAGGAGTCTAAGGTGGTAGACTCTGATATGATTTCCTCTATACTCCTCTGGGGGGTTGAGCATTTGTCCGAGATGACTCCCAATAAGAGTCATGCATGTTAAGACTCCTGGAGGGGTCAAGTGGGTAGACTCCAATGAGGTGTCATCTAAACTCCCTATGCTAGACTCCTCTAGGGGTCAAATAAGGAAGACTCCAATGAGGTGTCATCTAAACTCTGGTTTGGGGGGTCGAACGTTTGTCCCTGAGATGACACTCGGAGAGAGTCCAGTATGTTTGACTCCAGTTGGAGTCAAGAAGGTAGACTCCCACGAGGTGTCATCTAAACTCTGGTTTGGGGGGTTGAACGTTTGTCCCTGAGATGACACTCGAAGAGAGTCTAGTATGTTTGACTCCAGATGGAGTCAAGAAGGTAGACTCCCACGAGGTGTCATCTATACTCTGGTTTGGGGGGTTGAACGTTTGTCCCTGAGATGACACTCAAGAGAGTCTAACATGTTTGACTCTAGTCGGAGTCAAGAAGGTAGACTCCAATAAGGTGTCAGTTGTACTCAAATTAAAGAGTCTGCTTTAACCAATTTAAGTGTCATCTCAGGGACAGAGCTGGACTCTTGTAAAAGGGTCACTTAGACACTTATTTTTTTATGTGTGTGGTCTTATTGTGAGTAGATGTTCTAAGTATTATTGTTATAAAAATCAAGCTCTCAAACTTGCGTCGACTGCTGATGCTTTCTCCGCAAAACAGATTTTCTCAGACTGTCGTCGAGTCAATATCAGAGCAATGTAATCTTCTCTACAACATGTATAATATCATGTCCCCACTTATCGACAACAAACACCCTCTACTCCTATAAGCTCCAGCACAATAAACACATAAACAATTCATAATTTGGGGATATAGCCACTGATAGCTGGCCCAATGTAAGATGAGAATGTCAGAATAATTAGTCCATAAGCACACCATTTCAACAGCAAGTGGCGCGAGTCGGCGAACTGACTTGTCGTTTAAAAAAAAAAGTAGAAAAAAAAAAAAAAAAAAAAAATCAGCTACGAAAAAACCCCCGTCACAAATCACCCAATTATTTTAGCGTTGCCCTGGCTTTTAATGGACTTTATGAAATCTAAAGTTGATACCATCAATACATCAAGCTCAAAACCTCTTTTCGAATATTGCCTCTATTGAAATCATTCATCTTGGTAGAGTGTTATCCATGAATAAATACATATTCTGTTAGTATTTTGATTATTGAAGGTCGGGGCACATTGCCTATTCTGTAACGCAACAGTCATGGAAAAATTTAGATCAGTCATTATACAAACAAAAGTAGGATGTCCTATTTCCGCTGAAAGGATACAAAATGGAATATACTCATTAAATATGCCCATTCTATCAACACAGGATAAATCTTTAACGAAACCATTTGGAGCAATATTGGCAGGGTTTTTATTACTTGTCAACTAAATTCTTGATGGAATGAAAAATGAAATATACCCAATAAATAAGTATGACCATCCTATCAACGCGCGATAAATTTTTAACGAATGCATTGCGAGCAATATAGGCAAGGTTTTTTATTACTTCTCAACTGAATTCTTGAGAAAATGAAATATAAATGTATAAATAATCCCATTATCTGACTCCTCATGCTGTCAGAATAGTATTCCACAGGATATAAACCTTCACGACCCCCTTTAAAACTAAACTTCTCAATGGGGCCAATGACTCTAATAGTTATTAACTTTTAAATCGGTGAATGAATGTGACTGGCCTTAGCTGTGAAGTGTGGACATAACATGACATGCTGTACATGTGCAAGAATATGAATAAGAGGACGCTGGTGTAGAATACTCGCAGATATGATTGGAATACAGATACAGACATGTGTGAGGACGCCAGCTAGTGATTTCATTGTGAAAACAAAGTCAAAAGTCGTTTGTGCCGAATTGATTAGAGTTCAATGTTGAGTCATGATATCTTGTTATTGTATTCTAATCTGGATAAAAAAAAAACAGTTAAAGAGGAGACTAGTGATAATAGAAATAATAAGAGAAAGAGAGAGAGAGAGAGAGATATATAAAGAGAAGGGCGGGGGAGAGGGAAAGAGAGAGAGAGAGAGAGAGAGAGAGAGGGGGGTATATGCATAGAAGAAGTAGTTACTTTGAGCATTTTCTCAATATATTATATTCCGAGGAAGTTACCACTAAGAGTTCATAAGGAGAAAAAAAAAATGAATAATACATAATCAAAGGATTAAAGATGTACGTTCCCCATAGTGTAGAGGGAGTTCAAAATACGTACGCGGTAACGAACTATGCAAGCTGCCCATTTATACCAACGATGAGCGACTCTTACGCAGTGGTCCAAAAACCGAAAGCTATAACACCCGAACGATTGCCGAAGTCTAAGCCAATTTCTTATCGGCAATGATTCGCGTGCAAGCGAGAAGGTGATACTAGATCCGAACACTGCAATGTATTCGGCCCAGGTATTCACTCATGCACGTATGCTTTATACACATAAACAGTAGCACACACATGTTGTGTATCGCGAATCGCTCTCACAGCGCGATCGCGATTGGCTGGCATGTAACCGTATGCAAATTAAGTCATGCTCTAAGCTAGCTTCGTGAACAATATGGCTGCGACCACACATAGCGCATCTTGATTTCTCGTTTTAGTTTAGCGATGCCCATGAATGACCAACGCTTATCGAAAATTGAACCAAATAAAGAGGATGGTTTTTACCGGTAAAAAAACGAAAAACATGACAAAATATCTTAAACCTCGAATGTTTTTATTTTTTAAAAACAAACTTAAACACATTTTAAAACCTAAACTTAAAACCTCCCTCACACGCACAGATACACAATCACTCAGAAACACACTGCAATTATTTTATTATTTTCTTACCACTTGATATTGTATTTGAATTAAACGGAGTCATCATCAAGGATTCGTGAATTATGTTTGTTTAAAATTTTATTTACTTATACTCCGAATATTGATGATGCTTATCAATGAATTTGCATACAATGCAATATTATGATAATGAAGAAGCATAAAAAACAGCCACCGAATTCTTCTAAACTTTTGTTTGTATTTTCCGTTATGAAGGTAAACATAAGTGGAGGAAAATAGTCTGCAATTATTATCGGCTTACAATAGAATTAAAAAAAAAAAAAATGCTGGACATGATCCTAAACATAAGAGAGAGAGAGAGAGAGAGAGAGAGAGAGAGAGAGAGAAGGGCGAAGGCGGGGGTGGTTAGGAAAAATTATAGAGGGTTGATACATAAAAGAGAGAGTAGAAGGATGTCGAAAGGGGGTCATGAGACCGTTTTAATATGGGTTGGGTTGAAGGAAACGGGAACAGAGAAGCTACATAGACAGGCAGACGGTGAGGATTTCTTGGTTTTATTATTCAGATAATATCTTGTTTGGAATTAGGAGTTGTCTCATCTTGGCGGCTTATGAAAAGCTTTAATTTTGCCAAATGAATACAAATAAATAATATTCATAGATGACCCAAATAAAATATAAGACACCATCTATGAATCACATGAAATATACATTTATTGAAATCACCAAGAGTCATTTTCATAGGTACACAACTTTTACGTCAGTCCATACATTTTCAAGAATAAACATTCAAATTGGTAAATTAAATATTGAATATTAGAATCGACACAATAATCATGATAATAAACCTTGGTTGGACATCTACATTATAAATGATTAAATGCACATGTACTACTATCAGTATAATCAGAGAAGCAGTGTAATTACTGTTCCCGTGATTGTTTTGTTTGTTTTGCAAGTCGCCTCCAAAACACACCATAATTAATTTATAATGAAAAAAAAAGAAAAGCAACAGCTTGTCGATTTGAGAGTATTCGGTACGTAAGAATCGATTGCCTACACAAGTGTTTTTGATGTTCATCGCTTGTCAGATCAAACTCTAGTTCACGATCATCATCATCATCCTCTTCTTTTAATGGAAGACGTGTTGGAAAGAGAGGAGGAAGAAATACCGGCAATTTCTCCAATGAAGTCTTTTCTGTAAAAGCAACTAGAAACACAAGAAAAAATAGAGTGCATTGTGAAGGAGTAATGTCAGTAGAATAAAATGGATTTGTTGATTTGACATGAATTAGAGCAAAAAGTCGCATCAAGGAATTAAAAACATGCATCCAATATGAGCCTTTCAATTAGCATTGCTGCAATTCAGATTATTTCCCCTAAAATGAATTTTAATGTCAATCACTATTTTCTATTAAAGATCACAGACAAATGCCTATGCATCACCTATTAATTACGCCTCCATCCAGTAATCCTAGAAATTGAATTAAATGTATACTGAGTACACTGTATGTAATTACTTGATAATTTAATCAGATAATTCATCTATCATCATTCAGTTTGAAGTTAATATCTCAAGCTGTTTTAGAGATGTCATGATGCATGGAATTTTATATTGACCTTTGTGATCTAGAACTTTGACATAAATAAAATCAGATCATCTTTCTATGACAATACATACTGCTTGTACTTGAAGCAGGAAAGCTGTATGGAGGGACATCGGACAAGTGAACCTCCTAGAAAATATTGGGGCTCATTGCTATGAAAATGAATACAATTCAATAGCAATTAAAAACTCTAAAAAACAACTAATAATGGAAAGAAAAACATGAAATTAATACCTCCATTGTAAGCTTCATGAGAAACAGGCACTTCTCTATCTGTGCTTTGAACAGAGGTCCAACAATCCATATCTTGACCCACATTCATCTTGCCTGTATCTGAAATATAACACAATGTGAACAAACTTTCATGGTATGTATTATGTTAGAATGTGCTTTTCCTGTAGCAGCCCAAAGTGCTTTAAAGCAAGAGCGAACTGACCAACACTCTCATTGACTGTGTGCTATAAATAGTTTTAGACCACTATTAATATTATAGTGACTACAATAGCCTTTGATTTTATTTGTATTGAGAAAAATGATATGTTATATTAAGCGGAAAAGTACTTGCTTTGCAAGTTGTTAACATTATCATTGTGGTATGAAAGTATTGAGTAGCGAGTTAGTGTGTTATCATTCAAGTTGGCCTGTATAAGACTATACTGCTCAGGATGTTGCATAGTGGGTTAGGAATCAGGGCAGAATTGAGTAGTTGAGGACTTAAGGTGGTGCTATACAAGGTTGTAAGTTCGTATTGGCTTTAAGGTATATCATTACCCTATTCTATTCCATTCTTTGTGTCTGCCATATCTACCTAAAAGTACAATATCATCATCCAGGAAACATAATTCTTGACCTGTGGTGAATGCGCAAGCTTGAGTCAATTACACAACTATGTTAATTTTCTCCCACAAAACTGAACAGCACATGCACATTACTCTACGCACATACAGTAAATGAATGTACATTGTGATCACAATGGTTGGAAAAAATATGTGAGAATATTTATATGTGAAAATATTAGTTGTGGGCCTATCAGGGCAAGTTGAAAATTGACACCCATAGTCCCACTTGGGTAGTACAACTACAAGGTTAATACATAGTAATTGACATTGTGTTATAATGGACGTATGGTACATGTAGGAGTGCCCAAGTCTCCGTGCGCAGTGCCCATATTCAAATTTTCATGCCTCATGGAATTTACATTAACATAGCCTAACACAAATAGGAGAGCAGCTCGCATGTAACGTCACAGAATCAAAACTTTAGATATTCACAAACACCAAACCTTCACTCATATTTAATTTTTTTTTCTGCATTTTTATAAACCAATTTAAACCCAGGGTGAACTTTCTCTTTTACTTTAATTTACTTGACAATGACATGTGATTGTGAATGTCAAGACAAATTATGTTAAAATAAAGTGATCATGAGAATATGAGGAATTATATAACATTCATGAATTTTAAAAAGATTTTTCACTTTGTATTAAAATTGAGGTTAAACTTTAGGTGCACACTAGACCGACATTACTTTTAATATTACGCCTTTACTTTTCTCTATTAATTATTTCCTTCGGCTTCGTGAATACTGAATGCATGATGAATAGGTAACACCTTTTCTAACGAATGAGACTGGTCTAGATCTAGGCCTGAATTGATAAAAATTGAACATTAAATCGTAATAACATGACTCTAGCAACACGTATGATACATAATTGAATATAGTGAACTGAAGAGATACCTTTCTAGATTTATTTGCCCTGCTTTTAATACAAGCAGCCATGTCCAGAAGTTGGGATGGAACGGTACCAGAGAGAATATAACGGAGAGGTGCGAGTTCGCTCGATAACACGCGAAATTGTGTAGTAGGACTTCGATATAGTCTGGTTCCAAGACACTTGCTTTTATCCGTCGATTACGAAAGTATCGTGTGAATATAACCTTTATCTAGACGTATCTCCTCATTTTCCCACGCTATTATTGTGAACATTGTGTTGGATTAAACGAAAATTTAATTAAATGGCTTAAATTGGCTTAAATTTCAATGATGCTAAGAGTGAATTTTTAATTCTTTCATCTAAACACCAGAAGGTGGACTTATCGTTTGATACTATTCGTGTTGGTAACTCAGATTTTTTCCTCACAATCTGCACGTAATCTGGAGTGTTATTCGATAGTCACATGACAATGAATGAATTTGTACAAAAGACATGTCAGGCCATGTATTTTCAATTACGAAACATTTGCAAAATTCGCAAGATTTTGTCAAATAAAACTCTTGCCATCATTATTCATTCTTTTGTAATTTCACGCCTTGACTACTGCAATTCTTTGTATATAATATGCCATCATTTCAATTAGCTAAACTACAGCGTGCACAAAACTCTGCTGCTCGGGTTTGTCAAGAACCCGCAAAAGGGATCATATTTCCCCTGTTTTGAAAGGGCTACATTGGCTGCCAGTAAAGGAACGTATTGAATACAAAATTCTGCTTATTACTTGGAAGGCAATGCATGGCTGTGCGCCTGCATATAAACTGGCCAGCAAAAGAAAGTACCCACTTCTTTCAAAGGCTGCACACAAAAATTCACCCATAGAAATAAACAATTTTGTACACAAGGTATGGTGCAATAATCCATTACTAATCACATACCCAACAGGAAGTGATTATCTTTATTACAAAGAAATAAAATGGCATATACAGCATCTTGGTCACTGAATCAAAAGTCACAAAATGTAACAGAATGAGCCGTCCATGTTTACACAAAAGTCAATGTCAAAGGATGAAAAAACCAGACACAAACAACAATGTTCAATAATGTGTATGTCCTCCTCGTGCCTGGACACATTCCAGGCATCTCTGACGCATGCTTGACAAGTTGTCTGGCGTAGTCCTGGGAAGTTCTGTCCATTCCTCCTGCAGAGCTTGGATCAATGTTTGCCGATTGGTAGGAGGCTGTTCCCTTGATCTCACCCGTCTGCCAAGTTCACCACAGGAGGAATGGACAGAACTTCCCCAGGACTACGCCAGACAACTTTGATGCGTCAGAGATGCCTGGAATGTGTCCAGGCACGAGGAGGACATACACATTATTGAACATTGTTGTTTGTGTCTGGTTTATTTCATCCTTTGACATTGACTTTTGTGTAAACATGGGAGCTCATTCTGTTACATTTTGTGACTTTTGATTCAGTGACCAAGATGCTGTATATGCCATTTATTTCTTTGTAATAAAGATAATCACTTCCTGTTGGGTATGTGATTAGTAATGGATTTGCACCATACCTGTGTACAAAATTGTTTATTTTATGGGGTGAATTTTTGTGTGAGCCTTTGAAAGAAGTGGGGTACTTTTCTTTTTGCTGGCCAGTTTATATTCAATCTTCTTACAGAATATGTTCCTAGTCGTAATCTACGCTCCTCAGGAAAAACTTGCTTGTTACAAAAAGAAATGTATCAATGTACGGGATCGGTCATTTCCTTCAGCTGCTCCAGCTTTATGGAATGCATTACCAAACAGATTCGTTCTTTGGAGACATTAGAAACGTTCAAATCTAATCTCAAAACATTTCTTTTTTTGAAGGCATACTAACTTGAATATTAATGTTGTATTATATTGTAATAGTAGTTCTTTATATAATTATCAAAATATATAATTGTTGTTTACTGTGTGTGTGTTTGGCATTGACAATCCTTTCCTCTTTGACTTTGACATGGCAGATTGGAGTGTGCGCCTCACAGGCTGTCCCTCTTATCTGTTTTTATTAAGAGAATGTGTTTGTAACTACATGTATGATGTTATTTGTTCACACTTTCATCTTGTTTTACAATGCGCCTCGAATAGTTCAACTAGAACAGATGGCGCTATACAAATGCGTTATTATTATATTATTATTATTAGCCCATATATACTAGCTGCCCCTCAGAAAACATAATGAGTGGCGACGGCCTGCTTTGGGGATGGGGAGTGGGGACACATTGCATGGAGTTCCTCATAGGGCTTCTTTCCCAATTATTTCTCATTATTTTTTTGTTAACATGTCCTAGTAAATTAAATTTTGGCACGTTAGAATTTGGTACTTTAGGTATCCGTTTTGTTTTATTTGGGAATTTTTTAGGTCTTTTTCAGAGAAAAATTGCCCATATAATAGAAGCCAAACCCATTCCCACCCCCCCCCATTTATCAATTTCCGCTCTAAGTATCAATTCCTATTTTGTTTCATTGGATAGGCTAAATATATATATATTTGTAAGTATTATTACTAATGACTGCTTGTTGACAATAGCTGTGGCCATCCCCCAAAAAAATAATAAAATCAGATATAAAACTAAAATGAATAAATAAAAATTATTTAAAGAATAAAACTTTTAAAAGCACACACATAAAAGAAGGACCAAAATTTTCACCTCCAGTTTGCCAATAAAAACTGTCTCTCCTGCCTCCCCTCGTTTTCTTTGAGTGTTTCAGCCGCTTCCCCCCCACCCTTCTCTCTCTCTCTCTCTCTCTCTCTCTCCCTCTCTCTCTAAATCTTTCTCTTAGCTTTCTCACATGTAGGCCTACTTTACTTCTCAATTTCATTCTCTTTACCAAACTTGATGGTCAAAAATTAGACAAACAACTTCATGTTCTATGGTGTTAGGACAACATGTTCAGGCCCATTTGAGGCAAAGACATGAAAGAGGCTTAGTATATATTGGAAAACATTATCTCTTAAAACAGTGTTATTATTAGTAATAACTATCCGGCACAGTGCCAAATTATACTTCAAAAAAAAAAAAAAAAAATTATCAAATCTAAGATAGGTACCCCCATTCAAATATTGCAGTCCCACATTCATGCCTCACAAAATTTAATGCATAAATTGGCTCATTTTGCATTGAACTCAATGCAATACAGAACAATATATTTAGTATAAATATTACCCTTTTCAAGCTTTTCTCTTCAAAGAGGATCACTTTTGGACTAATACATGGGGATATAATAAGTTCAACTACCATAAAATGTGAAAATATTGAGTAATCTCACATTGTCACACTCTTCCAAAGAAAAAAAAAGTAAACAGGGATCGAAAGTTCTACACAAATTTGAGTGTATTATTTATACTAGTTTTGTCTCTTTTTTTTCACAAGGTTTGTTTTTCCACACAAGTTAAAAATTATTTTATGTTAAAAGTGAGATGTTCCAGACTATTTTCAGGCATGATTTGAGACTGTTCGGGCATCTTCAATTTTTATGTGGAAGTACCTATCTAAGAGAGACCAGCATAATGAACTACATAATACTTGTAATGTATATTCCAACAAAATTATAATATACAAAATAATTATAAGCCTGGAAAGTGAGCTTTCAGCTTTTGAAAAATCATAAACTATACCACATTTCTATATTTTCTTGGTATATTTTTCAAAAATAAACTAATTTGCAAAATGAAATATCCAAATGATATCTATCTTTGCAAAAATAGAGCAATTATACTTTATGCATTTACAGAAGGAGCAAAGAATATATTAAGAGCCTACCTGACTATGTTAAGTATAAAGGTGAAAGTATCTTTAAAAATAAGACATCCATCGATATGTAACTATATGCTGTTAAATAATTTATGATTTCAGAGCAAGCTTGGTCGTACAGCCTGTGCTTGCAAGCAATGCATTAATATTCTTTATGTTCTTTTGTTAATCACATTGTACTATATATATAGAACCATATCTGCTCTGATTATAAATTGTATCACTATAACATCTTTATCACACACTAATATCTATAAAATCTAATTGGTTGGCAATCCTTCATTGATTATAAGTTAAAATATCAGTCTGGTCTGGGTGGGCCTATGGAATTTTCATTTGGAATTAGCTCTACATCAAAAAGTTGCCATTCAATATAAACATGATGAATGTTACTACTCTATAATAAGCACTTTGATGTATGCACATTGTTGGCTTGGCAGTATTACACACAATATAAACATTCCACAGAGTGATAATCTACTCAACACAACTGCAGATGTAAAATTACTTTTACACTGAAACTGTCAGCCAAATATATATTAGAGGGAAGTTCACACCTGGAATTTTATTGGTCTTAAAAAAATGCAGAAAATAAAAGAAAAAATAGAGTGAAGGTTGGGGAAAAATCGACCAAAAATGATGAAGTTATGAAATATTCAAAGTTTTGATTCTGTGACGTCACATGCGAGCAGATTCTCATGTGTTAATGTAGTGTAAATTCCATAAATGTCATTTTTTTCAAAAAAATAATTATGTCACCTGTGCGGTCGATATACCATCAACATATGTTCATATACATGACTATATCAAATTGACCCATTCCTTTATGCAAGAACCATGACAAAAAGACAATTTATGGAATTTACATACACACTCCAATGGGAGAGCTGCTCGCACTGACGTCACAGAATCAAAACTTTACATATTCATAACTTCGCTATTTTTGTCGATTTTCTTCAAACTTCACTAATATTTTTTAAATATTTTTCTTCAATTTTTTAAGACCAATAAAATTCCAGGGTGAACTCCCTTTAAGATGTAAACCATTCTGCAGAATCAATTTGATGTGACGTTTCCAAAATGAAGCTAAATGGAAAGGTCCATAAATGAAATGTAACTGTTCGTCATTAAAGGTGGAAATATTTTTTTGCGCGTAATCGACATGATTTTGCTCTGAACTTTAATTTCTTGAATATATTTGACCCTGCTTGTACTTTTGGGACCCTGGTTATATCTTGGACATTTTCCCAACCTCTTACGTGGACCTTTTTTCCAAAAAAGTTTTGTCAACCCCCGTGATGCCCATTTTTGTCATTTTTTCTCATTTGGGGGCCCTTTTGTTGTTTCCCGGCCAATCGAAGCCCCCCTCAGTCCTACCCCCAGGAAACGCGACTGAGGTGTACTGTTTTTATATTGTTCTTAAGTTAAATCTATATTTCTGGGGACAGCTTAAGGTCTCTTGTCTAGGGGAGGGATTGATATAAAAAACGAGATTGGTGAAAATTCGGAATATTCTATCCATCTTTATGCTGAAAACAAAAGAAATGAAAAACCACCTTTAACCCTTAAATATCATAATTTTCCCCTTAAATTTTGTTAAGCCTTGTTAACAAGGCTGTAAATAGTCATTATTGATAATATTTTATTTTGATTTATGTTTGGTTGAGATTTTACAATACAGTTTAGGGAAGATAGAAATTTCCATGGTTTTAAAAATGAATGAAATGAATGTTAAACCCCAATCAAAATAAATTTTGACCTCTTCCCTAGACAAAAGAGTCGAGCCTGTAACCATAAATCTAGATTTAATTTTAAGAACAATAACAAATCTCCACCTCAGACGTGTTTCCTTGGGGAAGGACTGAGGGGGCCTTGGTGGGTCGCGTGAACAAAAAAGGGCCCCAAAAATAAGAAAAAATGACGCAAATGGCCATCTTGTGGGGGTAACAAACTTTTTTGAAGAAAAATCCCCGGGAAGGGTTGAGGGAGTGTCCAAGATATACCCAGGATCCCAGAAAGTGAAAGCGGTGACAAACACATTCAAGAAATTAATAACGGAGCAACATAATGTCGCTTGAGCCAGAAAAAAATATTCCACCTTTATGACGAACTGTGTAGGTTGCATGGCAGTCTTTTAATAACATCAATTATATACCCTGGCTGAAACTTCACACTAACAATTCATCTCATAAAGACACAGGAGGATATGATTTTTTTTTATAAAAACATTATTTTGGATCAAGGACCTCTCACATATACAATTTTTGCCAATACGCCTACAAAGTCCACTAGCTGCATACATTACATGTAGATCTATAGAACAGTGATGCTTGGAAGTGCTTCTCACAAACAAACTGATATCGATGCAAATAGTAAGGGGACCGTTCTACAAGGTCATTCCTATCAATCTGCTTTGCCCACTCCTTGGATTTTCACAGAAAATTGTACAATATAATGTGCAATGTTATTTGATAAATACTTGAAACTCAATCATAACATTGTCATCAACAGTTTAATTAGTGGTAGGGTGGGGGGGGGGGGGGTTGGTTGCCCGGATACTTAACGAAAAGAAAAGCCTGCTTGGCTTGTTCGTCTCAGGATTAAGCTAAAAACATATGTTGAATAATTAATGCTTATCTTCATCAATATTTGATCTGTAGAATATTTTCTAATATACACATACATGATTTCAAATAATAACAATTTTAGTGCAGTAATGTCCAAGCTCCTGCAATAAGAATCACACATTTCAACTCTAATGTTGAGGGGTCTGTGGCATTTCACACACAATCTTACCAAAACCATCCATCCAGCGTCCCGGGGGCGTATTTTTTTTTTACACGCAAGCCTAGGGTTTTTCACTATTTAATTCAAGAAAACCGCTAGTTACGCGTCTACGCTCACTCCGCTAGCTCGCGACTCGACTGTTCATGGCTGAAGTGGCATAGAAATGTGTTTAGATAATTATACGTGTTGTAAGTGTGTGATGCTGCTGTGCATGTAGCTCGCGCCACATTATATAACCAAGGAGATACGAGAACTCCTTGATATAACGTTGCATGCCTCCATATACGAGTGATAGAACAAAAGAAGAACAAAAACTTTGTTAGGAAAGAAAGAGAGAGAGAGAGAGAGAGAGAGAGAAGGGGGGGGGGGGTAATAAGGAAAGAGAGAAAAACAATGTTAACCCTAAAAGGCCTGGGGGCGGATTCCGCCCCCCCCTTCGACGTTTCGCGCGAGATCTCAGAAACGCATAAAGCTATCGAAACACGGTTTCATGACTTTTTTCTTTTAAGTCTCGCGCAACTTTTAAGACTAAATTTGCGACGTCCGGGTATGCGGTTCTAAAGTTACGCAACGTTTTGTACATGGTCGTCAGACCGAAAATTGCTCAAAACGTGATTTCGTGTACAAATCCAATACAAATGTATTTCAAGTCAATATTCATAAATGTATGATTATTTTTACTTCTACTGCCTCAAATCAATTAGTTTTTGGTTCTTTGTGGTCGTGATAACGTCGCCGACAATTTTCATCGAAAAAACAATAGAAAAAAAAAGTCGAAAAACAAAGAAATATACATAAGAAATTGAAAAAACAATGAAATACATAAGAAATGAAATTTGATACGGATTTTTTTTTCAAATCCATTTCATCAGAATCTTACAAAGAGTTAATAAATAAAAAATTAGCAGCTTTGGAGCTTTATTGAATGAATTAGAGCAATGTGTAAATTTATGCATAAATTAGCATAATTAATTAATACCAAATATTTTTCGGAACATTTGACTATGCAATTTTGGAGATTACGTCCTGGGTGACGTGCGTGGCGATTTTTGTCGCGATCGCGTGGTCAACAGTCGAGATCTGAGGGGGGGGGGGGCGGAATCCGCCCCCCTCAGTCATAAGGTGACCAAAAACCCTTACAAAAATGTCGTGTGGTACCACACAACGGTACCATACAAAATACTACAGGATTTCCTATGGTTTTTTGGCACAAATACCACACAAAATACCATACAGAAGTACTATACAGCCAAAATACTATAGGATTTCCTATGTTTTTTTTGGCACAAATACCACACAAATACCATACATCAGCACCATACAGCCAAAATACCATAGGATTTCCTATGGTTTTTTGGCACAAATACCACACAAAATACCATACAGCCAAAATACCATAGGAATATAAGGAATTTCCTATTAGGTTTTCTCTGGGCAACAAATAAACCAACATAAATATCCTGAAATCACACAGCCAAAATACCATAGGATTTCCTATGGTTTTTGGCCAGCAAATACCACACAAACCATACAGCCCAATACCTAGATTTCCTAGTTTTGCACATACCAACAATAATCCCAAAATACCATAGTATTTCCTATGGGTTTTTTGGCACAATACGCAAAAATATACCAAAGCGTACATCACCAAAATACACATAGGATTTCCCAGTTGACATCCAAGGAAATAACTACGCAGCCATGACAAATACCATAGCGGTTCCATGTATTTTGCACAAATACCAACAGGATCTCTATGTAGTTTAGCACAAGGTACCACGAAAAAATACCATACAGTGAAGTTACCCATATATCAGCCAAATATACTAATAGCATTATCCCAAACTATACAGTACCACACATCCAATACCTGCACACAGTTACCAGGATTATGACCATATCGTTACGACCGGAACACCACACGCCGTTAACTGCAGGGATACCACACGCCGTTTACCACAGGACTGCTGCTAGACACCCAACGATACCATAACACTGCTATATATATACGCCTATTTAGCAACATATTTTGGGTCACAGTTAGTTATTTTCTATATCTCTTGATAATAATGCAAATGTCAAAACTATCGCTCTGATGTTACTTGTGTGTTTAGGAAATATATTTCCCTAAAAGAAAAAATATTAATATGCAGGCAATTACTACTTAATGAGGTAAGCTTCACAAAATACTGATTTGTGCATACAAAACATTGTATGCAAATGAGCTAATTACCATAGTACCACATGAATACCATACGACTTACCAAACTTCAGCAGTAAACTGCCATAAACCACTTTGACTAATGCCCGTGTGTTTCATCCCTGTTGGATGTTTGTCTTCAATCAGTTCGTTCATTTACCATTTGTCGGTCAATAATTCCTCCATTTCGTCTAATCAATCGACTTTGTCAAGACCACTTAGTCAATTCCTGTAAGAAACTATCCCTTAGAAAAAAAAATATCCTGTGACAATACTACACAACGGTAGGTTATTGCGCGTCCCGGGTGGACAGGGGGACGATTCGAGTCCCTCCCCCCACTGATTTTTTGTTTTCTGGGGGATCGTCCACCTCGATTTTTAAAGCTTATACAAAAATATATGTACATATAGATAGACGAAGAGGCCACAGTGTGCGTAAAATGAACGCTAAGTTCAGTCATTAAAAATGCAAAATCTTCGCTCGCTTTCGCTTGCAAACAAAAACACCAAGACAATAATTAAAACTAAAATCTTTCTTCAGGTCCCTATATCATTTATTCTTTTATTTGTTACAACGCGTTTATTTTGTAACTTTGTCATAATGTGTGAGGGTCAGGTCATTCTATTGTGAATTTTGATATATTAGCCCATATTATTGTCTCTTGGGTGCTTATTTTATTCCGATCTAGTGTATAATTAATTCCTCCCTAATTCAGAGGGGACGTTGTCCCCTTGAGTTTCAAAGCTTCACTATTTTGTTTTTATTTTCTAAATGAATTTGGATAAAATTTTGTATTTGCCCA
>CALNVZ010000218.1:10477256-10494029 GCA_940671915.1 Paracentrotus lividus
AGGTTTTCTCCAATTATCTAGTTCACACCTCTGTATTTTAATGATATCTGTATACCTGTTTCAAACTGATACTAACAGCATACTTAGTTGTTTTTGAGAATACTCTCTTTAACTTTGTACTGATTAATTCCCTGTCCTTTGTATACTCTTACTTCCTTCCTCTTATTCTCTCTCTCTCTCTTCTCCTTCTCTCTCTCTCTCTCTCTCTTCACTTTCGCCCTTTTTTTATTACAACTCTTTCTTCTTTTCTTTTTCTGTCTTTCTCTCCTTTTCTTCAGGGATATATATATTTTTTTCTTTCTTGGTATTAATTGCTCTTTTGTTGAATTTATCTTATTACTGAACCATTAACACATATAACTTTGACTCGGGTATCAGCTTTTCTTGTTAACTTTAACTTTATTTTAATATGGTGCCCTTAAATTTAGTTGTGTTAATATGATTTCTGTATTTTTTCTAAGTAGACTTGACCTTCTATGTTTAATTGGTCTTTGCCAATCTGTTTTTGTATGTTGTTAATTTGTTATTTGTGCATAATAATCACCTATGTATTCACTTATTGTATTTTTGATGTACCAACGACAAATTTTATCGGTCCCTGCTGTTTGTCCTTGGTTTTTTTTATGTATGATGATGATGAACAATAACAATCCATATATATATAGAGAAGGGTAGGCCTACATGAAACACAAGTGGCAACTATTTGTATCAAAAGCCTAGTCAGTCATTCTAATGGGTGAACTGTCTTACCCCCCTACTTTTTTTTGACCAGTCGGTCAACGTCGAGGTACTGCATAAAGCTTGACGGACCGAGCATATAAAGCTCGTCGTGCCAGTTGGGAGATGTATGATTCGAGTTTGTATGCTAGTCCGTCTTGACGACTAACATGGCAGACTAGCTTAAAATAGTCCGTCTTGACCGACTAGCTTAAAGCTAGTTGGTCCATGTGACGGACGAGGTTAGGTTTCAAGTGTACATTTGCAGGCATGATAGATATACACTCAAGCTGATTGTTTTATCAGCGGCGTAAATCCTTGTCGAGGAGTGGGGGATGAAGCGAAAAATTTTGCCACTTGTCGCGATTTTGTTGACATACAAAGCACTAGTGTATATCAAGGAACGTTTTTATACCATATTAGCATTAGAGAGAGTGGAGATAGAATTTGTTTTTGAAAAGTAATGCGAGCGCGAAGCGCAGCCGAAAATTTTAAGGCTAAAAATTTGAGATATTTATGTGCATTAGGCTAGCAGATCCCTAAGTATCAGCGAGCGCGAAACGCGAGCCGAAAATTTTAAGCTGAAATTGGAAATATTTGTGCATTATAGATGCCTATTATAGTATCACGAGCGGCAATGAACATTCTAGCGAGGTTGGCGAACGATTAGAAAGTGGGGGTTCTCGATGGAAATGCATTTTTTTTTTCTAAAAAGGTGGGGAGCACTTTAGATCAGAGCATATACCTAAGAGAAATGTATTCGGGAGAGGGAGGGTACGAAGAAAATTTGTCATTGAATGTATGCTTTTTAAGAATTTTATTGCCTGCCTTGATTACTGTTTCATCTTTAACAATGAGTTGAAAAGGTATGTCAGCGCGAAAGCGAGAGTCCGGAAAATTTTTAAGTTATAATTGAATATATTAATTAATTTTTATCTATGTAGTATCAGCGAGCGCGAAGCGTGAGCCGAAAATTTTGAGATCAAAAGTTTGATTTAATTGTGCTGATATTCCCTTTTTAGTATCTATTTTGAAGATACAATTTTCATTTTACGTGCAGATAATGCTTTGTTAAAGACCGTGATAAAACAAATCAGCAAATCTTGTGCTATAAAGATTTTTGTGGGACTGCAGGCCCCAACCCATCACATCAAAACCAAGTCCGTACAACAACTACATTATGTTTTTGATTTTTCGAGAACACCCTTTCCAAAAGGTTTTGTCCCCAGACGAGGCATGGATCAAACTTTTATTTAGACTTACAGATGTTACTTAGTGCGAGGATCGGATAGCGACGCGAAGCAAGAAATTTGGGGTTGGGAGTTAAAAAGAGGCATTTTGTAGTATACAGGCGCGGATTCCAGGGGGGGCCGACGGGCCGGGCCCCCCCCCCCCCAAAAAAAGGAAGAGAAAGAATAGAAGAAGGAAAAAGGAAAGAAAAGAAGAAAAAGAAAGAAAGAGAAAACGAATAAGGGCCGATTGTTGCTTGTACAATTTTCGCCGCACTTTATTTCAATAAGAACTGCGAAATGGCTTAATTGGTCTAAAGTACCATAACTAAGGCCTTTTTATATGGGGAGGGCAGCGAGGCCGATTTTTCTCATATTGTATTTTGGCTAAAATACTGCTCAACGCCGTTTTTTTAAAGAAAAAGAAATACATTAATGACGAAAAGTAAAAAATAAAGGAAAACATGTTAAAACAAAGTTTCAAAATTTCACAAAGAAAAGAGGCCTCGTGAAGCCTTCGGCATCTCTGGGCCCTCGCCTCCTGGGAAAAATAGTACGGCCTCCTTGGAATACTAGAAAGTGCCCCTTTTATCTATTCAATATATTTTTTGAAACCTAAATTTTCGGTTGCGCTTCGGCTGCGGATATGGTCTATAATACAACGATTATCTAAACCATTTTTCCTAAGTTCTAAGAAAATGCGCCTTTATTTATTCCATAATAACTTTTAAAACCCCAAATTTTCGGCTCGCGCTTCGCGCTCGCAGATACCAATTCAGAAGGGTATATAGCACCAATAAATTTTTTAATGCACAACAAATAAATCGTTTTAGGTCGGTATATATATGCCTATTTAATCAAGGAATGTTTAAACTCGAGCTGTCGCGCTCGTTTGCTCGCGTCCGCTGCGCAAGATTTTTTTTTTTTCAAAGTTGGGCCCCCCCCCCCCTGCTGGAAATCTGGATCCGCGCAGGTATGTAAATAAAAGGCGCTATTTAACCAATAACACAATTTTGTAGTTTTTTGTTGTTTTTTTTTTTTTCTTCTTTGGTGGAAAACTGGGGGTGATGTACCCCCCCCCCCGGGATTGGTTTATTGGTTCTTGAAATAAATCCGCTTTTGTTTTTACGGGCCATTTTTGTGAAAAACGTTCCATATAACCCCGCTCTCCCACTCATGAACCATATTTTGGAAAATTGTTTGTGTCATTTTGAAAGTTGAGAACCAATGACCGAGTTTTCTTAAGGGGCAGTCACAACACTGAGGTCGTTCTATAACGTTCTATAACGTTCTTGCCGTTCTTAAAAAAATTGGCTGAACGGGCTTTGGTCGGGTTTGGAACTTAATAACTTGAAAAAATAATTTCTTGAATACGATACTAGGCAGTCATAAATAGTTCTCGTTACGGTCAATTCCGTCTTTATGCGCGTCCGCCAATGCGTTGTTTAATCCAGTTCAGACCGAGTAACGGCTCGTTCTCATCTATAACCGTTTTCGTAGCACGTCCAAACCGCAGCTAAAAATGCCTATGCGCAGGCATGATAAAAAGTTAGATACCATGTTCGTAGTAACGTCCTCTCAATTCAGATTAAGTCCTCTCGTTTAAGGAACGTTGTCATACGTTAATTTTAGAACTTGAGCCAGTACATTTTTTGAACATGTAAAAAAAATTGGAATGCCCTTTCCGTTTCATCCGTTCGGGCCCGTTCGCCAAGTTACGTAAAGCAGATTGTAAAGCGGTCTGTACTAGATTCTAAAAGATCTGCACCTACGTTCAGTCCGTGTGTAAACAGATTGAGCCTTCACCCAAGAACTAACCTAAAACGCAGTGGAGAAGCTAGCTCAGTGTGAGGGAATTATACATTGCCTTTCTGTTTAAAATTGGAACGTGTATGTCGTAGTAGCGTCCTTGTCGTTCAAAGTAATCCTACCCTTAAGGAACGTTGTTCACTACGTTTTTAATTTTAGAACTTGATAATTAATATAACATGCTCGTTTGTATGACGTCCTAAGCGGCAATTTCGTTTGTAGTACTCCATCTCGTTTCAGGTACGATTGCCACCTCTGCCCGTTAAATTTAGGACGAGATGGGCGCCGATTTTTTTTTTAAAACACTTTTTTTGGAAATCCCGTACCGAGCTAGTCCGATGAATTTCGTAACAGATCGTAAGAAGTATTTTTTCTAACGTCCACTCAGTTTACAACAGACTATGCCCGTTCGGCAAAAAATTTGCAAGGACGTAGTAGAACGAGCCAGTGTGACAGGGGTATACATAGTATAGACACCCAGAATCATCCATTTTTTTCAGTTTTGGCAGCCATTTTAAAGTGTAAAAATTTGTGTTCTTGCCTGTGTTTTGTTGTTCAGGGGCGGGATCCAGCTTTTTATAAAGGGGGGTTGGGGTGGTAATGGCGAGGGAGGCGTAGCGACCGAGTCCAAGCGAGCGAGCGAGCGAGGGGGGAGGGGGTGTCCCCCCTCCCACAGTAGGGGCAAAATTTTTGAAAAATCTGTGTGTGAAAATGGACGTTTTCTTGCATCTAAACTGTTTTAAAGATTTTAAAAATGTCGCTTCGGATTTTTTTTTTTTGTTTTGGGGGGGGGGGGCGTGCAACCGCCCCCAAGCCGCCCCCCACTATAGATCCGCTTCTGTTGTTGTTGTTGTTGTTGTTGTGTTGTATGTTGTTGTTGTTGTTGTTGTTGTTCGTTACGCATTGTAGCAACGGCAGATAATCCATGTCGTGGGGTGAGATGGATGAGCGCATAAATTTACTCCACTTGTTCGCGATCTTGTTCTATATATAAATTACGTTACGGGCGTTACGTCAAAAAATCCTTTTTCGCTGATCCCCAACGGACGCCTATCCCGTCTAGTCAGCAGTTGAATATATAATAATTTATTTCTCATCAATAAAACAAAGAAATACATTAGAAATGATAGAATAGAAAAATAAATAGCATAAAACAACAAAATGCAACAAATGTAAGTCTGTTCGTACTTATTAAAGAATCACTTTAAGCTTTCCATGTATTTTGTATTGAAGCATCAAGATTATAGAGCAAAGGCATAACATCAAGATATTATGATGAACATTCGTAGCTAGCAGGAGTGGTCGACGACGTTTGAACGGACGATGAAGGGAGAAAGATTTGTCAGACGTCAAAGCTATCTGTCCAAGACTTAAGCGTTTTGCCAAACGGCATAGCGATTGACGATTATACCCCGTCACACTGACCTCGTTCCTACTACGTCCTTGCTAATTTTGCCGAAGCGGGCATAGTCTGTGATGTAAAACTGGTGGAGCGTAGTAAATACTTCCTTACTGATCTGTTTACGAACCTCATGGACTAGCTAGGTCGGATTTTCAAAAAAAGTGTTAAAAAAAAAATCGGGCGCCCATCTCGTCCTAAATTAACGGTTTGGTGGCAAACGTACCTGGACGAGATTGGACGTACTACAAACGAAATTGCCGTACTAAATCGTTCTAAAGATCGTGCTGGACGTCTCTTACAACGAGCATTGTATATTCAATGTATCAGCTTGAAGTTACGAAAACGCATGAGGTCTGGCAAAACGGAGCTACGGTTCTTTTATGAGAAACGGGCACATCATGTGCTTCATACACGTTTCTCAGACCGATAATGACGTATAAGAACCGAGATGAACTTTCTGGAGGCCGTTGGTCACGACGTAAGAACGAGTCAAGAACGGATTTTTGACGGATTAAAATACGACCCAGAACTAGTTAGGTCGGGACGAAAACGCGCATTGGAACGTAGTTGGACTGATTAAGAAACGGGGGTTGAAATCAATTGGCGACGGGTTTGGATTGTTTCAAACAGGGCTCCTTTTTTTAGTGAAACGGTCATTTTCACCGCATTTTAACAACGGACGGCAGCACGAGGCAAAGAGCTTGTCGTGAAGCGACGTATTGAGGACTGTATACGAAAGTTGTTCATTCTTAATCCAGAAAATATTAGGTCAAATGTACGCGTTCTTTTCGGCACCACAATGCCGCCGTTTTTCGTATTTATTCTACAAAGTTGTGAGATTTCTGTAAGTGTGTTACAATTAATGTAGTGGCAACAAATAGCTGATCTATTGCCTTATAACTACTATTCACACCGAACAATTCTACCATTTATTGAAAATTATGCAGAACGGGCTTAATCTATGTTCAAACGGTGGACGTACTTGAGACCTTTCAATCTTGCTCAGGGCCACCAAGTGCATGATCAATTTAAAACCCCATATTGCACGACAGTTTTTGCATAACATGCGATATGTTTCGTGACTGAGATTGCTAATTGTACACAGGTTATCACGGTTTGCAACACAATTTTTAAACAGAACGGCATGTCATAGTTCCCGATACACTTGAGCTAGTTCTCATGCTTTCTTTGGTAGCTTTCTGTTGAACGGGCTCAATCTGTATTACAAAACGGAACTGAACTCAGTACGACCTTTGAATCTAGTACCAGACCGTTTACAATCTGTTTACGACACTTGAGCGAACGGCCCGAACGGAAGAGAACGGAAAGGCATTCCGATTATTTTTTTTAACTATTTGGCAAAAAAATCCGTACTGGCTTCCCAGTCTAAAATTAAACGTTGGACAACGTTCCTTAACCGGGTAGGACTTACTCTGAAGAGAAGGACTGTCACTACGAACATGGTAGCAGAACTTTTATCATGCTGCGCATAGGCACTTTAGTGACGGTTTGGACGTGCTACGAACGTTATAGAGTGAACGAGCTTTCTAACTCGGACTGAACTCCGGAATACCACGTATTGCGGACGGAATAAAGACGGTTGACACTCGTAACGAGAACTATTTTGAACTGCCTAGTATTCTATTCAAGAAAAATTATTTTTCAAAGTTATAAGTCCAACTCTGACCAAAGCCCTCAAGCAATTTTTTAAGAACGGGCGAAGAACGTTATAGAACGTTATAGAACGACCTCAGTGTGACGGCCCCCTTAGATGACTCGCTAAATTGAAAAGAGGAATTTCTAATTGAACAAAAGCTCCCCACATTTGGCAATGTAAGATAACTTCTATGATATAGGCCGTTAATCAGATTCATTATTTCTATTCATTCTTCTCTGAGAGAGGAAAAAACACATCTCCATCAAACATGAACCATTAAATAAGCAATTCTTGGAATTCATTCACATGACAAATAATTGGCTGGATCTACTCGCGGTCGAAGTCATAAAATTGAATGTGAAATTAATCAAATAATATGATGACAAGTGTATTTTCTTTAAAAGAGACTTGAACGCTTATGTCGCCTACGGCCTCTGTATAAAGCGACTCTACCATAGCGATCGATAATGCCCTACTTTAACGAAAGGAGCAAGTACACAATTTCCTGTTAAAAGAAGCAAAATGTATTTCTATGTAAATCTTTTCCATTGATAATTGTATATTGAGTATCAACATCTTTTAGCTGCATGGTGTACGTTCATACAGTCCATGTATGATATCTCTGAAATTTTGCCAAGGGAGAAGGCACTGAGCGCTATTAAAAATGTACAGTAAATTGATCAAAATGGCCAATCTAATTGCATCTCTAAAAACGTCAAGAGTTGTAAATCATGGATGTGATTAGTTGGTCAAATCTTAATGGAACTGAAACTCAATAGTGACAAGACTGAAGTTTCTTATTTCACTAGGAAGTTTGTAACCAGGTTTGATCGCATTAATATAGGTAATGCAATTTGTTGAGCCTGTTGACTCTGCTAGAAACCTTGTGCGGTGCATTTAGATAAGAACTACTATGACAACCCAAATTTAAATACTGTTTGTAAGAGTAAGTTCAATTTGCGCTTCACAAGATGGGAAATTCGTAAATTCTTACTTACAGAAGCTACAAAGATTAGTTCATGCTCTCGTCAATATCTTGTATAGATTTTTGGCAAACAGTTTTTACTCTATAAACTTCCCAGATACATCAGATTAATAAAATACAACGAATCCAAAATTCTGGCAGCTCGACTATTTTTTCCAGAACCAGAACGAAGAGAACACCAGGTCGAATTCCCATAGGCTCCATTAGAAAACCAACCAGAAATTCTATTGGTTTCCTATGGTGGTCTGATGGATTCTAATGTTTCTAATGGACCATCAGAATGTCAATTGTATTCCAATAGAGACAATACAATGGGAATATCAGAACCTATGGACCCCACAGAGGACAATAGGCTCCAATAGATAGCAAGAGATTCTGTTGGTGTCTGGCCATCAACCTCTATTGGTCCAATACAAATTGGTTTTCTCCGGCCCTTGTATTGGAGCCCATAAACCCATAGAGTCTGATGGTCTCTATTTGTTCAACACGGCTGTTTTGGACCCATAAGCACCACAGACCATCAGATGCTCTATTGGTCTCTATGCCTAACCTTAGTCTCCTCAAATCCATAATCACATTCCAAATTCGACATAAACAAAGGCTTCCCATAATACAATTTCTATTGGGGTTTTCTATTTTTTTTGTTCCCCAGTGGTGTCTAATATGGGTTTCTATTAGTTTTTTTTCATCCCTACTCCCAGCTTTTGTTGGTTTCCATAATTTATATAATCAGTTTCCTAATTGAGATTTTCTATCTAGCTTGCTTCTGTTGGGCTTGGGGTCTTCCTCTCCAAAGGCTGAGTGCCCTCGAGGCCGAGGGCCTGCGAGGCCGAGGTCCGGCGCGAGGCCCGAGGTCCAGAGGCCGAGCAGTATATTGCAAAATATCAATATGAGAAAAATCGTCTCATGGGAAAATACTTCGGCCTCGTGGGCACTCAGCCTCGTGGGACTCTGCCCTGGCGGCCCGTGGGCCTCGGCCTCGTGAAACCTCCCCGTTGGCTGTATCAGTTTGTGTTGGCTATATCGGTTTGTGTTTGGTTTCTTACTGGTTCTGAATTTTCTGTTCAGATGTTATTTTGACTGGTTTCTTTGGTTCTTTGGTTTCTAATTGGTTTCTATGTTTTCTGTTGGTCATGAATATTCATAAGTAGTATTCTGAGATTTGAAAAAGGTGGAAAATAAATAGAAATATGCAATTTTAGCCATGTCGCTGGCATTTTGCTTTATTATATAATAAAATATTTTAGTTTATTAATGTTTTATGTTTAACACATTTCAAATTGATTCATATGACAATTCTTCATATTTCATTAACAAAAGTGTAATTTGATATTAAGTAACTGTCTTTCTTCAAACATTTTGCCTGTAGTTACTTTAATATACATTTTGCTCTTTTAAACAGGAAATTGTGTTACTTGCTTCCTTTCGTTAAAGTAGGGCATTATCGATCGCATGGTAGAGTCGCTTTATACAGAGCCGTAGCGACATAAGCGATCAAGTCTCTTTTAAAGAAAATACACTGTCTATATATTGATTAATTTTTCACATTTCAATTTTATGACTTCGACGCGAGTAGATCCACCAATTATGTCATGTGAAATGAATTCCAAGAATTGCTATTTAAATGGTTCATGTTGATGGAATGTGTTTTTTCCTCTCAGAGAAGAATGAATGAAATAATGAATCTGATTACGGCCTATACATAGAAGTTATCTTACATTGCCAAATGTGGGGAGCTTTTGTTCAATTAGAAATTCACCTTTTCAATTTAGCGATCATCTAAGGGGGCCGTCACACTGAGGTCGTTCTATAACGTTCTATAACGTTCTTGCCCGTTCTTAAAAAAATTGCTGAACGGGCTTTGGTCAGGTTGGAACTTATAACTTTGAAAAATAATTTCTTGAATACGATACTAGGCAGTTCATAAATAGTTCTCGTTTCGAGTGTCAACCGTCTTTTTCGCGTCCGCATAGCGTGTTATCCGGGGGAGTCAGTCCGAGTAGAAACGCTCGTTCCACTCTAAACGTTCGTAGCACGTCCAAACGTCACTAAAGTGCCTATGCGCAGCATGAATAAAGTTCTGTACCATTTCGTAGTGAGCAGTCCTTTGCTCTTCAGAGTAAGTCCACCCGGTTAAGGAACGTTGTCCTAACGTTTAATTTTAGACGGAAGCCAGTACGGATTTTTTTGACCAACATCCTAGTTAAAAAAAAATCGAATGCCTTTCGTTTCTCTTCCGTTCGGGCCGTTCGCTCAAGTGTCGTAACAGATTGTAACACGGTCTGGTACTAGATTTCTAAAGGTCGTACTGAGTTCAGTCCGTTTGTTACAAGATTGTAGCCGTCAACAGAAAGCTACAGAGAAAGCATGAGAACTAGCTCAAGTGTATCGGGAATTGAATGCCGTTCTGTTTAAAATTGGAAATGTATTTAGCTATGCCGCATAGCCGTGCATAAAGTCTCTGAGCAGATTGAAAAGGTCTCAAGTACGTCCACCGTGTGAACATAGATTAAGCCCGTTCTGCATAATTTCACATAACATGGTAGATTGTTCAGTTGTGAATAGTAGTATATAGGCAATAGATCAGCTATTTGTGCCACATACATCTAATTGTAACCACTTACCAGAAATCTGCAACAACTTTGTAGAAGTAAATACGAAAACGGCGCATTGTGGTGCCGAAAAGAACGCGTACAGTTTGACCTAATTATTTTATCTGGATTAAGAAATGAACAACTTTCGTATACAGTCCTCAATCGTCGCATTCACGGTAAAAGTCAAGCTCTTTGCCTCGTGCTGCCGTCCGTTGTTAGAAATCGGTGAAAATGACCGTTCCAACGAAAAAGGAGCCCGTTTGAAACAATGCCAAACCCGTCCGCCAATTGAGTTTCAATCCGCCCGTTCTTAATCGTCCAACTCGTTTCCAATGGCGTTTTCGTCCCGACCTAGACTAGTTCTGGTCGTATTTTCAATCCGTCAAAATCCGGTTCTTGACTCGTTCTTCGTCGTGACCAACGGCCTCCCAGAAAGTTCATCTCGGTTCTTAACGTCATTATGCGTGTCTGAGAAACGTTTTATGAAGCACCATAATGTTGCCCGTTTCTCATAAAGAACCCGTAGCTCCGTTTTGCCAGACCTCATGCGTTTTCGTAACTATCAAGCTGATCACTTGTAATATACAATGCTCGTTGTAAAGACGTCCACGCACAGAAGTCTTTAGAACGATTGTAGTATACGGCAATTTCGTTTGTAGGTACGTCCATCTCGTTTCAGGTACGTTTGCCACAAACCGTTAAATTTTAGGACGAGTGGGCGCCCGATTTGTTTTTAAACACTTTTTTGAAAATCCGACCTAGCTAGTCCAATGAGTTCGTAAACAGATCAGTAAGAAGTATTTAGCTACGCTCCACCAGTTTTACATCCACAGACTATGCCCGTTCGGCAAGAATTTAGCAAGGACGTAGTAGGAACGAGCGTCACGTGTGACGGGGGTATAATCGTCATCGCTATGCGTTTGGTAAAATCGCTTTTAAGTCTTGGACAGATAGCTTTGACGTCTGACAAATCTTTCTCCCTTCATCGGTCGTCAAACGTCGTCGACCCTCCTGCTAGCTACCCAGAATGTTCATCATAATATCGTTGATGTTATGCCTTTGCTCTATAATTTGATGCTCAATACAAATACATGGAAAGCTTAAAGTGATTCTTCTATGATAAGTTCGAACAGACTTTACATTTCGTTGCGTTTTGTTGTTTTATGCTATTTTTTTTCTATTTACATTTCTAATGTATTTCTTTGTTTATTGGTATGAGAAATAAATTATTATTATTCAACTGCTGACTATGACGGGATAGGCGTCCGTGGGGATCAGCCGGAAAAAGGATTTTTTGACGTAACGCCCGTAACGTAACTTTATATTAGTGTAACAAGATCGCGACAAGTGGAGTAAATTCATGTCGCTTCAATTCCATTCCCACCAACGAACATGGATTTAATCGATGCCGTTGCTACAATGCGTAACAGTAACAACTAACAACAACAACAACAACATACACAACAACAAGAACAACAACAGCAAGAAACAATTTTACCGTTTGAAATGGCTGCCAAACTGAAAAAATGATCGGATCTGGGGTGAAGGTTTATACGTAAAGAAAACTCGTCAATAAAGGTCTCACTTCAAAATGAACAAAAAAAATTCACAAATTGGTTCATGAATACGTGTTTGGCACCACCGTATTTGTTAATTGCCGATGGTCTGCTGATTTTCATAATGACATATTTTTTTTTAATCATCGCCTTACTTTTTTTTGCATGATTGCCCAAATGACATGGTTTAATGAAACTTGTGCCATGAAAGATTGTGTCAATGTTCATATGTCTTAATTATAGGTCAATATGCTATATGTTGATTGATCATTTTGCTGTATTGCAAGCAACCAAATGGTTTTGTGTAAGGAACACGATAAATACGAGTAACACTAGAGTGTTTTTGTTCGTGTAGATAGTTGTTCAAAATTGTTGGTCTTTTACGCCTTACGTTCTAAATCTATTAAACTTACTTTTCAAGGTATGTAACTCTATGTTAAAAAAACTGAGATTGATGAAATAATAAATTTAGGATGGTATTTTTATGATAGAAATAATTTCTCAGTTTCAGTATACTAAAAGGAGAGTATCACGAGGCAATATAACGATATGGAATTAAGATCCGCAGTGACATTGCTTCTAGGATACAATCGTTCTCTTGTAAATCTCATATTCGGTAGTGTCGGGCTTGAGCCCACCTTTTTCCAGCAAACGTGTAGCAAAACGCGAAAATCAACCCTATTGTGAGTTTAGCTCTGTTTTTTTATTTTAAGACGCTCTGCGAATCTCGGCTCAGCCTCTCCTGACTTTAATTTAGAAGTCATGGTTTTTAAACTGTGACTCTACGCTTAAACGCCTTTACCCCCAAAATAATATAAAAAGCATTTTGCAACCCGAAACGCATAGAAATGATAGCCTGACATTTTAACGAAAACTGAACCAGGAGCAATTGCGCAGAATATAGTGTGCTCTGTAGAACAATAACCTAAATTAGACACCCCGGGATTGCTACACTACCTAACAGTACCGAACATTAATTTGCACAAATCGTATTATCTTTTCTGAATGTCCTACGGAATTCTCTACCTAATGACATTTTAAGGTGGCCCTAGTCGACAGTTTAAACGTACATAAAAATACACCAATCAGCCATAACCTGTTCAGTAGTATTCCCGTTCTAAGAGTCGTTCTACTTTGTTGCTTTTGACATAGGCTTATGTTAAGTCATAGTGACTTGCGTCATACAGGGTGCCTTGTTTCTTTCTCTACAATTTCTTGCTTCTCCTGTCTTTTCGTGATTGTTTCATATTGTTGTTTTATTTCATACTGAGTTAGCTTCGCTTGGTAAGCGTTTTACATTTTAATGTATTATTGATATCTATCTATTTTATAGCGGGACAATGAATTGAATTGTTGAGTATTGAATCAGGTTGTTTACCGAAAATGTAGCGTAGCTGATTTAAAAGTTTTCAAATCATGTCAGACTTGCTCTTTCATTAGGTCACCCAATCATGCTAATAGGTCTAATCTATATTATCGATCATCTAAGTGCCGTTAATCAGAAAGGGATGCCATTGCCAACAACTGCACAGGTCATTGAGGTTTTCAGATCCATCATAGGTCAGTCTGTCATATTTCTTACATGATCTGATCTTATGTCCAATTGTTCGCCTGTCTACCCCTTTCCCCCGTTTACCACATGTAGCTCTACAAGTCTGTGTCAAAAAAAAAAAAAAAAAAATGGTACATCGGGGAAAAAATAAATAGGTATTAAATCTTTTTCAAATGTTTGTATTATGGTAGCAATTAAGCCATTTATTTTTCTTGCAGAAAAACAAGATTATTTCAAACATAATTTGTTTTTGTAGAACAATACGTTATGCTAATTTTTGTGTACAAGACAAAGATGTTAACTTTGCACAAACCTGTGTGTTCTTTTACGTTAAATGTTCGGCGGCTATGGGTTCGAAACCGACACATCAAAGAAATGGCAGATGCGCGCAAAATGGATTTTTAATGTTTGTAGAAAGCTAATCATGATCTCAAGATCACAAACCAAATGAGATGATAAAAAGAAGAAAGCTCATTTCCCTGCGTTCTGAAAAATATCAAGCGATTACTAAGTGGTGACTAAGTCTCCGTAAAAATGAAAAAAATGTTTCCCTAACTGGGCAGCCAATTTTATTTTGACATATGACTGTATAATTCCTTCAGTAACTCTTCTGCAATATGTTGCTCTATAATGACATGTCCAAACATACTAACGCGTTTCTGTTTGTACAAGTCTTCATAAAGTGCTCTTCAATGTTTTAAGCTCTTTTAGACTTCTTTATTGCATACTCACACCTACACCCAGGTAATTCTAGCATTTTCCGAATCGCTCAATTTTAAATTACGCATGAGACATAATCTAAAATTACTGGAAATCAAAAGCGTTTTTAAGTTCATGATTTAATAATTGATGTTTTGCGACATAAAATAGATAAAGGTCATGTAGCAAATCGAGTTTTGTACATTTCGAAATTATTCTTACAGATCGTGTTCAAGTCGAATTAAGAGCCGATCTCTAGAATCAGACAATTAACTTAATATATCTAAGTCAATTGACCAAAGATAATCGTCCAAACATTGTCTATTTGACAAACTTTTGATTAGTCATAATAAATTTGTCATTGCAAATTTCCATGCAATAAACTTGATCATGCAAATCTCGTCATTGATTTATTTGCAGAATTTTCATGCTTGATGTCGTAATGTGCTAAAAAATGATGTTTGCCATTGAAGAAAAAAATTCGTAAGGTATGACGACAAAAGTATGTTTCGCGGATTGTGATCAATGAAAACAAAATTTACACCAGGTTGTCAACAAATGTCACTTTGCTGGCATTGAATGTGAATCTGTTTTATTCTCATTTGAGTAACATAATGAAATTTTAAACATTATATGAACGTCTTGACAAAAAAAAAAAGTGAAAGGAGCCGATTCCCAAACAAAGTAGTCTGAACGCTGAAGAAACTGCAATATCGCCAACCCAACATAAAAGAACAATAACAAGAGTTTAAAAGGCTATATGAGAAAATACACATTTTCATACCACTATTTTCAAATGTGATTACGCAACTAACATATACTGCAGATCATTGCCCAATTGATTGAAGTTCTAGTGGCATTACATCATCGGACTCTGAATCACCACGACGAAATATGCCAGAATCGAACAAAGTCCCGCGGCCAGATTACATACAACTTGGCTAGGAAATTCGTAGAGAACAATTGGTGAACAGGCGCTTAACTCCCTGGAAAAACATAGAAGAATAAAGTCTTGTCAGAATAGATTTAATGAGAACGATTTGGATCGGACATGCAGTTGTACCGAAGCTAAATAAGTGTATGCCTGGACATGGCTAAGAGCGGCAAGGAATACCGGAAAAAACATGTAAAAAGAACAGAGTAAAAGAAAGAGAACAAACAAATTACATTTGTTGATAAGAGAAACCACAGCTTTGCAGAAAAGAGTTAAGAAGCTATTAGTAGCAAGAACCATTTGACAGGCAATTGGCGACCATAGAATATTACGCTGCAAAACAATTATGTCAAAGAACAGCTAAAGAGACATATGAAGGAAAGCAAGAAATGACATATGTATTATGAAAAAGACTAGAAGACTTAGAAGTAGAACGCTTAAGATTGTGGATATTATAGAGTAAATTCAGATAATATACACTCGTAAAAGAGAACATATCGCGGGGAGATCCCGCCTGTTAGAATGGTAAAATACGTTTCGTAATCTCATGAAATAAAACATAAAACGCTTGGAGAGAATCATTTGATAATAGAGGATCATTAATCAGGAGAGAGGACTACAAACTTTTAGTAATATTGGCCCCTTCACTATTACAGGACTACCGAAGTATCAGAATGTATTCAAAATCTCAAACACATAGCCTGGATGCCGATTTCCTATTTTAAATAAATGCTGAATAGCGGTGAAAGTATCATTTCTCAGCCAGGTTTAGCAAAAGTCTTTAACTAATGAAATATTAATAAGCAGTAAGTTCCGAGGAGATCGGTACGGAAAGCTATGTCGTTCCCTTATTCAAACAGGGTGTAAATCTGACCCGGAATTATAGAGGGATTTGTCTGTCTGAGCGTCGGTGAAACTGTTCTGCACGTATTCTAAATAGACGGACTAGTAAAACTACGCTACAGAAAATAAGATGTTGTAAGTAATCAAATTGTTTCAGAGAAGGACAAAACCTCAGATCATTTTATACTCTAAAAACGATTATAGTACATGACGTACAGAACTAAAAATGATCGTAACGAAAGGAAAAATGTAGTTACTTCTGTTTTGTCGACTACGCAAGGCTTTCGATAGCGTTGGAGAAAGGGTTTTTTTACAGAAATGCGGACGTAATCGGAATTGGGGGGGAAAATTTTTTATTAAAGTTATCACAAAGCTAGTAGAAAATTAAAACTAAAGTGTCAAATAAAGAGATGACGGATGACGAAATGTTTGGAACCAATTGATGGATGTAAAACAGGGATGCCATCAATAAGTCCCTCCACACGTTTTAACCTTTACCATGAAGCGATTTACCACTAAGAACTAGGAAAGTCGAATCTGATGAAACCTGTAGAAATAAAATAGAAAACGATTAAACTGTTTAATGTAATTGCTGATGATATTGTGTTGAAAAAGTAAGTAATATGAAAATTATCAATACAAGAAGATAAGTCGAAAATACGGAACAGAACTTATTGAATAGACTTGATATAGTATAACTGGTAAAAGTTGGTTATAGTGAGAAGTAAATAATAAAAAGACAAAAATGTTAATCTTACAAAAACGGAAAGGATTGTTGATACATCATTTATATTCG
>CALNVZ010000218.1:10517598-10543365 GCA_940671915.1 Paracentrotus lividus
GCTCACGGCTTCGCGCTTTCGCCAAATACTAAATAGGGTCTATTAATGCATAATAAACTCCATTTTAAGCTCATAATTTTCAACTCGAGCTTTCAGCGCTGCGGATATTTAAATTAGGGTAATATGATGCACACTTAACTCAAAATTGTCGGCTCGCGCTTCGCTCTCGCAGATACTAAATAGGTTATATGCAGATTAACTCAAATTTCAACTAAAAAATTCAGGCTCGCCGCTTCGCGCTCGCGGATACTAAATAGGGTCGTAATGAACAATTTCTCAAAATTTAGGCTCGCGCTTCGCGCTCGCATTCTTATTGTTTATCATTAATAACTTAAAGGCAAATTTTCTGCGCACCCCTACTTATCTGAACACTTTCTCTTCAAAGCCTCTGGTTCCAAGTGCCCCCATATGAAAAACGTTGGGGCTTCTTCTAGGAAAACCATTTTTCACGCACCATTTGTCAATGGAAGGAATGCCCGAAAAACGGGAGTTGTTGAATATACTGGATAAAAAAAAATCGAGAAGATCATTTACTTAGTTACACAGTTTTTGAGGTTAATGTATATTAAAACAAGATAAACCTGGGGAAGAATATTTTTTACCCTAACCCTCGCGTTTTGCACCTTTAAAATTCTTCCCATTTTAGTCATTTTGGGTCGTTTTCTGTGTGAAAAATGATATTTTGTCAAACAGCCATCACTAAAAGCTTTCTGTAAAATCAGCAGCGCATCGATTTCCTAGTTACGCTGAGTGAAGTAATATATTAATTTCTCTTTCCAATGATTTAACTTCTTTGTGATTGTCAATATTTTCCCCCGCGTTTTTGATAATCATAAAAAAAAATATCATGATAAATACTTCGATCCTGACTTGCACAGCTTGCACTCTCCTTTTTACACGGTCTTTATCAGGCATTGTTATCCATTATCGACGGTCAGACTAGAGAGAGTCTATACCATACACACATTCCCGTAAGATTCTTTCTGTCGTTAGTGCACTGTTAGTGGACTGTGCGTGTTGGTACTAAAAATAACACTGTCCTTTTTTGATTGTTCACGTTTTTCATATGTTACAGAAAAAAAGTGCCCTTTTCCATCGTGACCCCCCACTTTTCAAAATTCGTTCCGCCGCCTCTGGGTGGCAGTGTGTTGAAAAGTTGCTAGTCAGTCATGTTTTGTGTAGGAATACCGGACACCACATGACGGTTGTTTGTTTTACTTCGGGTTGAGATCTGCTAAGCATGTAGATTCAAAAGTATTGCATATTAATAATGTATCTATATTCATTTATTAAATTGTTCAGACAATTTTGAAATGTTCTAAAATTTCTTCTTTATTATTATTGTGATATGTCATGATCTCATGAGATATAAAGTTATTCTGAGTGTTGAATTTTGTAGTAAAATGCATTATAATCTTCTTAAAAAATTGAATAATGTTATAAAAAATCAATACAAACATGTTAAGTGATTGCGTTTACATTCAAATCAGTGCTTCCAGACAGAATCTTTATACATAAAAAAGAGCGGTAAAAACATACTGTCCGGTATTTCCTACACTGTAGGGAATGCCGGCAATTTTACCATGACGCATTATTTGGCATATAACTGCCTCAACAAATATTTTGATTACCTCAATTTTTTGGAAATAAAGTTGAAGATGTAGACTAAGCAATGAGAATCTTTTTCTTTTTGTGATTTTATTTTGTTTTATGTCCTAATTAAGCAAATGAGCTTTAAGTGGCCGTATTCCCTACACTACCTATTTGTATGTAAACTGTAATTTTGATCACTGTATTATGGTACTTCATTAATCTTCATGATACTTCCTCCGTTTTCTTTCAAGCGATAAGGACTTTCTTCATGTTTGTGAATGCGCTATATAAGGAAACGTTAATTATTATTATTATTATTATTAACAAATATGAAGACATGGACCAGCTTTTAATTAGTTATTAAATTAACTTTGAAATGGTTCACCACACGTGACCACGGGTCAGCGTGTGTGACCAACTTGGTCATGCCTTTAAAAAAGGGACCAGGCTATTCTGCCATTCTTTGAAAAGTGAACCTTTTGGGACCAAATTAAAATTTTTGCTTTTCTTTAAAAGCTGCATATTCAAATAAAGAGCAATGTCTGAAGTCATGAAACTGAGTTGTTCATGCTATTTGCATAAATTAACATAAATGATAATAAATGGAAAACGGTAAATAAAATATCATTTTTTTTTTAACCCCTTGACTGGAATGAATACCGCTGACTTTCCTTACTTGCATTACTGTCATTTTATTATTATTTACCTCATATTCCTTTTAATCTAACCCCAAAAATAATGGTTGTTAAATTGGATTATATTAAGATTAATCAACCCTGGAAATTAAATTGCCCTCAAAATGTCACAACAAAGTAACCAGGAAACACAAAAAGTTTATGCCCCGTCTTAACCATGGCTCGGTATATTATAATTATTTCTCAAAGCTAGATTTTAATGTACCTTGCCATCTTCACTAAATATGAATCCATGAACAAGTTAATTTGATAATTAATTTTAGCAAACAAATTGGTCACACGCGTGAACCCGCTGGGTGGGGGGCGCGTCCTAAAGTCTGATTATTTCACTCAATTTGGGCTGAAATTAATTTTATTTTAGCATTATTATGCCTCGAAAATGGTCTGCAATAATTTATTGCGAAAAAACAACAACAACAAATAAACCCAAAAGAACAAACAAACAAAAACAAATGGACGAAAAAAACAAGGAATTACATAAGAAATTCATAAAAACAATAAAATACACAAGGAATTTAGTTTCGATATCAAAATTTTTTCCAAGTACAATTGTTATGAACCTATAAGATTATGCAAAACACAAAAATAAGCATTCCAGAAAGCTTTAGGTTTGTCAATCAGAACAAAAATTATGAACTCATACAATGCGTAATTAGCATAATTAATTCATATAAAATAAATTATTATTATTAATGGGAAAATTAACTGTGCTTTTCTTGTAGGTACATCACACACTACCAAATCGTGCAAATTTTCGGCGCGCTCGGGCGATCAACAGCCAAGATACTTATGGTGGCTATCATGGCCCCCCGTCCCTACCCGCCCCTCCCCCAGTCTTGACAGCTACCAAAAACACCCCATTGACAGACTAGGGTTGAGTTCATAAAATTTTTACCGCAACGGATATAGTAATTGCCTCGAATTGTAACATTATTGCATAATACATAATCATATTCATTTTTTCTGTTACATTTGCCATAGGTCACACACGTGACCCACTAAAAATGTCACACACGTGACCCGACATCACGATATAAAATGGATTAGATTAAAAAAAGAAATTTCAGAGATGACTCCTATCCAGTGGTATTTTTTGGCTAACAGGTCCATAATGCATATCTCACAGCAATAAGAACATTTCATCATTTTAAAACTCACAGCGAATTTCAAAATGAAATTGAACTTTTCTAAAATCAATTTGCCGTTCTGCTGAAGCACACACGTGACCCACTTCTTTTGACCTCTTGGACCTTGAACATTGCATATTTTAAATATAAAAAAATATTACAAATGATAGCCAACAAAATATATTAGATGATATAAACATTAAATCAGTATATTTTTAATTGTTAGAGTTATAGCCAATTAAAAGTCAAGATTTGCATAATTTCGGTCACACACGTGACCAAGAATGGTCATGCGCGTATTCAGGAGGCCTCGGGGCGCCGTAGAACAAAAGGCGAATGACGAAGCGGATTTTTTTTTTTCTTCTTCTTCTCTTTTTTCTTTTTTTCTTTTTCTATTTTTCAAACTAGCTTATCGCTCCGCTAGCGCCCGGTGTGTCTACCTTTTTCCCCACCACTGGGACGCACCAAAATCAAAATTACAGTCGGAGGCCCTGATCAGGATCGATGCCACTCCTGGATACGCGCCATTTAAAAAATCCTCCTCCCCCCCCCCCATTCCATTGCCCCCTTTCTTCAGAAAACAGTGCCCATTTTCCCACGTTGCAATGAAGAAGCCTTTCCTGTTAATCAAATTTAAAGACCCACAGCCCCCTGGCCCTGCTCCGATCCCCCTTAATTCATCTTTGTTTCTACCTACCGGTTACACAATCATCCCCTGCCCGCGCCCCGTGCGTGCGGCGCCGTACGGGGTATGCCCAGAATGATTCGGATTATAGGTACCGTTCCATCCCAACTTCGCCTTCGCCGCACCTGGCCCTGGACATGGCATGCTTCGTATTAAAAGCAGGGCAAAATACATCTAGAAAGGATCTCTTCAGTTCACTATATTCATTATGGGCACAAATTTTATGTATCATACTTGTTGCTAGAGTCATGTTATTACGATTTAATGTCAATTTTTATCAATTCAGGCCTAGAATCTAGCCCAGTCCCATTCGTTAGAAAGGGTGTTTACCTATTCATCATGCATTCAGTATTCACGAAGCCGAAGAAATAATTTAATAGAGAAGGATAGGCTTAATAATTAAAAGTAATGTCGGTTCTAGTGTGCACCTTAAAGTTTAACCTCAATTTTAATTACGAAGTGAAAAATCTTTTAAAATTCATGAATGTTTTTATATAATTCTATAATCATATTCTCATGATCACTAGTTATAACATATTCGAGATAGGCTGGCATAGCCCTTTGAGATTACGGAAGAGAAGAAGAAGAACAAAATTTGTCTTGACATTCACAATCACATGTCATTGTCAAGTAAATTTAAAGTATAAGCAGAAAGTTCAGCCCTGGGTTTAAAATTGGTTATAAAAATGCAGAAAAAAAAAAATTAAAATAAGAGTGAAGGTATTGGTGTTTTTGTTGAATATCGAAGTGTTCTTGAGCCCACCTCCCAGCCTGGGCAGCCAAGTCGGTGGCATATCAAAAAAGGGTCTAAAAAATTCTACTAAACAAAATTAAAAAATATCTAATGAAAAAAAAATTATTATTGAACAATGAGACATATAGATTATCTTAAATTTATTTTGAGGTAGGTTTAAAGCTGGTTTTGCTCATATTTATTGAGAAGTTTCCTCAGCAACCAAGAGGTTCGACAGACAGGCCATTTTTTCAGTAACTGACTGATGTGGATTTTGCAGCTGTATGTGCTTCCTATTTGTGGTTAGGTTTAATTCCATGAGGCCTGAAAGGTCATTTTTTTTTTTCAGAAGATTATTAATGTATTTCACCTGTACGTTGATACATCATCAGAATATTGTTCATATACACGGCCTCTATCAAATTGACTCCTTCATTATCAAGAACCATGAAAAAAAGCACGAATTTGTGAATTTACATACTGTACACAACAAATTGGAGAGCTGCTCGCATGTGACGTCACAAAATCAAAACTTTGAATATATTCAAAACTTGCTTTTTGGTTGATTTTCTTCAAAACTTTCACCCATATTTTTAATTTATTTTCTGCCACTTTTTAACCAAAAAATTCCATCGGTGAACTTCCCCTTTAAATTAGGCCGATCTAATTTAAAATTAAAAAATGATTTTTGACAATTTAAATTTTTAATAAATACAAGCTTGTATTCTTGAATCTTTTTGCACACAATTTAGGTACAGACCGAAATCTTCTTCTAAATATTACACAATTGTTTTCAGAAACATTACTTAATCGATCCTAGGCCTAGTCAGTAGTCTTAAGACTTTGCTTCTCACGGCGTCCTAAAAAACTCATTTAAATCATATTGTATTTTATGTATCACCTGATTTAACGTTCTGTACTCGTATGTTCTGGTTTTTTAATAATTAAACTAACTGAACTTGAATATTTTTTAGTTTAGTTAGCCCTTTGCTGAGCATGCTGAGCTGAGGTTAAGATTTGAAAATTTATTTTTTGCATGTCATGGTTGTCCTATCAAAACTTTGCATATTTAGATGCGTGTGCACTATAGATATGGCACTGCGAGGAGACTTGGGCACTCCTACATTGTACCATACGTCCATTATAACACAATGTCAATTTACTAGTATTAACCTGTACTACCCAAGTTGGATATGGGTGTCAATTTCCAAAACTTGCCCTGATAGGCCCACAACTAATATTTTCACATATAAATATTCTCACATAATTTTTTTCAACCATGTGATCACAATGTACATTCATTTACTGTATGTGCGTAGAGTTAATGTGCATGTGCTGTCAGTTTTGTGGGAGAAATTTTTTTGGGACCCATATGTTGTGTAAATTGACTCAAGCTTTGCCGCATTCACCACAGGTCAAGGAATCTAATGTTTCTTGGATTGATGATATTTGTACTTTTAGGAGATGGCAGACACAAAGAATGGAATAGAATGGGTAATGATATACCTTAAAAAAGGCCAATACGAACTTACACCTTGTATAGCACCACCTCAAGTTCCTCACTTCTCAATTCTGCCCTGTTTTCCTAACCCACTATGCAACATCCTGAGCAGTATAGTCTTATACAGGCCATCTTGAATGATAACACACGTAACTCGCTAACTCCCAATACTTTCATACCAACAATGATAATGTTAAAACAACTTGCAAAAGCAAGTACTTTTCCGCTTATTTAACATATCATTTTTTCTCAATACAAATAAAATTAAAGGCTATTGTAAGTCAAAATATATATTAAATAGTGTCTAAAACTGTTATAGCACACAGTCAATGAGGAGTGTCGCGTCAGTTCCGCCTTCTTGCTTTAAAGCACTTTGGGCTGCTACAGCGAAAAGCACATTATTAACATAATACATTACCATGAAAGTTGTTCACATTGTGTTATTTTCAGATACAGGCAAAAGATTGAAATTGTGGGTCAAGATATGGATTGTTGGACCTCTGTTCAAAGCACAAGATAGCAGAAGTTGAGCCCTGTTTCTCATGGAAGCTTACAATGGAGGTATTAATTTCATGTTTTTCTTTCCATTATTAGTTGTTTTTAGAGTTTTTATTGCTATTGAATTGATTCATTTTCATTAGCAATTTGAGCCCCAATATTTTCTAGTAGGTTCACTTGTCGAGTCCATCCGACAGGCTTTCCTGTTTCAAGTACAAGCAGTATGTATTGTTCATAGAAAGATGATGCGATTTTATTTATGTTTCAAAATTTCTAGATACCAAAGGTTCGATATAAAAATTCCATTGCTCATTGACATCTCTAAAACAGCTTGAGGATATTAACTTCAAACTGAATGCATGTAAGATGAATTATCTGATTAAATTATTCAAGTAATTACATACAGTTACTCGTATACAATTTAATTCAATTCTAGGATTACTGGATGGAGGCGTAATTAATAGGTGATGCATAATAAGCATTTGTCTGTGATCTTTAATTAGAAAATAGTGATTGACAATTTAAAATTCATTTTGGGGAAATATCTGAATTCAGCATAGCTTAATTGAAAGGCTCATATTGATGCATGTTTTTAATTCCTTGATGTGACTTTTCTTCATTATTGCTGTTAATTTTCATGTCCAAATTAACAAATCCATTTTTCTCCTGGACAATTACTCCTTCACAATGCCTCTATTTTTTCTTGTGTTCTCTAAGTTGCTTTTACAGAAGAGACTTCATTGGAGAAATTGCCGGTATTTATTCCTCCTCTCTCCAACACGTCTTCCATTAAAGAAGAGGATGATGATGATGAACCAGAGTTTGATCTGACAAGCGATGAAGATGTTCATCCTAAAGGTATAAAATCAAAACTGGAAGTACCCCTCATCTTAGCACATCACAGATCAAGGCAATGGTGGGTGATGTACATGTACTTAAGCCTTTTACGACTTGAATTGTGTCCTTACACATTTATTCTGACAGAAAGAACCTATTTCCTGTCATTAATGGTTCCTAACTTTTGATTTGTCACCTTTTATGTCTCTGGAACCACCTTTCCTATTTTCATGTTGTCTTCCTGCACACTCTCATTTTAATTTCTCTGAACCAAACGCAATGAAGTTGTTATTAATGAAATCTCACTATGTATGAAGACACGGGCACATAGAGACTTTTGCTTATGTTTTCATATATATTGCTTCAAGGGGGTTTACCTCGCATAATTTAATGAAATCTCATTTAGTAAGATGCTCTATATTGGGTGTAGACTTGTATTCTCGAAAACTGCGCAGACTATGTTATGTTCTTAATTTGTGATATTTAGAAACCTCTGTAGATTTCTAAGAACTGTCAATTTGGATAATGAGACAATTGATTCAGTTTTGAATTAAAGATTGGTCTATGGATAACTTGTGATCTCAAGATCACTAAGAATACTTACCCTGATTTTAGTTAGTAGCCATTTTGGGGGAAAGTACTATATTTTAACATTTTTTTTTAATGTATCAACAACAGCATCTCTCATGATTTCTTATTCTGAGAATTCTCGTGAAATCGCAGATGTCATTAACTTTTGTTGTGCCTGTATTGGATCCAAAAAAATAAAAGATTTTCTTGCAGTCACCCTAATTCAATCATGTATCATATTGGAAAATGACTTCTTCTTTCTTTTTTTTGGAGCATATGCTATTTTTTTCCTTATATCACAGGCAATGTGGACTTATAAAGCAAGGAATGGGGTGTGACAGTCTTTGAGGATTTAGAGGATGCCATGGAAGAAAGGAAGAGATTCATTTTGTGAAGGTATGACTTTCCAATTTGTGAAAATTGTCTGTGGCTCTAACCTGAAAATGTTCTACAATCTGCCAATTCAGGTGTGTTGAATGTTAAGCGATCTCTCCATGGGCCATTAATATATTAACTTAACTCTATTAGCCACCAAGAAGACTGCAATGGAAAATGTCGGCTGTATGCATCAGGTGTTTCATTGGACAAATTTATATTTGCCTGCACAAAGCAATACTCTTTTGTTCTGAAACCTGACAGCCACAAACCTGTAGGTATGCTACAACAAATATGGTAGAATTTGACCACGTATTCTGGATACTATCATGACTCTAATCGTGCAGACGCAGAGGTGGGTATGGGGCAGTTTAGCTAACTAAGCTGATGGGCGGATTTGGCAATTTGCGCTAAGGGTTAAATTTGTTGTATGTTAGGGGAGACTGGGTAATTATGGCCCTTGGGTAATTATGGCCCTTGTCTTTGAGAATCTTACAAAATGTATAATTCTTTGCTGCATTACACAATGATAATTTAATTTTAACACATGCCTAGCTAAACTCTTCCTACTATCATATGAGAAAAATAAGCCATTGCATGAAATTTTGTGCTTTAGGGGAGCTTAAAATGTACGCCAATTACAATTCTCTTTCGTTGGAAAGTGGCAAGTCTGCTTTTTACATGTATGTGGGGATGATATCATTAATTAAATCATTTAAGATGGAAATTTTGATTGAAACTGAAACAATAGGAAGTAAAGAACACAACAGAAAAACTTTCCACCTGCAATATCTTCAATTAGTAGAGCATATTAAGGGGGATCAAAATGAAGATGTCATTTGGGGTAATTATGGCCCCCAATGCATAAACAGTGTATAAGCGCAGATAAGCGTAGATGGGGACATTAACTTGTACGATTTTGTACATAAATATATGTATTGCTTTGATTGCACAATTTCAACATTTTGGCTGAACCAATTATTGATTAAAGCATTGTTGGTGGTGATAAGGTATTAGATACCCAACAACATTTATTATACATTACCATCCATTAATTAGCATAATATCTTTGAATTCATATAGGGGCCATAAATACCCCACTTGTGGGGTATTATGCCCAAGTTGTAACATAATGGTAATTAATATGCAAAAAAACACGCACACAAAATGAGTCATGTAAAGTAGACATAATGGTAATTATGATGCATTAAATTTGCAGAAGTAGCAGGTTATATTTCCATGTTATATATAGGTATTAATGGATTGAACTGTATTTTACATATTAAGAAATCATTGGACTTTTCATTGAATGGTAGTAATAGGAAATGTGAAAAAGGGGGCCATAATTACCCCAGTCTCCCCATATATATCACCAGAATCTGCTTACCTGATGGCCCTGGAGACCGATGGTTATACTGTAGTGTACGGTCTATTGACCGTTTTTCCAATAAAATATTTATAAGTCATCATTAAAGAGGCCTACGCCACTAATTGTCAGTGAAATGACAGAGTTTAGAAGGTTTTTTTATAGATTTATCTATTTAAGTTCGTTCACATTAAATTAAGGGATCTTATTATGTATGCACTGTAATTGTATTGGGTTGGGGGTTGTATTAAGCTATTTTGAGACGGTCCCTGCTTGAGCGGTAGTCGGCATTCAGACATTCGTACAGGTGCTATGTCGGTCTAAATGTATTTCTGTTAACAATAGTAATAGCATCCTGTCCTATTCATAGCTTTTTCCGCGGTGCAAGGTTTTGGTAAATATTTAATTAGCGTCCCCTGGCATATTTCTGGTCATGTTTAGACACGCCTACTTTGGAACCTAAAGCATGTGCTCTATTGTTTATTGTGCAATGTAGTAGAGAGGCGAAAGGGTGCGCGGTGCTTTCATTGGTTAGTTTGTTTACAGGAGGCGGGCTTGTTGGACTCGATTCACTTAAGATACAAATTGATATATAGGCGAAGCTCATGTGTGGGCTCGGTAGCATTTTATGTTAGAGCTTTCGAGGACCATTTTATGTTAAGCTTTTCGACGACCATTTTTGTGTTCGAGCTTACGTTGGCCATGTTGAGTTAGCCTATTTCTTTGCGGGATCGAAGCATGGTTTTTTCGGCGTCTTTATATAAGCCAGCCTCTAAAAACTGATTTATATTTAAATTAATGCACCTTTACCGTTTTGCTTGTTGACTGTACGTGGACTTCGTCATTTTATTTCTTCGTTCTACATTTAATAAATACCAACGAAACTTTACTTCAATGTTGTCAGCCCGCCATTTGTTTTCCTGAGTCCTAATTAAGTTGAACTATAATTTTCGCCACCCTACTGGAGACTGAACTCGGAGACTTCACTCTGAGACTGTACTCCTACAATACATATGAAAATCTTTCCCCAAGAACCAGTATATTTATTATTTTGTAGCCATTTTCAAAGTGTATAGTTTCTTTCTGGGACACACTGTACAACAGTCCAACTTCAGAGCAATGTAACTTATGGCATTCATAGCTTGGGGCCTTCCAGTGGGCAATATGCAGTGAGCCAGTGCGCACATGAACATTTTCTTTTGTTACGCATACTTGAAGCCTTCCAGCTATGACCGCATATAAGACAGAACGACCTCCGAACCAAATTGGTCTTATAAACTTCCAAGGATACTTGACGTAGGCTATTTGTATATTATACATGTTTGGCCTGCAATCAGAATAAATTTATGGTGCTTTTAACATACTTTCATTGTATATTTCATCTCTCACTTTTCATAAAAATAATTCTGAGGGGGGGGGGCAGGATTGTCCTAAAAATGCTATGAACATATTAAGAATATGTTTTGTTCTGTTTTTTGATGTGACTCAATGTCTTGTTTTTCTTAGGTAAAAACAGCATCACAATTATCATCAACAAGGAAGTTTATAAAGGGACTGCTCAGCATCTTTCAGTTCATCAAGAATAAAGGAGAGAAATGAACCATGAGTCAGATGCTTGTAAAGTGAAGCTATTAAAGGGTGATAGCAAAGCTGTTAACTAGTAACAAGACCACAAAATGAGGAAAAGTATTTAAATGAAGATTTTGACAAAAAATGTATCACAGGATTACTAAAAGTTTGGATATTTTGAAGTTTTATTTTATTGATGTTACATCAAAAAAGACAGTGAAGTTAGTGACTTACTAAACAATAAGGCTTTCCGAAGCATTGAAGTTGCAATACGGCATTTTATTACCGGATGTACAAATCCTTAAGAGATTAAGTCAATGGAAGAATAATAATGGGTTGTATATCTGCATATAATACCACTGTGCCGTATTCACACAGAGGGCAGCGTGTTATCTTTTGATAAGTCTTCTTAAGCAGGGAAACGGTTTTAACTTTCCCAATACGAAAGTTTCTCCGTTTAATGATGTTAATTTTCCATTTCTGTCTGAACCAGTATGGAAAAATTTCAACAGAGAAAAACTATGTGGCCAGTCAAATATTTTTTTTCTTCTTTTTGAAATACGCCATTCAGCTCTCAAATGCATCCTTTATTATTAATTTTTAATTCTTTAATTGAGTTTGAAAATGAATTATGAAAATGTCACTGTTTTTCCCCTAGGTGAAGGATTGCTGAAGGGTCAAGAAAAGAACCATCAAACAACAAATATTTACAGCCTGCAGTAGAGACAAGCCCTTCTTAGTATGTGTACAGCAATAGGTTTCAGAAATAAGAAGACCCTCAATGAACATCAGAAAGCATGCAAAGGTATAAAAAGTGCACCTTTCGAAAAGTATTAGTTGTTTCTTGTAACATAAAACATCTTACTAGCCATGAACAAATCCTCATTACAGAGAAACCATACCAATCTTTCCATTGTGACAAAAGACTTTCTGAGCAAAGAGCTCTTACTACCGATGAATAGTAAACGAGATACTTCTAATCAAACTACGCTTACAATCATCAGAGAACACACACTGGAGGAGAAACCATATCAATGTTCCTATGTGGCAAGTTATTTTCTCGTAAAATATGCTCAAACGCCATGTGAGGATACACACTGGAGAAAACCATACCAATGTTGTCCTATTGTGATAGAAGGTTTTCTGATCAATCTTCGCATATATACCATCAGAGAACACATACTGGAGAAAAACCAATATGCATGTTCCTTTTGTGATAAAGAATTTTATCGTAAAGCTCAACTTACTTACCATCTGAGGACACACAACTGGAGAAGAAACCATACCAATGTTCCTATTGTGAACAGGGTTTGCTAAACAATGGGGTCTTACCAGCCATCTGAGACACACACTGGAGAGAAATCATAATCATTGTTCTTATTGTGAAAAGACATTCTCTTATCGAGCTGCTTTTACTCGACATCTGAGGACACACACTGGAGAGAACCATATGAATGTTCCTATTGCGATAAGAAATTTACATGTATAAAATACTCACTGGACATATGAGGAGACACCACTGGAGAAAACCGTACCAATGTTCTTATTGTGATATGGATATTTCCTGACACACTGATATGAAGAGGCATGAAGAAAACACACTGGAGAAGAAACCGAATCAATGTTCCTATTGTGATAAGAGATTTTCACACCTAATCAATCTTAATGGCCATGAGAGACACACACTGGGAAAAAACCTATCAATGTTCTTATTGTGATAAGAGATTTTAATTATCAAAGTCATCTTTTATAGGCATCGCAAATACACACATAGAGAGAAGTCATAGAAGTGTTGCTAATGTGAAAATGGCTTTTCTGAAAAGTTAATCTTACAAGCCATGTGGATACATGCCTAAGAGAGATCATATCAATGTCTTATTTCATTTGTTGGAAAAAAATGTTCTCACCAAAAATCTGATAATGCACCTTTTTGAAAGGAACATACCAATGTTCATATTTAATGTTTATTGTAACTGATTATCTATTACCGGGTGAGTCAGAAAAAAATAGAACCTAGAAAAATGCTGATAAAAGAAAAACAATTTAATGTTTCCAAAATTATTATACATATTCTGAAAAGATTAAACTCTCCCCGCATCTTTGGTACCATTTTTGTGTGTTATATCTTCCGCTTTGAATGAACGCGACGCATAGTTTGCGAACATGTCAATTTCGAATTGTGCCAGAATGGGAGTAAAAATCAAAACAACAAAAAGCTAGAAAAAGGAACTTTCATCCTGATTAAAATAGATAACTCTTTAACGAAAATGTCTTCCGCTTTCATAACTTGGCAAGGGTTGTTACACATATTGACTACCATTTTGTATGAAAATTAGATTAACTTTTCAAGTAATGCACGAATGAGTACACATCAAAGAGTAAATTGCCCTGACAGACCTAAAAAGGCCTCCTAATACTTTCAAAAAGTGATAGTTTTGATCTCGATTTCATTTTATAAAAAATGTAGTCAATATGTGTGGACAACACCCCTGCCAGTTATTAAGCGGAAGACATTTTCATTAAAAAAGTTTATCTATTGTAATCAGGATGAAGTTGCTTTTTTATAACTTTTTGTTGTTTTGATTTTACTCCCATTCTGGAACAATTTGAAAATTGACATGTTCGCAAAACAATGCTCGCGTTCATCAAGCGTTAAAAGAAAAATACACAAATTGGTACCAAAAGATGTGGGAAAAGTTACTCTTTCGGAATATGTATAATAATTCTGGGGTTTATTAATGGTTCTCTTTTTAATGACATTTTCCTAGGTGGTCTAGTTTTTTCTGACTCACTCGGTATGTACATACAGATTGCTTCACAGTTTTGGGGTAATACATGACAATAATATATAACACCACCCCCCCCCCTCCTCCTTGAGTTAATGACACACCCCTACCCCGATACCTGTTGTATGAGGAATGAAGACCTTTTGATGGCCAAAGGACAAACAAATTTGCCACACTTATCCTTATATCCCCCTCCCCCCCCCCCTCCCTGGCTATCACTTCGGCTGTTGGGACGTGAGAAACATTTTGACTGTACATTTTTGGTCAGCCCAGTGTGGCATTAAAAAAAGTTGGGTATACAAAAATCCTGGATCCCCTTAATCCTCTAATTTGGTAATTGGTATATAATTATCTTCAAGAATTTGTATATATCATTACAAGAATTAACTTTATTGTTATTAAAAAAATGAACAGTTTAACCTACAAATCTGAATGGCTGGATTTGTCATTTATCAAACCCATATAAGTATCTGAATATAAGACCAAATTTATGAATGAGTGATCAGATGGTTAGTTTATTAATGGTGAGGTCATTACGTACTGAATGATTTTTTTTTTATTGATATGAAATTATTATACTATATGCTGTGTTGATGTCATCAATGACAATGATCCATTTAGACAAAGCTTTACTGACAACAAGAACATAAAAAAGTAATGTGAAAAGGGTTTCTTTTTTTATTTGTCTAAGTGAATAGTCATAAAAACTATGAAAATTAAAGGAGCACTCCAGGTTGGTATTCAGGTTATTATAAACCCCCTTCCAAAAAGTTTCGCAAATAGATGTTGGGCCATGATAACTTTTCAGGTACGCTTTAGTTATTCCTGATATTCGTACCATTAGAAAGATAATTTATTCCCCTTTTTATTGATATCCTACTTGTAAGGATTATGTCATGCTTCAATGCACAGAATATCAGAATATGGAGAAAAGTAAAAAGTCAAATGTTGCAAAATGCATTTATCAAAGCGAAGTTCCGCAACTCGACTTTAGGCTCTGATAACTTATGGGGTATTTTCTAATTTTTATTGAACTTTAGACCATTGTCAAGATAATTTATTCCTCTTTTCAATGACACCCTAATTTTAACGATAGTGTTGTTCTTTCATGGACAGAACACCTGAATGTTAGGACAAGTTAGAAGTTAAATGTTGCAAATTGAATGCCTATTTTAAGTATTATTGTCTGTTGCGGGTAATAACAATGCATTTCGCAACTTTTCACTTTTTACTTTGCATTATATTTGTGAGTTATGTGCATTCAAACGTGATGTTACTATTGCAAATAGGGTATCAATAAAAAGAAGAATAAATGAACTTTTTAATGCTATAAAAATTGACAATCATTAAATCCCCACATTAAAATGTATCAAGGTTCAGAGTTGTGTTAGAGAAATTTAAACTGTAAATTATCTTTCGCTTTGTCATGTATTCAGGTGGTATTCAGGGGTTCTGTGGACCCAGGCAGGACATCACCATGACAAATAAGGTATCAATCAAGAGAGGAATAAATTAACTTGACAATGGTATAAAATTCAATAAAAATTAGAAAATATCCCCAAAGTTATCAGGACCTAAATTCAAGTTGCGGAACTTCAACGTGATCAATAAAAATGCATTTTACAACATTTGACTTTTTCTTTTCTCCATATTCTGATATTCTGTGCATTGAAGCATGATACAATCATTACAAATAGGATATCAATAAGAAGGGGAATAAATTATCTTTCCAATGGTATGAATATCAGGAATAACTAAAGCGTACCTGAAAAGTTATCATGGCCCAAAGACGATTTGCGAAACTTTTTGTGAGGGGTTTATTATTTTTGCATATTTGGCAAGCCAGTTTCCGTGAGGTTCCAACTTAAATGTATGGCTATTTATAGTAATTAAAAATTTAACCCGTTGGGGACTGAGCCCGAATATATTCGGGCTGAGGTCTATGGGAAATGTGTGTTATAGCCAAATCAGCTCTTCTCCAACGGGTGCAAATTTCCCTATCTGTACTAATATTACAAAAATATTGGCTTATACAGTATTTGAAATATAGGATAAAATATAACAAGTACGACATTTAAAATTTCATCAATATCGGATAAAAAATAACTAAGTTAGAATATATTTTTTTTCCAAGTTTTTGATTTTTTTGGTAGAACAATGTAGAACAATTCTATGCATATTCAATGAGTAAGATGATGCTGTCATTGATCATTTTTTTTTTTTTTTTTTTTTTTTTTTTTTGTATTTGACCATATGAAATAGCAATTATTACCGTAACATTTTCTGCTTTAACCCTAATCAGACTGGGGTGTTTTGGTAGCTGTCAAGACTGGGGGGGGGGGGCCATCATGTGCCCTAAGATCTCGGCCGCCGATCGCGCGACCGCGCCGAAAATTTGCACGATGGTAGTGAGCCATGTAATCTACACGACTGCACTGTTCATTTTTCCAAAATAATATGAATTTTTTTTATATGAATTAATTATGCTAATTTATTCATGAAATCATACTTTTTGCTCTAATTGAAAAAATAAAGCTCCTAGAATGCTAATTTTGTGTATTATTATTCCTTATAGCATTCCTACAATTGTACTAGAAAAAAACTCTCGTTTCAAAAATTAATTTCTTATGTATTTTTATTGTTTTATGAATTTCTTATGTATTTCTTTTGTTTTTTTCGACCTTTTTTTGTTTTTCCTTTTTTTTTTTAAATCATTTAAGAACCATTTTTAAGCATAAATATGCTAAAATAAATTGATTTCAGCCAATGAAAGTGAAAATAATCATATCTTTATGAATTAGGTGAGAAAACTCAATTTGCATTGACTTTGTACACAAAATCACGTTTTTGAGCCATTTTCGGTCTGACGGATATTTTTGAAAATCGTGCAGCGTCGCAACGGTACGACCGATTTTTGCGAAAATGGTTTCCAAAAAGATGCGCGAGACTTGAAAGTAAAAAGTCAGCAAGTGGCGCGATCAGAAAATTTTGTGCGGCGGAGTGGTCGCGGAAAATGTCGAGGGGGGGGGCCATGATGGCCCCCCCCCCCCCCCCAGTCTGATTAGGGTTAAGAATACAAAAACAGGGAAGACTCCTTTTGGAATGTGTAAAGATCATCATCGTTGAACTTGTGTCAATAAAGGGATAGATTTGTTCATACATGAAATGAATAAGATTTCATATAATAAAGAAAAAGTGGATTGATGATAGTATCAGATTGCTCATTGAATATGTATAGACTATGAACATAACATACGTAGAAAATCATAACTTTGTTATTTTTCATCTGATAATTGTGAGGAATTTTCAATGTTGTACTTTTGGTTATATATCAATATGACCATTTCAGCCAAGGGTCCGCCTTTTTGCTTGATAACAGTACTTTCTAAATAATTTTTTAAACGTTTTGTCTCACTTTAAAGAGATCCCGGGCTAATGGTTAGAATTGGAATTGATATTGTGTAAATATGTTAACGGGACATCGATACAATTGTTTTTTTTATCCTGTATATATATGTTGAATAGATGAAGAGTTCTAGAGAGATGATGATAATAATAGGGATGTCCACTAAAATTTTTAAGTTATCTTAAAGTTGTTTTGCTAGGCTTATTGGATAGAGCATTTTTAAAAGAAAGATTTTGGTAGTTGAATTATCACAATTGGATGTTCCATATCAAAGATATGACCCAAAGAGTGTCTCAGATTACCAATGAGCTGCTAGAACACTTTTACAAGTTTCAGACAAAGCCAGAAAATGTAATTAAAGCTCAAGTTTATGGTCCTTTTGTCTTTGATTTATTCAACCAAAATCATACTAAACATTTTCTACGTGTGTATCAACATGAAATGAGATTATAGTAACATTATTGAGGCGTATGAGTAGATTATACAAAAGTTATGGCAGTACAAAAACTGATGGTTTGACAGTATGTTACCGTATGTGATCCAATATGACCACCGTGGAAAAAATACTCCATAGGGCATGTTTCAATAGGAACACCCTAGACAATAGGCTATTTCATGGTGGTGTGGCTCAGAGCTGAGTGTTGGAGAGGGTAGAGTAATTTAAAACTTAAAGGCCAGTGGTAAACGTTGTTCTTTGTTTTTCACTCCAATATATTTTTTGTTCAAAAATAGTTACATTTTATAGATATCCACTTTTCCTTATCTGAATCTATTCAATCATGAGAAATTCTAGTCATAAACACACATATCAACACAAGCATACACTTTGAACACTGACGCTGTAGTTGTTTTCAATATCAATTTTTTAAACAGGAAAAGTTGATCACCTGCCTGAGGTATTTTCTAAGGAAGAAACTGACAATTAGGAATAAAAATGATTGATATTTACCACTGGCCAAATGACAATTCGAAGCTGTTTTATTTATTGAAAATTTTGCTATTCCTCTGCCTGTGTATTATTTGAGTGGCAGTGCATGGGCCTTTTGTTTGCATTGTAAATTGCATGGGTGATTACATCCATCATACAGTGGAAGTTGGAAACCGTTCTAGTGGCTTTTTGCTGTTGTGTGGCCATCCCTAATAATAAGGATCTGTCCACAATCCTTCCTAAACAGGACTCGATAAAGCTCCGTTCGGTTCTTGCCTTTATATTCACTCTAGCATTAATGCGGCGGTCACAACTCGCCGTACCTTCGACGTGCAACTCCCTACGATGGATTTCGTAGAAAATTTGTGCAGCGTATGTACCTTGCAGGCACGTTGCCTGTATGACGTCCATGATTTTTTTTTCCAATACCCTTACTACAGAAATGCAGGAATCGCAGAAGTTGACCCAGGACCTGTGCGTGTATATTGCATGCAAAGCAGGCTACGTTGATTGCACGTGCCCCGTAGCCTACGACGAGTTTTGACCACCGCATTACTGTCTATAGTCAAATGCTAAATTAGGAAAGGGTAAAAGCTTCTCAACCCACTATCTATTCAAGAAATATAGATATCCAGTTTACAAACATTGGGTTGTTGATATGTTGGGCAAAACACAAAAAAAGCTATTAAACATGTTAAAGGAATTTAACACTTATTGTCAGTTGCTTTGAATGATGCAGGAGAAGTAGGACAGTTTCTGAATAAAAGTGACAAGAATGAGATTTTGATATTTAAGAGTTTTTTTTTTAAATCAGCAACCTAAGAATAATCTGTATACCTGAAACTTTAAAAACATTCTTAATATCATGTCAGTGTTTAGTTGAGTCAACTTTATTTCTTTTCTATGGAAGCTGAGTAAGACATGTGACATCAGAAATTGATTGGTAGGAGTAAGTCGATTAATCGTTAATTGCCACTTGTTCTAAAAACCATTTCATTAATGCCTGGCTGGTCCGATGCCACTTGGTCTCATCTCTTTTCGTCTACAACCAGTTTGTCTACCAATCATTTGCTCTAATTGCCTCTTAGCTAATTTTTAAAAAATGTCTAAATCCAGTTTAATAGGCTACATTCACTTACTTAGTATAACACTGGCTTGTTTAATAGGATAAATCAGTAAGAACCCAAACTTTCATTAGACTACATGGGAATTTAGCCCTGGTGCGTATTGGACAAAGAGATAATTGGACCATTCAGCGATTAGACAAAATTGATATGCATGGTTATACACTGTCCGTCATAAAGGTGGAATATTTTTTTGCCGCTATAGCGACATTATTTTGCTCTTACTTTAATTTCTTGAATATGTTTGTCCTTGCTTTTAATTTCGGGACCCTGGCTATATCTTGGACATTCTCCCAACCCTTCACGTGGACATTTTTACCAAAAAAATTTGTCAACCCCCATGATGCCCATTTTTGTCAATTTTTCTCATTTTGGGGCCCCTTTTTGTTTTCCCGGCCGATCAGGCCCCCCTCAGTCCTACCCCCAGGAAATGCGACTGAGGTGTACTGTTTTATATTATTATTTAAGTTAAATCTATATTTCTGGGGACAGGCTTAGGTCTCTTGTCTAGGGGAGGGGTTGAAGTAAAAAACGAGATTGGTGCAAATTCGGAATATTTTATTCCATCTTTATGCTGAAAACAAAAGAAATGAAAAACAAACTTTAACTCTTAAATGTCATCATTTTCCCCTAAAATTTTGTTTAGCCTTGATAACAAGGCTGTAAATAGTCATTATTGATAATATTTTATTTTGATTTATGTTTGGTTGAGATTTTACAATACAATTTAGGGAATATAGAAATTTACAGGGTGTAAAAATGAATAAAATGAATGTTTTATCATAACTTTATCTGAATCAAAATTCATAAATGACCCATTAATTTAAAGCTTAGAGTCTCTACTTTCATTTGACAAAATGTTTATGACCCGTATGTCACGCATGACTGAGTAAGAACAATTTGAAGAGGGGAAACCAAAAAATCCTTTGGCAGCCGGTATCTGAAATTTTCTTTAAAATCTATATATTTAAAAAGTCCATTTCCTGTCCTTCCATATGACACCACAAGCAATAAAAAATGCTTCAAAAAAAAAAAAAAATAACAAGTTATGTTCATTTGAAATAGTGCCTGCATTTCAATAATTTCATACAAGACAGTCATTTTCAGCTAGCTTAATTTACATTGAGTAACCAGTTCTTTTCATTGGCAATCATCCATGCATGAATTATTTGTTACCTCTACCTAGTGCTAGGACTGGCAACACTCAAACACCTTTGATGAGTGAAATGCAAGCACTTTTCAAATGATCATAACTTTCACATTTCTAAAGAATTTTTATTGGTTGTGGTGTCATATGAAAGGGCCGGAAATGAACCTTTCAGATATGTAGATTTTAAAGAAAATTTCAAATACCGCCCTCCAAACGACTTTTTTGTTTCCTCTCTTCAAATTGTTCTTACTCACTCATGCGTAACATATGGGTCATATAGATTTTGATCAAGATTAACCCCATTCTGACTGGGGGGTCAATTTGACCCCCCCCCTCCCTGTACGAAATCCGCGACTGCCGCGCAACCGCTGCAAGTCGCGACCCGGCGCTCTATGACTTTTTTCTTTCAAGTGTCCCGCAACTTTTGACACCCAGTTCGAAAAAATTGAACACCCCGTTGTCGCGTTACGCAACTTTATGTAATCGCATGTCAGGTCAAAATTGAACGAAAATCATCATTTTGCATGCGTTTGTGTACAAAATACTGCTTTACCTAAATTGCTTTATGACACTGATAATTTTGCCTTCTGAGCCTTTTGATTGATTAAATTTGTCTTTACATTGATCAAGAAACATTTCTCAAGCATAAAAAGATTACAAAAACAAAGAAATACATAAGAAATAAAAACAATAGAATACACAAGAAATTCAGAAAACAAAAGAATACAAAAGAATTAATTTGAAATTTCTGAATTTGTCAATTCAATACTGTTGACTTTGCTACTCAGCAACTTTTAGAAAAAATTTGAGCTTCATAACTGTTTATTAATGAAATATTAACGATTTTAATAAATAAAAAAAAAGCATCTAATTTGCATACATGAGTATGCATAAATTAACATAAATTAAATATGTGAAATTTTTTTTCAAAAAAAAATATATCAGTGATACCCTTTATATGTGCAGCGACATTCGTTCAAAATTTTGCGACGATCGGACCATCCGCGGCCGAGATCTCAGGGGGGTCAAATTGACCCCCCCCCAGTCAAAATCTCATCTTGAAAAGCCCAGTCAGAATAGGGTTAAGTAATGATAAACCATCGATTTATCCCAGTATCGTTTTGTTTTGTTTTGTTTTTGTTTTTTGTGGGACACACTGTGTAACCTCGTTATATATAGATACGTTCCTCTTTTATTTTAATTTTTGCTTTACTTGTTGGAACTTCAGAATTACATGTATCTCTTCCAATGATGGACTTAAGATAAATATACACAAAATAAAACTGATAAAAGTATAGTAGTAGTATATTTGGAGTAAATATCAACTGATACATCATAGGGAAAAGGGGAAAAAAGATCAGGACAAATAATCGTAAATAAGAATATAAACAAACTTCTCAAGGACTTTGGTCGACATGATGGTGACGGTCATTCTCAATTTAGGCCTACGTGATTGTCACGAGTAAAAAAATCAAAGTATTAATAGATATCACGTGGAGTATCACAATTAAGATTTTACGTATTTTTACAGGATAAAAATGTATATTAGGTGTTAACAACGCTCATTAGATACAAATTCTCACTTTGATATATCTCAGTGCCACCAACTGCTCTTTTACACATCGTTATAAAACCTAATTGGATTTTTTGGTGATATCTCATTAAGCAGCTCTCTGTTGGTATGTATATCTTTTCCTATTCTTCATATTCTTCTTTGTTCTTTACCATGATTTGTATTTAAATCAGTTGCGGATCCAGGAATTCATGAGTGTTGCCAACTCTTTTGATTTCAGATTTATAAAGACAGTTTTTCTCTGAAAATAATCATTTTAATCCATGGCACAGGAGATATGTCTTGTTTCTCGGGTGGCCACATCCCCCTCCCCCCCAAAAAAAATGACAAAATTCTTCAGGGACCAGGAAAGCCCCAAAATTTCAATTTATTCAGCTTGTTCTGGATTTTGGATTGGGGTAGACACGCTGTCCCCCCCCCCTGTAACCTTTCCTTTCAATGAGAATATTTTTTATGCTGACGTACATGTACGTTTTCATATTTTAAAATGTAAATATAATCATTGTGGTTTTCGGGGTGGTTTTTGGTCTTGAGGCCAGCTATTTGCAATCAAAAGTGCCCTATAATAAGGATACTTCGTGGATAAATTTTATTTAGATTTTAAAATCCTAAATTGAACTATAAATGAAGTTCATCCGCTGTTTTCCTTAAATTAGATACTCTGTTTTGGGGTTAATCTTAGACTGATGATTGATTTTACTTCATAGTTTGCTTAATTATAGGGGCAGCAATGGAATCAGTCTTCAAACTTTTAATGACTGATTAATACCCTAATGAGAGGGTTGTAGTTTTATATTTATACATTCATCAGAACAGATTAATGGTATATTGTTTTGAACCATATTTATGATAGCACACTTTATTTTCAAATAGCAAACTAAAACCGTAAACAACAAAGCAGTAATAATACTATCCAGATAACTAAAAAACTGATTTCAATCGTCCTTTAAAGATAATTTTGTAACCGTATTGTGATACAGGACTTGTGTCCCATCTAATATCGCGTTAAGCAACGGTTAGAGTAGCAACTAAGGGGGCCTAGCCAATCAGCAATTTTCGTTGATAAACATATAATTAGTTATGTTCAATTGACGAATATATTTTTTTTTTTAATAAATAAATTTTTAAAAAAGGATGCGCACTACTTTAGTGCCCCCATTTGGATCCACTACTTAATAAGTTAATATAGGGGAGAGTGGGGTTAGTTGGAACACGGGGTTAGTTGAAACATTGTAATTTTCTTTAACGGCTATAAATATATTTATGCAAATCTACCCTCAGGTTGTTGCTATTAGCAACTGCCATCCACCACATTTTAGGTAACACACGTGCTTCAAGCCTTGTGAAGTTAGAAAGCAATGTTTGTTTTTTCACCTTCTGAGTAAATTTTGTCACTTTTACAAATGTTCTATTATCTCAAAGAAGATCATAAATTAAGTTGATCTGTTTTTGAGTATAACAAACAGTTATACCAAGCTACAAAACAATGTTAAATATATGGCATGTTGTTGTCTCTCTTTTGTGCTGTAAGCTTACAAAATGTCAAATGGGCCTCTGGGGTTAGTTGGAACATTTTGAATGGGGTTAATTGGAACATGTACTAAGTAAATAGGTTTCAGCTGAACAAAAAAATAAAAGTCATATAATTCAGTGACGTGTTCCGAAATATTCTTATACATGTATATTAGTGCGAATTGGACAATTTTTATACAGAATGCTACTTCACAGGACTTCAGAATATCTGTATGTGAATGGATGCTATCAAGTGTAATAAAACATGAAGTAAAAAAAAAAAATTGAACCCCAATCTTTAATATTTTAATTGGAATCAATTAAGCAAGTTAGCTAAACCCATGCAATAATGTTGTAGATAGTTTAAATATAATTTTTAAGATACCATGCACAATGTTTCAACTTACCCCATACCATGTTCCAACTAACCCCGTGTATGGGGTTAGTTGGAACACTTGACATGGTCTTGTTGAAGATGGATTTTTTCCAGAACCATCACTAAGTTTAAGAATTTTATGGGGTACATTTGTAGCATACAGATATACACTCAAGCTGATCATTTATTGTTTCTTGAAATAAATCCGCTTTTGTTTTACGGCCATTCTTGTGAAAAATGTTCCATATAACCCCGCTCTCCCCTACTTCCCTTATTGTGGGGAAACAACGGCTGGTATAGAAAAGTAGTCGCGGATAATAATTTCACATCTTCATTGGGCATTTGTTCCATGAAATTATCAAGGGAGTAAAACAGAGGGTCAAGAATCGTCCTGGTGTGCCAAACCGTGCACGGGAAGACGAAAAGCTTCCTTCGGGTTAATGCGACAGTCTCCGGACTCAACACAATCGATTCAATCACGTTCACAGATCTTGGAGAGGTGTGTGCTTGCTGGATTCTCTATGGTCGAGGAGAGGATCAAGGCATCAAGGTTCTTCTTTAGGTCACACCGAATGGGGGTGCTAGATGGTCCATTCACAAGAACGAAAACGCTTACCGACTACTCGCCGGCATCGCATGATGCAGTCGCCGTGCCTGCATTGTTTGGTGACACCAGAACCACACATTTGAGGATCTGAAGACAGCCCAGGGGTTAAAATGAAAGAAGATATCAAATTGGCACGAATTTACAGGTTCGTTCATTTCGGCTAAACTAGAAAATGCTGGAAAGATGCTAAAGAGAGAAGAAGAAAGAGTCCATATGTCCGAGGTAGCTGTCTCTTTAAAGAAAGAGAATCACTATGGGCTGCAGATTCCGCAGATGGATTTTGTGAGTGATGAAATACGCCCGGCAACGGGAGCACTTCTAGCTACTGTGGACACGCTGAGTTCAGCATCAAGTGGAGCACTTACGGCCAAGATGAAACAAGATGCAATGGTATACCTTCAATCTCGCACTGATCCATTACGATTCTCCTCAGAAGAAGACTCTTACTGATGTCGAGATCGCTCACGTCTATCCGAGCTGCGGCGACAGCTTGGAAACATCGTCGACTCTAGCATCGAAGGAGGATTTACTAGATGCCATACCATGCCATGGACTGCAGGCGCCAACGTTTTCCCTAACACACAGCTTATTGAAGGAAGTAACATCGGGCGGTCTCGATCACCTAAAAGCTGGCGCCTGGTCAGAACTTTGGCGTTCCTCCTAACAGAGTAGGTGAAACTATCGCCTAAAGGCAGCGCCGATGGTAAAGTTGCGGTCGGATACAAAATGGCGGCGTGGACGTTTTCCGACCGCCGT
>CALNVZ010000218.1:10543932-10566857 GCA_940671915.1 Paracentrotus lividus
TTTCGACCCGTTGGCACCCGAGACGCACTTATCTGTCTTGCAAGATGTCAAGATCCTCGATTTCTCTTTCACGCAAGATGGCGTGATGGTAGTTGTGACGCTTGGTAGGAAACTTCTCCTCTTCAGCCAACAACATGTCCAGCTCGACACTACATTCTATACACCAACAACAAGTGGATTGATGTCTGTGGACGTCGACGACGAGGGATGTATCATTGTTGGGTTCGCAGAGCACAAGTCGATACATGTTTACAGACAAAATGGAGGAGATCCCACGAAAGTAATAGACCTTGGTGACTTCGATCCCTGGAAGGTTACAGCCACCAGGATGGGTCGAATCATCACCAAGAAGCTCAACTGCATCAAAGTATTCGATCGATCCGGCACTGCCAAAGCCACCATCTCGGAGACACCACCGTTCTGCATGTGGGCCACGGCCGATATGAAGACGGGTGATATTTTCGTCGTCGTTCTTCGGAAAAAGGAGCAGATTTCTGTCGCTAAGCATCGATTTGATGGGACCCTCGTGGAGACTATCATGAAGGAACAGGCTATCTACAAGATCGACAACCAGAAATATTGCCTTAATCTGACTGCGATTTCACATAACTGTCTGGCTGTTTCCGACACTAGGAACATATTCATCTATCGTAACGCTCCCGTCCTTCCAGACCTCATTAAATTGGCAAAATAGTTTCCTGTTCCGCAACGTAAGAACATCATAAATAGGCAAAACGCTTATCTCCTTTTCTGATTGATTTTTTGTCTTCATCTTCGTAGTCCTTTCCTCTATTCCGCTTGTTATTATGACTTAAAGACTATTTTTTATTATTATCAATATCGTATATTATAGGCCTACAGTAAATATATTCATTTACAATTTACAAATCATATTAAAGAGTTGCTACATCATTTCGTTTGAAACACTCATAGGCTATATGAATTTTACTGCTGAATTATAAACCCATTTATAATTATGATGTATATCAATATCATTTTACTTTTGATAACTTTCTAAATATGCATGCAAGGTGATACGTGATAGTTCTTTCTTTGAAAGATTCATAAATAAACCCTACAAAATCATGAACATGAAGATGATGAAATATCCAACGTTTTCATAGTCTAGTAAATTTTGATATACAGCATTAAGTATAAGAGATTTATTCTTGCAAATACGATGATCTTTTGTCATAATAAGGTAAGAAATGGTAGGACCCATTTGTAACAATAATTCATTATTAAATTATTTTGATAGCAGTCAAATTAAAACACTGGGAGCCTGTACTTTCGCTGTCATGTCTGTTTTGATAGCTCTCATTTCAAATTAGCTTTCTAATAGTTATCATATTTTGTAAGTTAATGTTGAGCTCTTGTGTTATAACCGATCGCAATGTCTGTTGAAAAGGTATTGCCTATACCCAAATGTTTTATCTCGAGTAAAACATAAATGATACGTATTATTGCTACATTGTCATTGATTATTGTTCATATCATGTGCATGTTATATTACAACCAATATAATGTATTTTGGATGTGGGTGTGTGTGTGTGTGTGTGTGTGTGTGTGTTTGTGTGCGTGAGGTCGTGTTGTGTGTGAGAGGGGATAGAGAGAGAGAAAGCTAGAGAGAGGGGGCCAAGAAAGTGGAAGAGAGAGAGAAAAAGATATTGGAGAGAAAGCAGAAAAAAGGGGATAAAACATGGATGGAATATTCAGAGAAAGAGAAATACATGTATAAACATGTATCGTAAGGAAGAGAAAATATTGACCCTTCAGAAAATGTTGTATAACACGATCTTCAGCATTGACAACTTTTGAGTTCTTTTTTCATCTTCGTTTTAAATACATATTGGAATACATATATTGTAAAGGTAGTTTGATCTCTTTTTTGTTGATACCAAAGTGATGTCTTGAATACACAGAATTCCGGAATGCAATGCAGTGAAAATTGCGAAATGCATTGTTATTGTTGTCATTTATTTCATGACTGGTATTTTTTTTCTTTGGGTATACCATTATAGCGTGCAAGACTATTTTTATCCATTAAGCATGACATTATCGATCATTACAAATAGGGTATTAATAAACGAAATTTGAAATAAATTAAAATAAGAAAAAAAAGAACAATGAATGAGCTTCCCAACGATATGAATATTATGAATGTTCAAAAAGCAGTCATCCCATCTCCATGTTTAAAGTTAACAATTTAAGATCAAAATCGTGTTGTGAACTTTCGAAAGGGTTGTGAAATGATCTTCGAAAGCAAGCAGTAGAGATAAAGAGAGTTTGGGTACATTGGGTATTATTGAGTAGGGGTATTAGGCGCTATATAAGCACGGCTAATTATTATTATTGCTTAAACGAAAAAGAAAAAAAAAAAAACCTACTGAAATAATTCAAGGAACCCCATTTTAGTTAGCATAATTGTGAAATCATTCTTGGAGATCAGCCAAAATACTTCTTCATTTGACAAATAAAGAAGAAAAAACTGCCCCCCCCCCAAAAAAAAAAAATAATAATAATAATAATAATAATAATAAATAAATAAATAAATAAATAAATAAAAATAACGCAATCGTCTGATTAGCTGATGAAATACGTGTGTCCATATCATTGGCTATCAACATCGTATAATAGTTCGGTTCCGGAGGTTCGGCTTTAATATTTTAATCGCCGAGACCTTCAGTTTTGTGTATGAGTGCATTTGAATGGTAAAAATCGTTCAAATATAATGGAAAACTTACTCACCTGTGAATGTAAAAACGTCACTGTTGCGGGGGAGTCGCAAGCACACGTTTCGTATGCCATATTCTAATTATAAACACCATCGTGATGTCATTATGTTGGAATCTCCATCGAACTTATTATATATATCGAGGGACAAGTTTCAGTTAATGTTTATTGAAGAGACATCGGAAATAATATGTTGCACAAATCGAACTGAGTAGCTTGAAAGGGCACCCCAAGATCTAATGCTTCTGATGTCGAGCTCATTTTGACTCCTGGTGCATTGGTAAGCGATTGTATTTGTATTCAAATAATACAATGGTATTATGAGTTAAGGATATTATTAAAAAGAAAAAAATATAGATGAAACAAAATATCATAATGATTTGCAATATTGTACAAAATGGTTATGGCATTACAGATTATGATTTTGTTTTGAAGTATGATATCACCACTGCCCCACCCCTCTATCTGTATCTCTCTCTCTCTCCCACTCATTATTATTTTAACACAATTGTTATCTCCATTCTCTTTCAGTGTGTGTATGTGTGTGGGGTGTAGGGTGTGTGCGTGAAAATATAATACATGAAAATGTTTTCAATGGACTCACATTGCCTTTCGTTTTAACTCTCTAGGTTATCGCGAACCAAAATGGCAACGGCGTTTTTGGAGACGAACCCTTCCTGCTGTCAGATGTGTCGCTCTGGTGATGACACAGTCAAACCCTCGCAAGATACACTTTACAACGCACGAAACAAACACTCTGCGACGGATGCGCTCGAAAAAGCCAACCAAACATCCTCGTCGCTGACGATCAGCTGATCAGCAAATTGACATGCCAGAAGCATACATCTCGGAGAGCCGAAATCTTTTGCAAGAGTCACCAGACGGCAATATGCCATATCTGCGCAACGACGTCCCACAAGACGTGTCACACTCAAGACGCCGAGGATACACTGAATGAACGCAAGAGAAAGTTGCTGCAACTAGTTGATCAGACGACGCAACTGGCAGAATCAAAAGTTTCGATTAAGGGGATCGTTTCGGAGGCATCTACACATCTTGTCAATGTTCAACAAAAACTACGAGAGGCGAGCGAAGAGGCACTGAATGTCGTCGAGAATGATAGCGAATTAATTCAATATAAATAAATATTATTATTAATTATGGAAATTAATCAACACCTAATTCGGCATACCCTTGCCACATGTATGCCGACAGAATAACCTAATGAAAAAGTTTGTTTATTGGCCCCCGGAAAGCCCGCGAGTTTTTTTTGCCCGGAGCCCCCCCCGTATAAATAAAAAAATAAATAATTGTTGGTGGGCATTCTCTGTGTTGATAATAACACTTTTATAGAAGCAGCCCATTTGGTATGTTTTCACACCATAAAACATTTTTGATATTAATCCTCCTTTTATTACTTATTTCCACAAGCCTAACCCACCTGGACCTCCCGATTAAAAAAATACATGTTAATATAAAAAGATTCCTTTTGAAAACCAAAATCCCGAGGGGAGGGAGAGAGGGAGGAGAGAGAACCCAACCAAAGATTAATAAATAATAAAAAAAATTTCACCACCAAACAAACCCACAGGTAAACCACACCACAAACCCCACAACAAACCACACACCCATACCACACAGGGGAAAAAAAAAAAATCGAACAATAGTCCACCGCACAAATTGCCCAAATTGTATATCGAGTCCAAATAATCTCAGTAAGCGGCCCCCTCCCTCCAGGGATTATAGGAAATTACACGTGGGACAACAAGTTGTCAAAATGGCCGCCCCAATGCTTGCCCTTTATTCGGCAAACTCCCTCTAGCCAAAGGGCCCTCAGCCCTCCAAACCTATTGGGGAAGGGACTTTGACGTTACCAATGGCAATACAGCTTACATAGTAATAGAATGTCAGATGATACCGGCTTTGTTGCCACTTTAGTGGATTTAAATAAAAGAAGTAAATACTTAGTTTTGAAGAGGAGTCATTTCTAACAAACAAACTGAATTTACTTACAATTTGTATTTTGTTTTAACAATAGTTTGAAAACAAGATAGTACAGACTAGTGGAACATATGTTATATTGATAAAAGCCATTCTTTGTGTTTAGGTGGTGGAGTTAAATATTTTGAAGGCGGGGTATTTCTAACAAATGCCCGACACTCTAACCACTAATCTTTTTAACGTCACACTTTCATTTTCTTTTTTTGAAGGGGTATAATTTCCCTATCGCTTGTTTGTGAAATCATTCCAGATATAACACGCTCCTAATATTGAGGGGAAGAAACTCAATATCATCCTCTAAGCCGATTGGTGAGAATATCCATGAACAACATCAGGTCGGGAGAGAACCCATAATTTAGTAAAAACACACCCAGGTCTTGATTTAAAAATATACGGACCTGTGGGAACTTTACACTGGTTGGGGCATTATTTTTTATTGTTTTTTCATTGGTTTTGTTTCCTTTAACCAAGCCAGGGATAAGGTCTTAGTATCCGTAATCACTAATAATGCCCAAAAATATCAATGATCCCTCACATCAAATCTTCCAATTTAATTTTTTTGATATTTTTTGAGATTATTGGGATTATAATTTTCTATTATGTCTGGAACTAGTATATTATGACCGAGTTTTTTAAATTAATGCAGTAGTTGTGTAAATTTCCTTGACCACCAGAAACTCATTTTTAGTGTGTTTTCACCTAGAATCCGGAGCAATAGGGCCCAGATTTTTGGTAGAATTTTGTTAAGCGAAGGGTTTTGCACCTTGGGGGTCCGGACCTCCGCCAACCCCCCCTCCGGGGAAAGGCCCCCGCCCCCCCTACAGGGGCGCCAAAAAAATGAAAGAACACCTATAATACCGGGCCGCCAAAAAGTTGACCTTAGGAAAAGGCTGGCCAAACGACCCATTTAAAGCCCCAAAGGGGCCCAGGCCTAAATCGATACCCTTAAAAAGTTTAGTATTTAAAAAATAACAAACTGGTAAAGAAGAAAGATATGTATTTATTTTACCCCTAGAAATGATCCCCCCGTTACAACCTACTCCCCCCTTAAAACACTTTTAATTCCCTCTCCCTTCCGCCACCCTTATTTGCCCCTTTTTCGGGATGAAGCCCCCCCCCCCCACCCCGGTTTTGGCCACCAAAAATCCCCTGGATTAATCGGCGCCTCCGGGCTGAATATTGGGGGGCCCTTTGTGCGCAGTTTTACATCAATAGGAGATAATCACAACTGATGGGGACCGCTTTTCTCTTACTCCTCCCAATTTTCCTTCGTCTTATCCTTCCGTTCCTCCCCTTATGGTTCCACCAATTTTGTTTTATCGCTTTGTTGGTATTGTGTTTTTGTGGGGGGTTTCCTGTCGTTCCGATTGTGGTGATGGGGGTTGTGGTGTGTGTTGAGCGGGGTGGAGAGAAACGCGAAATTAAAAATGCGCTAGCGGTTGTGTCGGTGACATATTTTGTGCCCAACCGGGATATTGGCCCGTGTTTTTTAAAGGAAAAATAGTTGATTTCAATTTATCTTACCAGTTTGAATAAAAATAAATAATATTATAAGTTACATTTATAAAAGGCTTTAATACGATAGTCAACCCCTTAAGTTGTTTCTAAGCCGCTAATAAGGTGGTTTAAATTTAATTTATTCCTCTCCCGCCCGGCTTAGTAGGGCTACCCCCCGAAAGGGCGGCCTCCACAAAACATTTCCAAGGAGATTACTTCCTTCCAGGTCCCATAAAAAAGAGTTCCCCATTCTTAGGTCTTTGGGTAACCCAATTGCTTTTGTATTTTTATATACCAAAACTTGGTTTGACCAAATATTTTTATTCATTTGTCCAACGGGTAACCATGTTGATAAGCCACACCAAACTTGCCCTGTGTGGGAAATAAAATTTGAAAACCAGACAAGCCTTTGAAAAAAATCATAGGCCTTTGCCCCGGGCCCCGGGGGATTCCGAAACCCCGACCTTGTTGGATTTGCAGAACCACTGTTCCATTACCGCTTAAGACCCACCGGAGGGTTGCCCTTTGGCGGGTGAAGGGTTCCACTATGCCATATTACATGAATATAACGTAAAGAGTTACCGCCCGTTGGGATTTAAATTAGACCAAAAATCAATGTTTATTCATTTGTCTTCCATACCCGGAACCATGTTGGTATAGGCAAACACGCAACGCCGTTGATGATAAATTTGAAAACCCAGAAAACAAGACAGCCAGTTGCGTGGTTTCTTTATACCCAAACCATGGGTTACCGTTGGAGACAAATGAAAATAATTATTTCTGGTTCCCCTATTTAATACTCCCCAACGGCTCCGGAAACTCCTTTACGTTGAATACACGTTTTTGGTTTTCTCACTATAGGTTATGGACACATGACCAGTTTCTAATTGATGGTTCCCCGATTTGACACGAAGATATAACAACAAGGATAGCCCTAATCCGCGAATTCCATCCTTACCTGAAAGGCCCTGCCCAGAACCATGGGGTCACCAACATCGGTACTTCATTTCCTGGTTACTACCCAAAAGAAGTAAATTTGTGAAAGCATCAGTTAGGCAGAATTCATGGTAGTTAGGCCAGAAATCTTTGAGTTTAGGCCCAGATCAATAAAAGGTTAAGGCAGAATCATGGAAATTTGCAAGAATTTCACCCATCGACATTGATTAGCATGCCTGTCGATTTGTATTTTGATTGGATAATTTATTTTTTTCTCGCATCAATAGAAGCTTTAACATTTTTTCTTCAAAGACCAAAGTGTTAAAATTTGAGAATTAAAAATAATGGAACCTTCTGACCATATGGAATCAAAGGATCAATACAATTTCTTAAAAAAATATTATTCTCATCCGATAAATAACTAATGATAAATTTGTCCCAATATTAAGATTTTTGCCACAAAACATTAATGAACCATTAAGGAAGATGAACTATCAAAGTGTAGTAATACGGCTTAAGAATTTGACACCCCCTAACATAAAACTGATTGAAAAGATTAGAATACCATTAACCCATTTATTCAGCATGAAGGGAATTATTCATGAACGACGAACGGAACTCATTAAACTAACTTCACTCACCAGAGGGGCGCATTGGCCGGCTACTAGCACTTGAGCCCACGATTCTATAGAATTTGGTTTTCATTCAAATCTTTTGCTTATTTGATTTTGATTATTTTTTAGATAACACGTGAGCGGAGGAGGTACATTTCGTTATATCGTTTCAATCTACTGATTGGTGATGATTTCAAAGCATCAATAATGTTTGTGTTTTAATTTCTGCAATGTACAAGTGGGATGGGTTGGAATATTCAACAACACAAAAAAAAAAACAATACAAAAAAAAAAACTAACGTAGGCTAAAATCATTATAATTTCGTTTATATCTCTTCCAATTTTTCGAGGTGGTGGGTTATAATTAATAAAAATAATATTAATAGTTTTTTTTTTTTTCCTGTTCAACATCTCTTGGGCAGAGATGTATTAAAGTGGTCTATACTGGGTATTATTTTATGCTTAATTTTGATAATACTGTATGTAAAGCTCTAATCAATTCACCAGATTTTCTAATAAATTACTTTAAGAGTTTGTCTATTGGGCCCCCGAAATTAAATGTAATATCCTCTTCTGTATCAGAAATGGATATGAATTGTATATGGTTATGCTGTAAACATTTTAGAATCTACAACAGCTAAAATGAGAAGATATGGATAATAAACATTGTAAAAATATTCAAGAATTATATTTAGTAACGTTTCAAAAGAGGTGAGAATAGTGCAAAAAAACGTCTAATGGAATCCTCGTTCTCTGTATCACACAGACATAAAAGGTTCTGTACATTTGAAGAATTTTCCAAGTTTCATACACCATATGAAACGTGAAACAATCAAAGAGACAGTGTTATTTTAAGTAACCAGAACACAGCATCCACATATGCGTCAACACGAAGAGCGACTACGAGAGAGCTAGATGACATTAAGGTGTAATGTTGTACTGGGTAATTGACCTCTCACGTCTGACTCTCGATATCGCGATAACAATGCCTGATATAAGACGCGTGTTATAAAAAGGAGGGGGTGCAAGCTGTGCTTCAGTGGTATCGAAGTATTTTAATCATATATCTTTTTTTTATGATATCAAAACGCGCGGGAAAATATGACGCAATCACAAGAGAATTAAAATCATTGAAGAGAGAAATTAATATTATATTCACTCGCGTAACTAGAAATCGATTGCCGCTGCTGAATTTTACAGAAAGCTTTAGTGACTGCTGTTTGACCAATAATATCATTTCTCACACAGAAAACGACCCCAAAATGACTTAAAATGGGAGATTTTACGAAGGCTCAAACGCGCAGGGTTAGGGGTAAAAAAATTTTCTTTCCCAGTTTTATCTTGTTTTATTATACATTAACCTCTACAAACCTAGTGGTAACTAAGTCAAATGATCTCTCGATTTTTTTTTTATTCCAGATATATCCAACAACTCCCGTTTTTCCTGGGCATTCCTATCCAAATGACATCGTGCGTAAACTGTTTTCCTAGAAGAAGCCCCAACGTTATTTCATATGATTGCTATAAGATCATTCTTTTTTGCAGTTCGGATGATCGGAAATCGTAAATGCCACGAGTCCCGTAATTATAATTTAAAAAACGTTAGATTTAACTCATGATTTTACAGATGCATTAATACCCCCAAAACGCACATATTAATTATCCTACAGTGCGTCGCAAATAGAAACTATACATGTGATGATGGTACCAAAAAAAAAAAATAAGAGTGTGGGTGTAAAGATTTAAAAGTACTATAAAGCTTCACTATCTCAATATCATTATGACACCAAAAATCAAAGAAAATAACGCACGCTTACTGCTGCAATAATGCCCCACATTCTAAAGGACACAAAATTAGCCTGCGCAGATTCAACTAATTCTATTTGCGCTCCTGTGATATGAACGCTCATTGGGAGTTCAAAATTATATGATGTAATAAATCAGTCCAACAGAGTCAAAGATAACTAAAGTCAGAAAACCAAAATAATATATGCAAAAATTTAATGTTCACCGTTTTTAATTTCTCATTATATTGATTTTTTGCTTTGACTTCAGATGTAATGTTTTTCTTTGTGGACGATTGATTCATCATTAATTTTGACTCTTCATGGGTGCGTTCCAGTAACCAGGTGCAATGAATAGTGGATTCCTGCGCACGGTGCTTATTTTGTGTGTCCTTACAAAGTGGGCTATTACTCACTGAAGCATGCATTATGTTTCGGAATATTTTGTATCATTAATGATAGTTGAGGATTATGAGTGCTTTATATATTATTAAGACCTTTTCCCAAGATATATATATTTTTTCTATTTGGTAGCTATTTAAAAATGTGTATAGTTCTTTTTGGGACGCCACTGTATTACATTCACATTTCATTTCATAGATGTTATTTATATAATGATGTTTTAGATTCGGGTGTCGCATTTTAGAAATTTCGGGAGATGTATGATTAATTTAACCAAACGATTTATTTCTGAATTTCAGTAGTTTCATTGTAACCGATAAGATATTTTCCACATTGATAAGCCATAAATTTTCATTACCTCCTACACTTTTATATCTTGAATTCAAGTAGTTTACTTGTAAACAGGTTGGCGTGGTTTTCATAGGCATTGTTAACTTAGAGATAGTTGTTTTCTTACCTTCCTTTACCTACCTATATAAATCAAAATACTAATATTTTCCCACTAATGGGTAGGCCATAAATTTCTCAACTCCACACAGCTTCGATCGTGCCTGACTGTTCAGATCACTAAATATTTACGATTTATAAAAAATTTCGTTATACTAATAGTGATATAGCCAAGAGCAGCTGTTATACATAGAGCTTAATTAAAGCACTGAAGACGTGCTAATTACTGATATCTATGAACTAAAACTTAATAATGGGATCATTGGAGTATCGTAAAGTATAATCTCCATCCTAAAATTGCGGAGTTCAATTAATCTATCCATGATAAGATTGCGACGCAGCCGCAAGATCTAGATTACTAGTCAATTTACCACACATACCATTCCTAAGGTACTTCCAGTGTACGCATCTCATTATCAAATAATTTTAAATCGATTCCCTTTCATGTATTCAGAATATCACAATATTACGATTGTTTTGTCCGACCATCTCGAATTCTAATATTAAACAGTAACAGTTTTAGCGTTATTAGTTATTACCGGGCAAATTTTATCCCACTGGTATTATGGATCTATGTCAGGCCAATCAGCGTTTGTATCATTAATGTTTACATCAGTGTACATCATATTTTGTTCGTTTCGTATTATATCATTGTTTTTGTTTTCCTTCTTGCGTTGACTCTCTGTATGAGTGCGAAGAACCGAACTGTCTCAGTCGACAGGCTATATTCCGTGCAGTATATTGATATATGCATCTCTTTGTTTTTTGGTAAATGATTGTTTTCAGATTTGTGTCGTTATTAAGTATAGTTTGGGACATGGGAGATGCTAATCTGGACTATGTGTGTTCATTTATCTTTTGGGAAATCAAATGGAATGGGATCAGGGGCCTGTTCTTTGACACGTTCCATAAGCTGAAGTTCTTGACTCGCATAGGAGACAGCTGTTGGCAGGAGATTCAAAACGCGATTTCAATGGATGTACCTACGACTCTTAGATATATATACGGTTTATTTCGAGAAACAGGTACCTAGTTGTTTGGACTCCAAGCGAGACGCCAGAATTAAAGCGCGAAACCTTATATTTGATATTACCAAGTGGCACACGTTTGAACATGACGTGAATCTAACGGGAGATCAAGCGAGGCGAAGGATTTCCACACGAGCCGACTCTCGATACACCAGGGCCACGAGGCCCGAGTGACATTTTCCCACTGGCCGAGGGTTCACCGACTTGAGGCCGGTTGTCTTGATATCGTATTTTTCTTTCCTTAGGATGTTTTGACGTTCAAAACATCCCTGATAAAAGAAAATACCGACATCTGGATGAAAAATTCTGCCTCGTTAATTTCGGTCCTTGTGGACACTCGGCCTTGTGGAATCCTCTGCTTAGTGGAACCTCGCCTCGTGGAAGATCCCCCCCTTGGTCAAAACAAGTTAGAAAGGAGGTATACATTATTGGCAGATGAGATGAGGTGGGATAGTAGACTCGGTAGATTAGAGAAAGTAGGTAGAGGCTATAGGAAGGAAGATTATGGAGACGCTAAAAGGTTTAGTTGTAAAAGTAGAAATGCGGTAAAATTACGTGGTGAATAATTAGATTGTGCAGCAGGAAAAGTGGTAAAGGAATAGTCTGTTATGAGTAAAAAGAATTACAGAGAGAGGGTCAGAGAGCAAAAAAGTAAGTGGGAGGAGTTTAAGCTAGGACAACAAGGAAAGAAATGGAAGTAAGTAATTGAGAAGATATTGCACAAAGAATGAGATATTACAATTACCGGAATGACTTAGAACAGTAACATTCACTTGCAGATAATAAAACTACCGTTGGAACGTAGTCCTTATTGAACATTATGCATAAATTACAAATTTATTGCGCTTAAAATGCTTGTTCCACAATGTGATTGATATAATCAAATTCTACTTCATTCACTACTATCATAATTCGAGATAATAGGCAAATTTGAGTTACAGAATGTGTCAGGACAAATTTTCCCGTCATTTTGAGTTTTGATCTCATAGAATTGAAGTTATAAGACATTAAATCAGTGGGTTTCACTTATTTATGAACTTTTTTGCTTTGCGATTGCGGTTTGTCGTTCATTGGAGAGATGACATGAGTCACCTCCTACTCTGCCTCTTTCTGCCTTCCCCCTGTTCCCTAGTGAGTCTAGTACCCTTGGTCGCCTCAATGGGATCGCCTGCGGTTCAGTTCTTGGCAGAGTCTGATAAATATCCACAGGAATAGAGACAAGAATTGGAAAAGGACTCGAGTAAGAGAGAGAAGACTTTTTGTGTATATTTTTTGCCAAACAATATTTGTCGATTATGATTTAGAACAGGGTATATTTCTACCGATATCTCATATGTTTTTTGGTTATACAATGGTCATAAACTATAAGCTTTTGACTTTTCCCCAATAATTTATATTATTATTGTATTTCTTTTCAAATTCATGTGACAGAAAACAAACAAAAATGAAATCTACATGTTCATTGAATGACGTCAAGACTAAAGGGGTAAAGTCCATTACCAATACTACGTGATGTGATGATATTCTTTTCAAAGCCTGACACTGTCTGCATTGCCCTCTCATGCGAGCACGTAGGCTCATGATGGAATGTGGACTCGTTTGGTTTGTATTCAATAAGTAATCGCTTTATTATGCGTCCGCAAACAACCAAATAGGCAACAACCGATACAAAATATTTACTTTGATGATAAGAAATTATTGCGCCTTTATTGATTTTTTCCTTGTTCCACTTTCGTAATTCATCGATCCATATTGTGCAATGTATGATTTATTCCCTCTTATCTTCCCTTCTCCCCCGCTATATTTATCATCAAACTCATTAGCCAGACTATCTGCATCGTTTACACATAATGAACAACAGATAGAGAAAAAATAACTATTAAGTGGCCTACTATTTACATTAAGGTACCACATCATATTACTTTCAAAGATCGACCTATAATATTTAATTACATTAACCCGTTGTATACTAAGCCTCGCTATATATGCGGGCTGAAGCAAAACATAGAACGTACCTCTTTCGATCGCTTTATTTCATCATAGAATTGCAGTAAGACATATAATAAAAGCACTTATAATAGATTCAAATTATCTGACAGTTGATCTATTTATTAAAGCTGTCTTTGTTCAGCTCTTTAAATGAAAGAGAATTCTGCAAGCAGATTGTCTTGATCATCACGGATTCATTCTGGCTTCAAAGCAAAAGTTCTCATTATACACGGCGTTATTAAAAAAGTGAAGGAAGGAAAATAGCAAATAATGCTATTATTTGGGTATTGCATATTCAATCGATTATAATGCGATCAAGATAATATACAATAGCCCTCCCTAATTTGAAAATGCGGTCCTCTGAACCGATTTGTGTTAGTTTTTTAAATATTTCAGAAATTTAGACAAAAATGAATCGATAACGACGTATAAGACTCTGCTTTATATATTTATAAGGGAAACAGTAACTTTCAAAACAAGAGCAATTTAGATCAAGATGAATAAAATTAGTATATGCTCTGAAGTAGTAAGTAACAACTACTGAAATTTTTCAATCAAAATGGAAGTATTATCTACCGAAAACAGTGTAAGAGCCAAATCAGCATGCCGAAGTGAATTGTTTCAACCCTCTTCCAGCAAACCTCCAGCCCGCGTTAGGTGTCCGGGGGGAACACGACAGGGAAGTGGGCTGTTTGCGAAAGCTTACATGGCATTTGTTTTTCCCACACGAGATTGGTTTATCTAAATATTTGAGTATAGAATCAATTGTATATCTCGAATAGTAAAGCAGCAATTTTATTGTAATATTTGTAGATACCAACCTGCCTATAAGTTTAGGAATTATGTTGACAAAATATGAGCTAAATCAAGAATTGTGATTTTGAATATCATTCTAATTTACTCGCATCCCTTTAATTGACGGAGCATTTCACATACACGTTACTATATATATATTATATATACTAGGTCATATATATATTTTAGATTATATATAATTATTAGTAATTATATATCTTATATATATATTAATTATATATTAATATCATCACACACTACCATGCCCTCAAACGTATGGTACACTGTGATCTCGAGCTAAGTTTTGATATTTTAAAGCATATTCCATATCCAGTATATTCAGTCCAATGTTGTAAAGTATAACAAAAAATAAAAATAGATTGTGAGGGTAGATATACGCAACATCCAGATGTATTGAGGACTATGTAAGTCTCCTTGTTGGAATTTGTTAAATTATGTCCAAGATTATATCGCAACATTAGTAAATGAACATGATTTTGCACTTCTTCGATATTTATTGGATTATTTGAAAACGATAGAATTATTTCTCCGTCAATATATATCCGATTAATGTGAACATTTTGCACTAGTGTCGTTACGGTATTCATGTAAATAAATACTGCTTGCGCTTGTTTTTTTTTTTGTATTTTACAGCTATTAAATTTATTAATTATTAATATTTTGCAATTAGGTGTGTTTTACTTTTTCAATATTTTTGCGTTTAAATAAAAATAATGTTAGTTAGGTCTCAATTCACTCGTCAAAGTTGCCATGTTGTATAGTCAACATAACTTTTCGTAAAAAGTTTGAAGTTCTAATTAATTTTTATGTATTCTTCTTGTCTTAGTAATTAACTTTTGTCTTCTATTATTTTTATGTTTATGTATTTCGATATTTTTTGGGTCTTTTTATTTTCGAATGCAGAAGTATGCTAATCTTACAATTCTATTTTAGGCCCTGGATCATGCAATAATAGACAATGTTGTATCACTTACAACACAGGGTGCAGTTGTTCTTGAACAATAGTTGCATTACATTTAAAGCGATCTCAAAAAACTCATCCAAACGGCATTTTAGGAGTTGGCACGATACGCAGCAGATCATTGACGTTTTTTATGAAATATTGGTTAAAATTGGCCGGAGACTCCTCCCCCCAGTCAGAATAGAACTAATTCGTCTTATATTAAGACGTTATTCCAGCACATGACCATTGTTTTGACTGTTTATTAGGAAAGGTACACAATACCAAGAACCATTCATTATTGCCCATTTGTGTACTGAATGGCACCATTCCGCTAAATTTCTACCACACTCTTAATTGTGTCCAAAAGGATTTAGCATCATATCTTGACATCAACATAGGAACATTCTGAAACATAAAAGACCCCAAAACATTAAAATACGATTTAAAACAAAAAATCGAAAGACAATAAGAAATATTAAACAAAATAGCAACAGGAATTCATGTGAAACTCAAACTTTTTAATTCATAATGTTGTTGACACTCATTCATCTGCAACAAACTTTTAACTGAGAAATTTGGACTTCCAGAATTAAAAAAAAAAATATAGTATAATGCTTATAAAAATAGACGCCGTTGAATATTGCATAAACTAATAAATAATTGATAAATTTTTGCCTCACATCCTGCAAAAATTTACATGATTGAGACCATTCATTTCCGATATCTCATCTTACAAGATAATTGATAATATGTCATGTTAAAATCATGTTTGTTGCATCTTGACATATTATTGGTCAATTTCTAAATTCTAATCTCAATTCCCTTGAGCATGAAGAAGCTTGGTTGAATAATCGTTAAGTATATGGCTGATATGCATTTTTTGTACTTAAACATACTTTCTGTACTGAATAGTGGACATAAATGCCTAATGGATTCAAACTAGCTGTTATCAGTGTACCAAACTTTATGCGGGGCAGTGCTATATTATAATATATATATATATAAGTGTAAGAGAATACCGTACACAGCCAATGGGCAACTCCTATTTTGTATTTAAATTTTGAAAGAAATGGCTAAGAGAATAATGTGACCGTAGCTCAAATCAAAATTCCTCAGAGCTATCTCCTTATTTTGGATAAATTTTTTTGGTGAGATCGAAAAATGTCTTCCGCCGGGCATAATCGACCCAGGCCTCCAGCTTTGAACGCCCAAAAAGGAAAAGATAGCTTCTGGGAATTTGATTTGAGCTAACGCAATATTATTCTCGCTTCACCCTTATTTCATATTTATACTATCAATATATATATTAATTATATATATTATATACTAATTATAATATAATGATACAGACTATATATATAATATATAAACATTTACCTAAAATAATATACCAAAATTTAAAAGAATGAAAATTAAAAATGTAGTGTCTCCTCCAGGGGGAGGGGTGGAAGGGCTGGCGTCGCAGCTGGTAAATTCCCATTAACAGCAATGTAGCAACTATGCTTGATTGACTTTAGTCCCGCCGGACTACTAATCGTGAAATCTATTTCCTCCTCTGCAGGTGTGTATCTAGCTTCATGCAACGAGTCAACATTTTTCTTAATGTAGATAGGAAATTGTCTCCAGCGAAGCAGGACCAACTTTCCTGGTCAGGGGCGTAGCAATCAGCGCTAACAAGGCCACTTGTTCTTCAAAAGCAGAGAAGTGAGCGATACCTACGGATATCAGCTGCCAATCGAGAAGACGCAATTCCTCAATGGAGCAAATGAGAGGTGTGATTCCAATTTTCTGACGTAGAGGGCGTCTCTGCTTTATCAGCTGCAATGCTACGAAATGAATCGATCATGGAAGTGGATGATGGATGTTACTGAGAAATCTTCCGATTAAGAACTACGATGTCATCACCCGAGATTGCATCGTGAACCGAACAACGATCTGACCATGACAGAGGACGACGATGTCAATAATGGGCTTGTCCTTCACAGCAACGGACGACATCTTGAAAAAGCGCATGAGCAAACATGAGTGATTTTGACTGGCTGCTAAAATTTCACTTTTACATTCTGGATGCAGAGGTTTTCTATTTTGGACTTTTATCGCAGGAACTGAAATGTAAGTTGCTTAAACACCTTGTCTCATTGCCTGGAATTTTAAATGGTGACAAAATATCATATTTTTCTTCAAACAACTTCAATCGTTGCTCTGAGACTCTGAAACGAAAAAAAACTCCAGACTGGTCCCACTGCATAATTTTGAGGTAGTTTTTTTTTATCATCAAACAGAGCCAGTTCTGTTCAGCAACAAGATAATCTTCCTTTGGGCTTGAGTACTTTAACCCAGAACCTCTTGTACTGGATTAATCCTCTAACAATGACGGGGGATCAGTTCTACAAAAAGATGTCATCAATAGAGTTCATTCAAGGACAAGAAGGTCCTTTCAACCATCAAAGCAATGATCTGTGATGCATTGGATTCAAGATCAACAGTTTCTTGTCCGATTGGATAGGCAAGATGGAAGAATGCACGATCTTCATGCTAAAAGTCAGGTAGCATTGAAAGTGATCTTAGGGGGGAAAAACCCTGCAAAGAAGCCAACAGATAACGCGAGGAGAAAAACAATTGTTAGAAAAATAGCTTAATGTCCAAGAGCAGTACTCGAGACGTAACTGCATTCGTCTCTTTGGGGTACCTGAAAAGGAAAAGGAAAACACAAGCGAAAGAGTCTGTGAAAATTGCACAAGAGAAATGGGCGTGAATCTCCCAGTTAGAAGAGCATCGACAGGAGTCATCGTGTGCCTCGTCGGTTGAGCCTGTACCTATAGAAAGGAGAGGAAATTAAACGCTAGACCATCATCATCAAGCTGACGTCATACCAGCATCGGCAAAAGCTACTTCTCAACAGAAGGAAGTTCAAGGACAGAAGATGAGCATGTTCGAAGATTTGACAAATCTTGAATCGCTCTCTACTTCTGGGAGGCAGTAAAAGCAAGCAAAGCAGCCTAAATGCACACATCCCTATCAGCATGGTCAATGAATGGCAAATAAATAGTGTCCCATCAAACGACAAAGTCCGATAAAAAAATTGATACACAGCAAGCAAGATATCGCATCTAATTGGATAATTCAGAGGACGTGATGTAGCGGGTACTCCATGCTTGACATCTATAACACTTATGTTTTGTAGCTTTCTTCTCATGGAGTTTTGTTACGCAGCATGAATTCTTTTTTTTTAATTATTATTATTATTATATATTCCAGGAAAACGGACATTTACAGTCTGTTTTTTTCTCCAGTGAACACAACTCGCCTATAAATTGTGTATATATTTATATCGTGTAGGCTATTGTTGTTTGTATGACTTTATGATGTGTGATTGTGGTGCATTGTGTGTATGTTTTTGATTCCCTTATGTCTACTTCTGATCCTCCCCTTCTGGTAATGGAAATTGAACAGTTTTCTGAATGTGCAATATTTTAATATAGCAAAACATTTATAATCATGTTCGTCGCCATTATTCAATGTACAACGGGAAGAAAATGGAGTGTGAAGACATTGATGAATTAGACTGACGATATTTTTTATACATTTGAAAATCCTACTAGATATTTGGTTAACATGATGTTTAATAAAGATGTTGATATTTCCAAAGATTCATAATGGCAAATTTTAGTACCTTCACTTAATTCGAGGAGTTTATTAAAAATTTTGATGTTTTATTGAAAATTTCATATCTCAACTTGTTTCAAATTTTTTCTGTTATGGTTTTAGTGAAAACGTGGAATCCAAACAATACTCCGTTTACTTTTTAATATAGACAATTATTCATTTTAATGCATAGTGATAGACAAATAGAAAGAGGTGGAGTGTTGGTTTGGCTCATTCATAATTCTTTTAATGTTAAAAATCAGAACAGATATATGTCTTAAAGATGAAATTTTGTGAGTCCTGTTTATGAGATTATAATGTGCAACGAAAAATATAAATTATTGGTATCATATATAAGAGACCCTACAGGGAATTAATTATTTCAGATTGATGATAATAAATGAATGTCTTGAAAAAATGTCTTCTGAAAATAAGAATATTTACGTCATGGGCGATTTTTAATATCACCTTCTTAATTGTAAATTCCGGTTAATTGTATAAATGAATTTGTCAATATTGTTTATAATAATTCATTTCGTCTTTGATAGACAAACCTACTCCGTATCACATACTCAATCGTCAACTCTTATTGATAATATTTTATTCAAATGTACATTTTGCTCCGTGTCAAAAGGAATCTTTTACAATGATATTACTGATCATTTGCCAATATTCCCAAATAACAAAATATGTCTTCCCGGAATCAGACCTATAGTACCCATTTGTCCTACATATTTCAAATTAACCCGCATCGCACTTTAAATTCTTGAAATGATTTATCTATATTGTGTGGGATGAAGTTTTTATCTTACCGATGATGTTGACCATGCTTATAAATGTCCTTCGTAGTATTTAAAAAATGCTTATGCCAATTAATGTAGTCCCAATAGAAGAATAGGAAAAAAATCTTCCCAAGAAACCTGGATAACAATACTCACTATTGAAAATGTATTGTTAAAAGATAAATTTATACAAAATATTCTGTACAAAAAAAGAACTGCATCAACAGAAAGAAAATTTAAAGATATCGCAATAATTAAATGCATATTCTAACGAGCAAAGAAAGCATACTTTTGTGAATTGTTACAGAAACATAAAAATAACCTTTCCAAAGTGGTGGAAAATTATTAACGATATAATTGGTAGAAATAAAAAACAAACATGTCCACTGCTTACTTTTATGGAAGGGCAATGATAAAAATACTGAAATAATCAAACCAATCGTTAACGAATTCAATTCATTTTTCTCTAATATTGCAGCGAATATCAATCTAATCATGTTCCAAACTTCCAATAACCCTTTTCCTCTTTGATATAGAAAACTGGCCCAAACACCATATTCTTAAAACCAACAGCATGAAACTGAGATTATAGATATTGTTAAAACATTTTAAAGCTATAAAAAGCATGGGATTCGAACGGAATAGTCCAAGCTGTGATCAACCAAGTTATGTTTTTCATTACCAAAACTCTAGTTCACAAACATAGAAAATCTGGTCAATTTTACTCAAGGTAAGGTTCCCAAAGACATGATTGGTAAAAATAATTCCTGTATTTCCAAAAAAGGGTGATCCCTCACTTATTTTCCCAATTATCGATCAATAACGCTACTTCCATGTTTTCAAAATATTAGAAAAGTTAATGTATAAACAGACTTATAGGTCATATTAATAAGACAACCTTTTTAATAATTCACAATAACGGCTTTAGGGCAAACTGCATCATGTGAACATGCTCTGATTGACCTTCTGACGCATAATCGCTTAATAAGATGGAATGCTAATTTAGCATTCCATTGGTATATTTCTTGGATCTCTCTACAAGCCTTTGATGTAATTGACCATATATTTTTTTACTTTGCTAATTGTCAAAATTTGGAATACGTGGTACTTGGCTTTTTAGCATGGTTTTCAGATTATTTATCAAATCGTTTTGCACTATACCGTTTATAAAATTGTCTTTCTCTCACCATGAGCAGGGTCGCGTTATGGTGTCCCCCAGGGCTCACACTGGCCCTCTCCTGTTTCTAATTTAATAGTTTATGCAATGTTTCTTACTTTTCACTTTGTTCTTTTTGGCGGATGATACGAATTTTAGTTGCCTCTCACAGCTGATTTTGATATACTTGTTAAAAATATTAATGAAGAAAATTAGTTAATGTTTTGAAAATTGGTTTTAATGCAAATGAACTGGTAATGAAACTTATTGAATAAGACTATGTATGTAATTTTTGTAAAAAACGCAAAAACGCGACATTTTGGTTTAAAAATATATATATGAACAAAACTCTATTAAATTGTTGTAAAATGTGAGTTCCTTGGTGTAATTTGGATGACACATTATCTTTTAATGACCATCGTTTGTTCCATAATGAAGCAAAAGTCTCAAAACTGTTGGTATTTTATGTAACTTCGTGCTTTTTTTACCTGAAAGAGAAACTGTTTATGTTATATAATTCGCCTTGCCTATGCCATACCTTCAATATTGTAAATGTTATTTGGGCAAATGTAGGGTGCGATTGGACCCATTCCATAAATACTACAAAAGAAATATTTAAGAAACTCTGCAGCCAATTCCTCATTTAGAGCTCACTCACGTACATTATTTTTTCGTCTTGAAAAACCTTATAAGTTTTTTGATATATATAAATGTCAGATAGTCATCTTTAATGTTTGCGAGCATTCCATGAAACATTATTCCCCAGCAACATCTCAAATATGTTTATCATGAATAAGTCGGTTCATCGTCATAATAACCCGTTCAAGTAATAAATTTCATATCCTAAAGTTAAAACTCAATCTTTATTAAATTCAGTTCGACATTCTGGTCCACGACCAAGTGGAATATCTTCCAGACGATATCAGAAGTTTCTTTCTACCCTTAATGCTTTTAAATCAAATTGAAAAAACATTTCTTAATGAAACTATTCAGATGTACACATGACCGTAATATTGTATACCATTACCACCCCCCCGTGTGTTTTGCTTATGCATGTATGCCTGTGTAATGTGGCCGTGTGTTGTTTTCATATTGATAAAGCTGTATTTAATATATTATTGTTCGGGATCTAACGCCCAACAAGTTTCATTGAACTTTTTGTAAGTTTCCTTCTTTTTCCTTTTTGCCTTATGTAAACAGTTATAAGTTTACATTGTATATATTAATTATGTTTGTCATGTTTTTTATCAAAATTGAAGAAAGAAATAAAATTGAACTGAACTGAAAATTGACTGAAACATCTGGACTTCACCCTCCACGAAGCTTATGATGTTTGACACAACATTTGCCCTGAGCAACTGCTAGAATGCGTCGTCCAGGAGATTACGCGATCTATAGCAAGTATACAGGTGCACCTAAGTTTAGGGTATCCTCTCAATGAGATCCCATGTTCCGTTTCGATAGATTGCCAGAGATCCGTCTGTGGTCGCAAACTACCTAATCATCAGAAGTACCAAGTCTAATATATATTTTTGCGACGTGCTGCCGCTCATGCATTCACGTATAAATGTTCTGATGATTAACCAACACGAGGGATTGAGTCTTCTTATCGATGACGATGACTGTGTTTTGATCGGTAGAAACCTATCAAAGGATGGTTGAGAGAGTTCCATGGAGAGTGTGTGTAACGAAGTGCCCAAGTCCATCTATACCCTGCAATTGACCCAAGTGGCAGAGACAGACTCTCTCTTAATAGTCAATCTTCTGTGTTCCTTGTGTGAATAAGTTGGCAGCATCACCTTGGTATTGGCTACTTGAATGACTTCCTCACCATGTCCTCTTCAACCTCGTGGAAGTGGGTGAGTAACAGGTCACTTCGTCATCAATAAGTGTGCGTGGCTTTGATGAGCGGCCCTTTGCGATTAGCAGAGCTTTGAAATGTCCACCCCTGCGTTCGCGTGTTCCTGCAAGCTTCCTTCAAGCAGAAGCATTCCATCCAGCAGCATAACAGTGCTCTTTGAGATGAGTTGTCTTTCCTTGTTTCGACAATAGTAAGGTTTCTCCTTCAATCTTTGTTTTCGCCTGATGTTAATTTTCTCGATCTCGTCGTCAAGCTTCTGTGTGATTATTCCGATATCGCCCTCCTTTCATT
>CALNVZ010000218.1:10566882-10587458 GCA_940671915.1 Paracentrotus lividus
CGAAATGGGTGAAGAGAATAATGTTGACCGATAGCTCAAATCAACAATTCCTGCAGAGCTATCTCCTATTTTTGGATAAATTTTTTTTGGTGAGATCGAAAAATGTCTCCGCCGGGAAATCGACCCAGCCTCCAGCTTTGAACGCCCAAAAAGGAAAAGATAGCTTTGGGAATTTGATTTGGCTAACGTCAATATTATTCCCTCCTTCACCCTTTTTCAATTATACTATTAATATATATATTAATTATATATATCATATATACTAATATAAATATATATATACAGTATAGATATATAATATTATAAACATTTAACCTATATAATACCAAAATTTAAAAGAATGAAAATTAAAAATGTTAGCTTTCAAAATTTAAATACAAAAAGAGTTGCCCATTGGCTGTTGTACGTGTATTCTCTTACACTTATATATATATATATATATATACACTGCCCTCCAAAAGTTTGGGTACACCTGATAACAGCTATGTTTTGAATCAATTTAAGGCATTTTATGTCCAGTATTTCAGTACAAAAGATGTTTAAGTACAAAAAATGCATTATGCAAGCCATATACTTAACGATTATCACACCAAGCTTCTTCATGCTCATTGGAATTGAGATTAGAATTAGAAATTAGACCAAAATATGCAAAAGATGCAAAAAACATGATTTTACACTAATTTATTCAATTATTTGAAAGAATGAGATATCTCGGCCAATAATGGTCCAATCAATGTAAATTTTTGCATGGATGTTGAGGCAACAATTTATCAATTATTATAGTTTATGCAAATTAAGGGTCTATTTTTAAACATTTATCTATATTTTTTTTTTTTTAATTGCTGTGAAGCCAAATTTCTCGTTAAAAGTTGTTGAGCATAATAGTCAACAACATTATGATTAAAAAGTTTGAGTTTCACATGAATTCCTTTGTCTTATTTTGTTTTAATATTTTCTATTGTCTTCGATTGTTTTTGTTTTAATGTATTTCTTAATGTTTTGGGGTCTTTTATGTTTCAGAAATGTTCCTATATTGATGTCAAGATATGATGCTAAAGTCCTTTTAGACACAATTAAGAGTGTGGTAGAACATTTTAGGGGAATGGTGCATTCAGTACACAAATGGGCAATAATTGAATGTTTCGGTATTTGTAAACTTTCCTAATAACAGGTCAAAACAATGGTTCATTGCTGAATAACTCTTAATATAAAGACTGAATTATGTCTATTCTGACTGGGGGAGGAGTCTCGGCCAATTTAACCAATTATTCATAAAACGTCAATGACTGCTGCGTAATCGCTCCAACCCTAAATATGCCGTTTGGTGATGTTTTTTTTTCCTTTAAAGTGTATTGCAACTATTGTTCAAAACACACTGCACCCTGTGTTGTTAGGTGATACAACATTGTATTATTGCATGTCAGACCTAAATAGAATGTAAGATAGCATATTTCTGTCATTTTCGAAACATAAAAGAGCCCAAAAAATTAAGAAATACATAAAACATAAAAATAATAGAAGACAAAAGTTAATTACTAAACAAAAGAATACATAAAAATTAATTAGAAACTTCAAACTTTTTACGAAAATGTTGTTGACTATTACACATAGCAACTTTTGACAGTAGATTGGACTTCATAACAATTTTTTTTTAAAGCAAAATATTGAAAAATGTGTAAAAACACACCTAATTTGCATAAATATTAATAATTAATAAATTTATACTGTAAAATACAAAAAAAAAAAACAAGCGCAAGCGCTATTATTTATCATGATACCCCTAAACGACAATGCAAAATGTTCACATTAATCGATCATCATATTGACGGAGACATATTCTACTTTTCAAATAATCCAATAAATTAGATGCAAAATCATGTTACATATACTAATGTGCAGATTATAATCCTTGGACATAAACTATCTAAAAATTCCAAGAAGAGACTTACATAGTCCCAGATACATCCTGGACTGATCATATCTCACCCTCACAATCTTTTTTATTTTTTTATTACTTTAACAACATTTGGACTCTGAGATATACTGGATATAAATGCTTTAAAATTTATCAAAACCTTAGCTCGTAATCCAGGTGTAACCTCAATAGTTTGGAGGGCAGTGTGTAGTAGTGATGTTATATATATATATTAATAGTATTAATATCATATATACGTATATATATATATATAAATATAAATATTTAGTATATATATAATAATATATAATATATATATATATTATGTATGTGAATAAGCTCTGCATTAAAGGGATGCAGTAACATTGAATGATATTCAAATCACAATTTCTTGATTTAGCTCATTTTGTCAACATTAAATCCTAAATTATAGGTCAGTTGGTATCTCTTCAAAATTACAATCAATAATGCTGGCTTTACTATTCGAGATTCAATGATTTCATACTCAAATATTAGTAAACCATCTCGTGGGGAAAACAAATTGCATGTACCTTTCAAGACACCCACTTCCTGTCTGTGTTATCCCCCCGACAACCTAGCGGGCTGGAGGTTTTGCTGAAGAGGGTTGAAAATCACTTCGAGCGTGATTGGCTGTTACACTGTTTTGTGGTAGTAATGACTTCCATTTGATCTGAAAAATTTTCAGTAGTTTGTTTTTACTATTAGAGCAATATAATTTTATTCATCTTGATCTAATTGCTCTTGTTTTTGAAAGTTACTGTTTCCCTTTAAAATGATATAAGCTAGAGCTATATACGTTTCGATTCATTTGTCTTAAATTTTGAATATTAAAAAAAATAACACATTCGTCGAGGGACCATGTTTCATTGATATTGTATATTTCTTGCATTGCATATAATCTTGATCTTGCATCAATTTATTTGCTATTTTCCTTCCTTCCTTTTTTAACCCGTTGTATACTGAGAACTTTTCTTGAAGCAGAATGAATCGTGATTGTCAAGCATGCTTGCAAGAAATTCTTTTCATTTAAAGGTGAAACAAAGACAGCTTTATAAAGATCAATGTCAGATAATTTGAATTATATAAGGTTTTTATATGTTTATGCAATCATGAGTGAAATAAGCGATCGACAAGAGGGACGTTCTATGTTTCTTCAGCCCGCATATATGCGGGCTTAGTATACAACGGGTTAATGTAATTCATAATATTAATATGTCGATTTGGAAATTAATATGATGTGGTACCTTTAATGTAATATATAGGCCTATATATTTTTTTTTTCTTTCTTTTGTTCATTATGTGTAAAAAACGAACAATATCTGCCTATGAGTTTGATGATAAATATAGCGGGGGAGAGGGGAAGTAAGAGGGGAATAAAGATACATTGCTACAATGGTCGATGAATTACGAAAGTGGAACAAGGGAATAAATCAATAAAGGCGCAATAAATTTTCTTTATCATCAAAGTTAAAATAGTTTGTATCGTTGTTGCCATTTGGTTGTTGCACAATAATAAAGACGAATTTTACTTATTGAATACCAAACCAAACGAGTCAACATTCCATCATGGCCTACGTGCTCTGCATGAGGGCATGCACAGGTCATGGCTTTGAAAGGAATTAATCATCACCATCACGTGTATTGGTTATGGGACTTCCCCTTTAGTCCTTGACGTCATCAATGAACATTGTAGATTTCTTTTTTGTTTTGTTTTTGTCACATGATTTGAAAAGAAATACAAATAAATTCATAATTATTTTGGGGACAAAGTCAAAAGCTTATAGTTATGACCATTGTATACCAAAAAAATATATAATACTCGGTGATATTACACTGTTCTAATTCATTCGCAAATATTGTTGGCCAAAACATATACACAAAAAAGTCTTCTTCTTCTTCTCGAGTCCTTTCTCTCAATTTTTGTTTATTTGTGGATTAGAATTTGATTCAGACTCTGCCCATTAGATACTGAACGCAGGCGATCCCATTAGGCGAAAGGGTAGTAAGATCAGCTGGGGAACAGGGGGAAGGCAGAAGAGGGCATTGTAGGAGGTGACTCATGGTCTCCTCCTCTCCGCATTCGCAAACAAAAAAGTCATAATAATGAAACCCCTGATTTAATGTTTATACTTTTCATGAGAAAACTTCAAAATGACGGGAAAATTTGTCCTGACTCATTCTGTACATCAAAATTTGCTATTTCTCGAATTATGTAGAGTGAATGAAGTGATTCGATTATATCACATCACATTGTGGAAAAGCATTTTAAGCGCAATAATTGTAATTTTATAATTTTCAATAAAAGAACTTATCCAACGGTGTTTACTTATCTGCAAGTGTGTACTGTTCTTAATCATTCCGTTTGTAATATCTCATTCTTTGTGCAATATCTTTCTCATTCTTACTTCCATTTTCTTCTTTGTTCGTCCTACTTTACTCCTACCCACTCTACTTTTTGCTCTCTGACCCTCTTCTGTAATTCTTTTACTCTACAACATTCCTACATTTTCCTGCTCCACAATCTAATTCTTTCTACCATGTTAATTTTACCGCATTTCTCATTTTACAAAACTACTTTTACTGTCTTCCATAATCTTCCTTCCTATACCTCTACTACTTTTCTCAATCTACCGTTCTACTTCCACACCTCACTCTCACTCTGCCATAGTATACCTCTACTTGTTTACAGGGGGTCTTCCCACGAGGCCGAGGGTCCACTAAGCAGAGGTTCCACAAGGCCGAGGGTCCACGAGGCCGAAGATTAACGAGGCAGATTTTTCTCATGTCGTATTTTCTTTTATCAGGATGTTTTGACGCTCAAAAACATCCTAATGAAAGAAAATACGATATAAGAACAACCGGCCTCAGTCGTGAACCCTCGGCCCAGTGGGAAAATCCTCGGCCTCGTGGCCCTTGGTGTCGTAGAGTCGGCCTCGTGGAAAATCCTCGGCCTCGTTGATCCTCCCCGTTTAGAGTTCCACGTCATGTTCAACGTGTGCCACTGGTAAATCAATATAAGGTTTCGCGCTTAATTCTGGCGTCTCGCTTGGATCCAACACTGGGTCCTGTTTCTCGAAATAAACCGTATATAGATCTAAGTCGTGGACATCCCATTGAATCGCGTTTTAATTCTGCAACACGTGTCCCTATGCGTAGTCCAAGAACTTAGACTTATGACGGTGTCAAGAAACAGGCCCCTGATTACCATTCCATTGATTCCCAAAAGATAAATGAACACACATAGTCAGTTAGCATTCCCATGTCCCAAACTTTTAATAACGACACAAACTGAAAACAATTCATTTATACCAAAAAACAAAAATCATATTCATATACTGCACGGAATATAGCTGTCTGACTGAAGTTTTTCGGTTTTGCGCACTCATCAGAGTCAACGCAAGAAGGAAACAAAAACATGATAAATACGAAACGAACAAATTATTGATGTAACTGATGTTAACATTAATGATACAACACGCTGATTGGCTGACATAGATCCATATACCAGTTAAAATTTTGCCGGTATATAATAACCCTCAAACTGTTATTTTCAATTTGTTCGAGTGGCTGGACAAAAACATTAATATTGGTGATATCTGAACATGAAATACACGATTAAAATTTATTTGATAATGATGTGCGTACACTGAAGTACTTAGGATGTATGTGTGGTAAATTACTATGTAATCTAGATCTTGCGGCTGTCGAATCTTCATTGGATAATTAATTGAACTCCGCATTTTAGGATGGATTATACTTACTATTTCCAATGATCACCATTTATCTGAAGTTTTGTCATAATATCAGTATTAGCACGTCTTCAGTGCTTTAAATTAAGCTCTATTAAACACTGTCTTGCACTATATCATTTTAGTATAACGAAATTTTATAAATCGTAAATTTAGTGATCTGACATCGTGACACGATCGAGCTGTGTGGAGAGTTGATGAAATTTATGGCTTATCAGTGGGAAAATATTCTTATTTGATTTAATTAAGGAGGTAAAGGAGGTAAAACACAACTACTCTAAGTTCAATGCCTATGAAAACCACGCCCAACTGTTTACAATAAAACTACTGAAATTCAAGATATAAAAGTGTAGAGGTAATGAAATTTATGGCTTATCAATGTGGAAAATATTCTTATCGTTTACAATGAAACTACTGAAATTCAAGAAATAAACGTTTGTGTTAAAATTAATCATACATCTCCCGAATTTCTAAAATGCACCCCGAATCTAAACAATTATTTAATATAAATCCATCTATGAAATGAAATGTGATGTATACAGTGCGTCCCAAAAAGAACTATACACTTTTTAAATAGCTACCAAATAGAAAAATATATGATTCTTGGGGAAAAGGTTTATAAATATATAAAGCTCATATCCTCAACTATCATTATGATACAAAATATTCCGAAAATAATGCATGCTTCAGTGAGTAATGCCCACTTTTGTAAAGGACACACAAATAAGCCTGCGCAGGAATTCACTATTCATTTTGCACCTGGTTATGGAACGCCATGAAGGAGTCAAAATTAATGATGGAATCAATCGTCCAACAAAGAAAAACATAATCTGAAGTCAAAGCAAAAATCAATAATATGGAAATAAAACGGTGAAACATTAAATTTTTTGCATAATATTAATTGTTTTTCTGACTTTTGGTTTATCTTTGACTCTGTTGGCTGATTTATTACATCATTAATTTTGACTCCCTCATGGCGTTCCATATCCAGGCGCAAAATGAATAGTGAATTCCTGCGCAGGCTAATTTTTGTGTCCTTTAGAAATGTGGGCATTATTCACAGAAGCGTGCGTTATTTTCTGAATTTTTGGTGTCATAATGATAGTTGAGGATATGAGCTTTATATACATTTAAATCTTTTACCCAACACTCTTATATTTTTTTTTTTGGTAGCCATCTCAGAAGTGTATAGTTCTTTTTGGGACGCACTGTAGATAATTAAATATGGCGGTTTTGGGGGTATTATGGCATCTGTAACATCATGAGTTAATCTTACGTTTTTTAAATTATAATTACGGACTCCGTGGCATTTACGATTGTCCGATCATCCGAACTGCAAAAAAGAATGATTTATAGCAATCATATGAAAACGTTGGGGCTTCTTTCTAGGAAAACCATTTTCACGCACCGATTGTCAATGGAAGGAATGCCCGAAAAACGGGAGTTTTGTTGAATATACTGGAATAAAAAAAAATCGAGAAGATCATTTACTTAGTTACACAGGTTTTATGAGGGTTAATGTATATAAAACAAGATAAAACCTTGGGAAGAATATTTTTTTACCCCTAACCCTCGCGTTTTGAGCTTTAAAATCTCCCATTTTAGTCATTTTTGGGTCGTTTTTCTGTGTGAAAATGATATTTTGGTCAAACAGCAGTCACTAAAAGCTTTCTGTAAAATTCAGCAGCGCATCGATTTCCTAGTTACGCTGAGTGAAGTAAATATATTAATTTCTCTTTCCAATGATTTTAACTTCTTTGTGATTGGTCAATATTTTCCCCCGCGTTTTTGATATCATAAAAAAAAATATCATGATAAAATACTTCGATCCTGACTGCACAGCTTGCACTCTCCTTTTACACGGTCTTTATTCAGGGCATTGTTATCGCGATATCGACGGTCAGACGTAGAGAGAGTCTATACCCAGTACACACATTTCCCGTAAGATTCTTTCTGGTCGTTAGTGCACTGTAGTGGAACTGTGCGTGTTTGGTATAAAATAACACTGTCCTTTTTGATTGTTCACGTTTTCATATGGTGTATATGAAACTGGAAAATTCTTCAAATGTTACAGAACCTTTTATGTCTGTTGTGAATACAGAGAGAGGATTCCATTTACACGTTTTTTGGCACTATTTCCTCACCTCTTTGAAACGTTACAAATATAATTCTGTGATATTTTACAATTTTATTATCCATATTTCTTCATTTTAGCTGTTGTAGATTTCTAAATGTTACAGCATAACCATTTACAATGCATTATCCATTTCTGATACAGAATGAGGAATATTACATTATTTCGGGGCCCACAATATGACAAACTCTTAAAGTAATTTATTTAGAAAAATCTGGTGATATTAGAGCTTTACATACAGTATTATGCAAAATATTAAGCAAAAAGTAAACCAGTAAGCACTTTAATATCATCATCGCCCAAGAAGATGTGAACAGGAAAAAAAAAACTATTAAATTATTTTTTATTATTTAACCACCACCTCTGAAAATTGAAGAGATTAAAACGAAATTATATGATTTTTAGCCTACGTAGTTTTTTTTTTTTTTTTTTTTTTTTTTTTTTTTTTTTTTTTTTTTTTGTTGTTGTTGAATATCCCAACCACCCATGTACATTGCAGAAATTAAAACAAAACATTATTGAAGTGCTTTTGAATCATCACCAATCATGTAAGATTGAAGGGATTAATAACGAAATGTACCTCCTCCGCTCACGTTATCTAAAAATAATTCAAAAAATCAAATAAGCAAAAGATTTGAATGAAAACCAAAATTCTAAGAAAATCGTGGGCTCAAGTGCTGTTAGCCTGCAATGCGCCCTCTGGTGAGTAAGTAGTTAATTAGTTTCCGTTCGTCGTCATGAAATAATTCCTTTCTGCTGAATAATGGTTTTAATGGTATTAATCTTTTCATCAGTTTTGTTAGGGGGTGTCATATTCTTAAGCGTATTACTTACTTTGATAGTCCTTCTTCTTTAATGGTTCATAATGTTTTGGCAAAAAATTCTTAATATTTTGACAATTTATCATTTAGTATTTCATGGAAATAATATTTTTTTAAGAATTGTATTGATCTTGATTCATTGTCAGAAAGTTCATTATTTTATCTCATTTAAACTTTGTCTTTGAAGAAAAAATGTACTTCTATGAATGCAGAAGAAAAAATAAAATCAATCAATCAAAATACAATGACAGCATCTATCATGTCGATGATTCTGCCTAATTTCATGATTCTGCCTAACTTTATGATACTGCCTAACTTCAAGATTCTGCCTAACTACATGATTCTGCCTAACTGATGCTTCACAAATTTACTTCTTTTGGTAGTAACAGAAATGAAGTACGATGTTGTGACCATGGTTCTGCAGGCCTTCATAAGGATGAATTGCGGATTGGCTATCCTTGTTGTTAATATCTTCGTTGTCAAATCGGAACCATTCATTAGAAACTGTCATTCCATTAACCTATGAGAAACAAAAACAGTGTATCAAACGTAAAGGAGTTTACGCCGTTGGGATATTAAATAGACAAAATAATTTTATTCATTTGTCTCCAACGGTAACCATGTTGGTATAAGAACACGCAACTGCTGTCTGTCTGGTTTCAAATTTATCACACAGCAGTTGCGTGTGCTTATACCAACATGGTTACCGTTGGAGACAAATGAATAAAATTATTTTGTCTATTTAATATCCCAACGGCGTAAACTCCTTTACGTTTGATATTCATGTATATGGGATAGTTTGAACCTTCACCGCCAAGGGCACTCCGGTGGTCTAGCGGTAATGACAGTGGTCTAGCAATCCACAGGTCGTGGGTTCGAATCCCGCCCGGGCAGCCTATGATTTTTTTTCATAGCTGTCTGGTTTCAAATTTATCACACAGCAGTTGCGTGTGCTTATACCAACATGGTTACCGTTGGAGACAAATGAATAAAATTATTTTGTCAAAAACAGTGTATATAAACAAAAGCAATGGTTACTTTCAAAGACTAAAATGACTCTTTTATTGGGTACCGGAAGGAAGTAATTCCTTGAATGTTGTGAGCGCCTTTCGGGGTAGCCTAGCTAAGCCGGAGAATAATTAATTAACACTATAAGCGCTTAGAAACACTAAGGTTGATATCGTATTAAGCGCTTTATAAATGTAACTATTATATTATTTTTATTTTTATTTCACTGGTAGAATAATTGAACATCAACTATTTTCCTTTAAAACACGGCCAATATCGTTGGCACATAATGTCAGTGCATTATCGTCAGCTAAAAACATAACTGGAGAAAAAAAAAACAAAGATAAAAAAGGACAAGGGGAGAAAGAGAGAGAGAGTAAGAAAAGTCCATCAGTGATTCCTATTGTGTACAAGGTGCCATATTCAGGCGCGTATCCAGGATTTTGCACCGGGGGGGGGGGGGGGGGCTCTCCGAGCAATAAGCGGGAGGGGAGGGGGATTAGGTTAGGAGTAGGTTTAAGGGGTCATTAGGGTAAAAACATATCTCTTCTTCCAGTTTGTTATTTTTTAAAAACTACTTTAGGGTCGATTAGGCGCCCCTTGCTTTAAGGTCGGTTTGGCACGCCCTAAGGTCAATTTGGCGCCCGTTTTAGTGTCATTTTGGCGCCCCTAGGGCGCTTTCCCGGGGGGGGGGGAGTCCGGACCCAGTGCACCTCCTACAAATTCTACAAATCTGCCCTATGCTGATTTTAGTGGACAACTAGATTGTTTCAGAACATATTTGCTTAACTCGTCATAATATACTTAGTTCCAGATAAATTCCAAATAAATTCCAAATAATTTTGAAGATATGAGGGAATGATTTGGCCATAATTAGTAAGATAAGACCTACCCTGCTGGAAAGAACACATTGTCCCACAGTGTATTCACAGTGTGTTTAATTAGTCGACGATGTGATGATTTCACGCTAAGATATTGTTTCCCATATTGGTGTTCGGTTTCACACTGAATTTACCCCTCAAAATGTGAAGATGTGGTTCGCATGTAAAAACGCTCAAATCTAACACTAAGATGCTTTCATAATTTGTTCACAGTGTGTTCAAACTATTGTTAACAAAGTATCAGTGTAGTACACTATATATTCTTTCCAGCAGCGTATCATCTGACATCTTATACTATAGGCTGTATGCATTGACGGCAAAGTCCTCAATAGTTGGAGGCTGAGGCCTTGCTAGAGTTTGCGATAAGCAGATGGCGCAATTCTGACAACTGTGTTCACGTGTATTCCTATATCCCCTGAGGGAGGGCGCTATGAGATTATGACGTCATATGCATTGGCGGCGATCCCGGGGGGGGGGGAGGGACGGGGGGGAACGTGTCCCCCCCCCCCTCGATTTTTAAAGCTTAACATATTTTTATGTAGTGATTAGCTTGTGAAGCTAATAAAGAGGTAAAATGTATGTCAAAACCAATGCTAAAGGTTATTATAAGGCACAATTTTCGGCTCGCACTTCGCGCTCGCAAACACTTTCATTAGTTTCTGCATAATGTGCGAAGTATGCGAATTTTGAGTGTATAATTTTTCACTTTCGGTTGTTTCCGCCCCCCCCCCCCCAAGTCGTGACATGAAATCGCCGCGCTTGGTCATATGCATAAAATCTATTAGCTAATGGACCTATAGCTTTCTGACAGTTATAGGTCCATGATTAGCTGATGCATAGCGAATGTATACCTGACCCTTTGACAGTGCTGATAACGAGGGAAAAGGATGAAGCTGCCTTGAGTTGGAAGGTAGATATCTCTATCAACAACGCCATCATTTCGACAACAGAACTGAATTTTGGTGTTTATGCCGTACTCTCCATCAGGCAAGGTGCCCGATTTCTTGTTACTATTATCATCGTCCTCGTCATCCCAGTATAGATAGCCGTCCGTGAAGTCTGTAGGAAATGATAAGACATGACAAGAAATGATAAGAAATGAATACACAGGGGCCCGTTTCTCGAAACCGTCATTTCTTGGACAACCCATAGAGACACGTAGGATTAATACGCGTTTCAATGGGATGTCCACCAACTTAGACCCATGACGGTTTCGAGAAACGGATCCAAATGCTGTTTGGGAATCATGGAAAGTGGTTTTCTTGAATATATGTAATAAGAATGCTCCCATTGTATCACATGTTGTGAGAGGTCAAAAAACACCATGGGTGAACGATGAATATTGTAATCTTTCTCATAAAAGGGACAAGCTTAAAAAACTAGCTGACTCGAGTAATCCTTCACACTGGGCCGAGTATAGACAAGTGCGAAATTATGTAAATAACTTGAGAAGGACATTGAAAAAGGAATACTATCATACTTGTATTGTCGACAATCGTAGAAACCCTAAGCAACTATGGAATGTACTTAAACGAACTAGGGTCTTCACCAATGGAAACAGGCAAGGTTAACAGGGGGAAATGCAGGTGGCCATAGATGTGCACCAGAGGCGTCGGAAGGCTCTGTAAAAAGACAGGATTGGAGGAGCAATCCATTGTGTGTTAACAATGGCTTGCCCCTCCAATGCTTTGTCTCCTGAGAGCCTTTCGATGCCTCTGATGTGTACCTGCTGGGCAATCTCCTGATTTGTAGATGCAGTAGCTGCCGCGCTGCCAGACCCAGTGTGAGTTTTGGTCGACGGTATCAGTGGTCTTCATGCAGAAGTGGTGCTGCATGTTGTTCTTTCCTGTCCACCCAGCCAGGTGCCAATTACTACTCCAACTGTTCGCACTAAGGTCATCTTCCGTGTCGTGTTTTCGGTAACCTTCGGTCCAAGTAAACTCGGTGTTCGGGTATCCATCGGTCGGCTTCGGGAGTCCGTACGTACCATCAGGCCAGGTCAGAGGGATAACGATCGACGGATCTGTGATTGGTCAAATCGTCAAAGTCAATGAACTTTAGTTTATTCAACGACCGATTTTCGGCGCTCGGTGAGCGTTTGCGTGATTAAAATACACAACAAAAAAAACCAGCAAAACAACAAAGATACCAAAAATACGATGAATAAATAAAACACCACTTTGGAAAACCAATACACGAGAAACCATTTTCTCCTTTTTTTTTTCATTCAACTTGAAACGAACTATATACCATTAATCCGTTATACCTCATTTTCGGACAGATGTGAACATTTTCTCAAAAACTTTATTTAACAATTTTGCTTCCAAACGCATATTTAAAATGAAACCAAAACCTTGGTAAACTACTAACAAAGCTGGAAATCACATGGATGTATTGAAAACAGGGTGGCTGGAATTCTATTTTGTTTCACTTTTCAGCCATTTTACAGAGCGCGTCCAATATGACGAGGGTGAACGTACATTCAACTTTACTGCCTCTGACTCCCTATCCAACAGTGTCCGCGAGAGGGCGCTATATTTTCTTGATTAATGAAAAATCGAGCTGGCTATGCCTTTGTTTTGAGACTATCAATGAGAAGATGAGTAAATTGTCTTTAAATTATTACTAGACAATACTTAGCCCAATTTTCACCATTTTCCCCACAAACGTTTCGAAATCTTAAATTAACACACAAGTCAACGGGGAAATATTTACCGCTGTGAAACCTATAGGAAAAGGCAGCCCCTAATAAACCTGAATGTCGAGGAAACAGTTTTGTAGCCTTTTTGGAACAATTAAAGTGGTTATGTAAGACTTTTACACATTTTAATTGATAAAAAATTAAGAAAAAATAAGTTTAGCAAAGTCGTTTTGTTTATTATTATGCGTCCCTCGAGTTTTCAATCTGCTATAATCCCCTCTCACTCCCTATATATCCAGCTCTATATCTAATTTGTCACATATACCCGACTACCTGGCTCCTTAGTTCGTGATAAGGCGCAAATCTTCTTCTCGTCTACCCCTCCCCAAATCCCTTTGCCCCGCCCCTACCCTTAGACGTTAGTTAGTTAATAGCGTCCACATGAACAGGCCTGACACTCCAGCAAACAAAGATTCTAATGTTATATTGATCAACCAAATCGGGCTGAAATAAAGATCCGGGAATGAGGTCTGTCCTTAGTCTTCGCACACCCCCCCGCTACCAAAATGCACAATCTCTCTCTACTCTTATTTGTTCTTTCAGTTTTGCTGCTCTTACCCCCCACCCCTCGCCTCCTCTCCCGCCCTCTCTCTCTCTCTCTCTCTCTTCTCTCCTTCCTCCCATTTTTTTTCTTTCTGTTCTCTCTCTCTCCCTCTCCTCTCACTCTAGTTAATATAATGTTCATCATTCAGTTTTTTTTTGTCACCTCATTTATTTATTATACCACTTATGTTTATAACACCTTGCGTTTTCTAGGTTGGCAGCAAGATTTTGAACAAACACAATTTCGCATTGGATTGAAGCGGGGGGGGGGGGGGTAAAGGCATTAATTTTTTCAGTAAACTTGAAATTAAGAAGGAAAACAACCATCTATTTGTGATGATTTCTATTGTTCATGTTCCACTCCTCAGTCTCAGTTCCCGTTCGGTTGGCCTCCCTCAAGTTCGGCTTACCCCCCACCCCCCTTCAACGCTAGTTCCGCGTAGAGGACATTTGCCTATAATATAGACTCGTATACGAGGGGGGGTAACATTAAAATCCTCCTATATTTGTGTATAATCTTAATTAAAACAAAAACCTGCCATAATTTCTTCTCAGTAGGACATATTCTTTATTTTGAATAAATGAAAAAAATTGACTTAATTTGGGAAAATTGCCCTTAATACAGTTACACCACGCCTAATTACTTCAAAGAAACACCAAATGTGAGTGCGAGCCAACCCAAACGACGAATATACACTCATTTCAAACCCAGATTGACGAAAGATATTAATTGATTGAGGTTCTTATTGACACCGCAGCCTAATGCAGGTGTCGTCACATTGGCGCACGTGTTCGCCATCGTTCTGGCAAATTTGTGCACAGCGCGCGCAAACGCGTGAGGCAACAGGTGAAGCGGTTGAAGCCCGTCCAACCACGTTCATAGGAGCTCGCTGGGCACCCGTCCCGAAAGGTATTTAAAGAACGGCCGAACTCTTGCCGGGTTTTTTCCGGGTGATGACCGGGTATTTCAGAACGGTCTTTAAACGGACCAGTCGCTAAAAGGGCGGTAAAAGGACTGAATGAGGACGCCGCGCCCGTTTCATGCCGTTTCAGACGGAGTAGGACGTGGTGAGTCGGAACATGAATCAATAACCCCCCCCCTTTCGCATCAAGTACGCCCCACTTGTGGCTGAACTTGCAACTCCTAGTAAATGACTATACGTGAAAACTATGCTTTTAAATCATTGTCCCCTTGATTGTTTACCAACAAGATCAATCAATATTCTAATGAATTTTGAGTTTAAAAACTAATACCCAGAGTATATTTTACAAAACAAAGTATTATTAATACCATAAGGAATAAAATCATATGAACTACTAGGGAGTGATAATCAACTTTATTTGGGGGCTGCTTATACTCGGAAATTATAGTTTTATATGGGGGCCCATATTTGTCGATTTGTTCATTTACTTTGTTTCAGTTTCTCATTCAATTCCAGTGCGGCTGGTTTAATTATTTACACTTTATAATAGATTTTATACAATATCGAATTGTCGTTAATTATTATTAATTCGTTCTCTTTAGAGTTCTGAAAAGACGAAAAGACTCAATGATTTTTTTTGCCACAGTTTCTTCATTTTAAAATAATGATATTTTGTATGTTTGATTATTATTATTGTATATAATAGGGGTCTGCGTTTGGTCTTGGTCGTTCCAAATATTCCATCATTAATTCAACATATGCACGGGTAGGAGTCGTCCCCACGGTCACTTCATCCATTCATATTACATGTATATCTTATTATTTATTCTAGGGAGGGGCGTTCGATAAGGGGGGCATTGCTATCCTCACAAACATAACCATATACCCTACTGATATTGAATTAATTACATGAATGTATAATACAATCTATGGTAAAAAAATTCGTATTTTTGGCATTCTTAAAGACGGTTTCTCAGATATATGAATACAATGGCATTATGCATGGTATTTTCATATTACTACATATTATATCATTATAGCCGTATTGTCTTGTATATGTTCTATTTATCTATTTAATCACACGTAATAATTCAACTCAAGTGGTCGTGTGTAAAACAATGAAAATAAAATAAACAAAAAACTATCGCATGGAATCATACAATAAAAACATCCTAACTGCAGAATTATGAATGATTGAGTAACATTTTCACTGATGTGATTCTAATGGGGGTTAATAAATTTGGCTAAAAGAAATCATTGCACATGAAGTATGCATTATGAGAAAGTAATTAGACAATTCTATAAATGATTAAAAAAAAGATTGATAAAGTACCTTTATCATGATAGCAATTTCATTTGATATAACAGGATTTAATCATTTCAAAAGCACTGGGACTTATTTTCGAGGAGAAATAAAATAATATTCGTAAAACTAACATTTCTGTTTAAATGATAAACGCGTGGTATAAGTAACATGTATTGGTGCAATAAAGTTGAGACCAAAACAATACTGAAGCTTATTGGGAAGTAGTATAATGTTTATTTTCAATATGTTGTTTATAATAATAACTTTAGAAAACTATGTCAACAAATCAAAGCAAACCATTAATAAAGAATTGACATTACTTTAGATTCAAATGTCCATACAAAAGGATCCCCAATTTAATCTTCTCCCCGAACAACGAAATATAATAATTCAGATTATAATGTATGTTGAAAGCTTAAATATCATTCCTCTCTAGACCTGTAAAAGAATGCGACGAGATCAAGAGCTTTCCGAAAACAAAGGGCGGTTTTGAAGACATCCATCTAAGTGATTTTAGATACACCATAGAGGGAAGATCTGACAGTTCAGACCCCGTGACGACTACTATCTGTGTTTTATACACTTGGCCTAGCACTTTTGTGGACGGGTGAGGGAGCCGTTTTTCCGTCCTTACACCATTCATCAGAACGTTATTACAAGCCCTGACCGGTCACACCGTGGTTCCCTTCGACGGGCCTGCGGTCATGCCCGATTCGAAATATTTTTGAGCATGCTCAGTCATGCTAAAAATATTCGCCGGGCATGAACCGAAGGCAAAATCAGAAGACGGGTCATCACCAACCCCCCGTGTATTATCTCCGGGTATCCTCCGTGTCCCGTCGTTCGTATCAACTTGTTTCGCACGGTCGCAAACGGTGGGAAACGGTGAGTCAAACGGCGAAGAAAACAATTTTGTTTTTCTTGTCAGAGAGCGTTGAGGCCGGCGGGCAAACGGTAATCACACGGACAAAAGGAAAGCGTGGACTATATATGAGGACGGTCAGCCCGGTACCAGGCTGGCTAGGACCTGGTATAGACCCGGTATAGAACGATACAGACCCGGTATAGAACGACACCGACCCGGTGAAAATTAAGAAAAATGTAATGTGGCCGGTGCCGTTCTATTGCCGTGTTGGAATTTGTTGTTTTTCGGTGAACGGCGAAAACCCGTTCAATTTACCCGGTAAATGTGACACCTCCATTACAAAAATATCGTGTGGTACCACACAACGGTACCATAAAAAATACCACAGGATTTTCCTATGGTTTTTTGGCACAAATACCACACAAAATACCATACAGGAGTACCATACAGCCAAAATACCATAGGATTTCCTATGGTTTTTTGGCACAAATACCACACAAAATACCATACAGCAGTACCATACAGCCAAAATACCACAGGATTTCCTATGGTTTTTTGGCACAAATACCACACAAAATACCATACAGCAGTACCATACAGCCAAAATACCATAGGATTTCCTATGGTTTTTTTTTGGCACAAATACCACACAAAATACCATACAGCAGTACCATACAGCCAAAATACCATAGGGTTTCGTATGGTATTTTGGCACAAATACCACAGGATTTCCTATGGTATTTTAGCACAAGTACCACAAAAAATACCATACAGGAGTACCATACCGCAAAAATACCTAATAGCATTATCCCAAACTAGTACCACACATCAATACCGCACACAGTTACCAGGATTATGACATACCGTTACGACCGGAACACCACACGCCGTTAATTCAGGGATACCACACGCCGTTACCACAGGACTGCCGCTAGACACCCAAAGATACCATACACTGGTATATATACCACTATTTAGCAAACATATTTTGGGTCACAGTTAGTTATTTTCTATATCTCTTGATAATAATGCAAATGTCAAAACTATCGCTCTTGATGTTACTTTGTGTTTAGGAAATATATTTCCCAAAAAGAAAAAATATTAATATGCAGACAATTACTAGTTAATGAGGTGAGCTTCACAAAATACTGATTTGTGCATGCAAAAACATTGTATGCAAATGAGCTAATTACCATATAGTACCACAGGAAGTACCACAGGAATACCATACGACTACCAAACTTCAACAGTAAACTGCCATAAATCCACTTTGACTAATGCCCGTTGGTTTCATCCCTGTTGGATGTTTGTCTTCAATCAGTTCGTCAAATTACCATTTGGTCTAATTAACTCCCATTTCGTCTAATCAAGTCGAGTTGGTCAAACACCACTTAGTCAATTCCTGTAAGAAACTATCCCTTAGAAAAAAAATATCCTGTGACAATACTACACAACGGTAGGTATTGGCGGCGTCCCGGGTGGACGGGGGACGATCGAGTCCCCCCCCCCCCCTCGATTTTTGTTTTCGTCCACCCTCGATTTTTAAAGCTTAACAAAAATATATGTACATATAATAGACGAAGAGGCACAGTGTGCGTAAAATAAACCAAGTTCAGGTCATTAAAAAGCAAAATTGTCGGCTCGCGCTTCGCTTGCAAACAAAAACACCAGACAATAATTAAACTAATATTCTTTCTTCAGGTCCCTATATTCATTTATTCTTTTATTTGTTACAACGCTTTATTTGTAAATTTGGCATAATGTGTGAGGTAGGTCATTCTATTGTGAATTTTGGATATTAGTCTATATTATATGTCTCTTTGGGGTGCTTTATTTATTCCGATCTAGTGTATAATTAATTCCTCTCCAAATTTGGCGGCAATCAGGGGGACGTGTCCCCTTGATTTTCAAAGCTTCACATTTTGTTTTTATTTTCTAAATAATTTGGATAAATTTTGTATTTGCCCACTTGTCCAAATGTGATGGAAATAAACTTTTAAATTTCTTAAAATTCTTTGTTTTCAGGTCCGTATCGTTATAAAAAGTGACCATATTCAGAAAGGGATTGCAAACATATATATATATTGTAAAACGTTGATTAATGAGATTTTCACTCGCTCTTCGGAATTGTATTTTCTAGTAGTGATTATCAGCTAGTGAATACAATGATTAATGTTATTATAGAGCAAAATTTTTAGCTCGCGCTTCTCGCTCACAAACAAATAACAATACAATGATTTAACGATTTAACTATGTCTTCAGGTCGTATTTTGTGGAATATGTTTTATTTGTTCCATCCTTATATTCTTAAAATTGTCATTAGTTTCTGCATAATAAATTATGTGAAATAGATCATTCTATTTCGAATTTTTGGTATACAAATATTTAGGAAGCCTTATTCCGTTCGAGTCTATAATAATTCCCATTCCAGGGTCTCCGTTCTCCCCCCACCCCTGACCGTCATCACATGAAATCGCAGCCCCTGATGGTAGGGGAGACCGGGACAATAATTGTAACACGGGGCGATTGTAACAGAGGCTCCCATACATGTGGTATTTGTGCCATACATGTGGTATTTGTGCCAAAAAACATACAGCAATACCACACATATCGTATATGCGTAAAAAAACAAAACATACAGCAATACCATACATATGGTATTAGTGCCAAAAAACCATACAGCAATACCATACATATGGTATTTTTGCAAAAAAAACATACAGCAATACCATACATATGGTATTTGTGCCAAAAAACCATACAGCAATACCATCCATATGGTATCTGTGCCAAAAAAACATACAGCAATACCATACATATGGTATTTTTGCCAAAAAAACATACAGAAATACCATACATATGGTATTTGTGCCAAAAAACCATACAGAAATACCATACATATGGTATTTGTGCCCCAAAAACCATACAGAAATACCATACATATGGTATTTTTGCCAAAAAACCATACAGAAATACCATACATATGGTATTTGTGCCAAATACCACAGCACTGTTGTATGGTATTCTTATGGTACCCTTTTCCTGTGTGGTATTTCCCTATGGTACTTCTTTGGTATTTTATTGTACCATAGAAATACCATAGGAATACCACAGGACATTCAGAAATACCATACGAATACCACAGGACATTCAGAAAATACCATAGGAATACCACAGGACATTTTTGTAAGGGCGATTCCCAGGAAAGCAAGACTTGGACACTCTTTGCACAAAAGGGAAAGATTTAGGCAGTTGTTTTGGAACTATATGACGAGGGTGAACGTACATTCAACTTTACTGCCTCTGACTCCCTATCCAACAGAGTCCGCGAGAGGGCGCTATATTTTCTTGATTAATGAAAAATCGAGCTGGCTATGCCTATGTTTTGAGACTATCAATGAGAAGATGAGTAAATTGTCTTTAAATTATTACTAAACAATACTTAGCCCAATTTTCACCATTTTCCCCACAAACGTTTCGAAATCTTAAATTAACACACAAGTCAACGGGGAAATATTTACCGCTGTGAAACCTGACGCGAAGCTGTTGTCGCCCTCTACGTCCGTTGGTGGGTAAATAGAGAGAGTGACGACACGCGTACCCAAAACTAGGTGCGCACCAACGAACGTAGAGGGCGTCAACAGCTTCGCGTGTTGCTCTAGGGGGCACACGAGTAAATAGACGCCCATAGGCTCACGTGTTAAATTAA
>CALNVZ010000218.1:10588458-10600496 GCA_940671915.1 Paracentrotus lividus
ACGGCAGAGTAGATTCTCCTGTCTCCTGTCGAGGTCCAGAACATTTCTAATCATCCATGCCTTTAGAATAAAGGTCGATTCATAGCTGTGTTAACTACAGGGTAATACCATGAATGCTGAATAACAATTTCCCATCACATTAATTTGTCAGCAGCTACAGAGCTGTTATTGCAATGTTTTAAAGGAGTAGGTTTGAGGGGTCCATTTATTTTACGCATGTGTCGTATGGTATTAAATCAAAATAGAAGAATATCATTCAGAGAAATTTTTAAATTAAAAAAAATGAAGATTTTAAGGGGCAGGGAAAAATATCCCACATATCCCATTTTGCAATATGGAATTACTTTTTGCATTGACGCTACAGCGACAATGCTATGTTATCGTTCCATATTCCTTTTCCGTCTTCTTCTTCTTCTTCTTCTTCTTCCCCAAAAAAGCCATTCACTTAACACGTGAACCTTGTTCACCCTACCCAGCGCCCATCGCCTCAACCATAATTCGTTCAAATTCATACACACATCCTCCATGGATTCCATTAGGGATCCCCTGACATTTCATCCAAAATCACTCATCCGTGACCGCTCCATCGGCCATTTTGTCCATTTTTGGTCATATGAAAGCCATTCTTCCAACTTCATATCTCCCATTCATCCAGATGCCTACAAACTTTTAACAAAAATTCATTATGTAAGTCCATGAATTCACCTTTTCAAATGCATCACTCCAACCAAACTTTTTATTTCAAAACACTTCATATTTTAAATTAATTTCAAAAATTCAAAACTCCGTTATGAATTGAAAAAATGTGACTAAAAACACGCAAAAAAATGGCTTAACTTTCTTTAAGATCAATTTCATTTTGCCTTTCAAATTTTCAGTCATGTATATCATAATGAATTGCACACACGTCCACATGTTTCACCTCAATAAAACGCAAAATGCCAATAGCGCCCTCTAAAGTTTCAAAATTTTGGCCTTAAAATCAAGAGGCTTGCATCGCCTTGTGCCTTGTTAAAACACAAGACCCTTTTTTGGATTTAGGGTAGTTCAATTATGTACTTTCAAAGCAATGTCAAGAAAAATTATCGATTCAATTGACCAATATTGCTCAAAAATGTTGTACAAAATAAAAAATTATCGATACCAGGAAAACAAGTTTAAACTTTCCCCTAAAAGAGCGAATATTCAATCTAGGGACTTGAAACTTGGCAGGCATTTGTATCAATACATTTCACAACTATCTGCCAATGTTTGTAAATTGGATGGACGTCATCAAAAAAGTTATGGACAAAAAAAATAGGAATTTTCAATGGATTACGTAACAAAGCATTACGTCAATTGTCGTTCAAATATTTGCTTCTAAATTGACATCACAATGACTGATCGAATTGACCTTTTCATGATACCAAAGTATAATTTAGGTTGTCACAGAAAATTTCGAGTAAATCCTAGCTTTTGTGAAACCATTTTAATCAGCTTGATTCATAATCGCGAAAATCGAGAAAGCCACGAAGTGCTCAGATTACTATAGAACGCCGCGGAGAAAAGGATTTTTTTTTTTGTAAGGGAGCCATGTATACCCGCTGCCTAACAATTGCAATTATCCAGAAACAATGTGTACGCCAGCATAGTATGGAAAGTGAAGTTTCAAAAACTGCACTGTATACACAAACCTAATCGTTTAACACACAGATCTTTAAATAGTTTTATGTAAAGCCCTACTTCGTTTCCCAATATATTTCAAAATATACATTTAAAATTTATTAAAGTCCTTGAATCTTTTAGTCTAGGCGCAATGCACGCCACATCGTTCATCGTCAACGATTGCAGTTCTAGTGTTATCATTCTTTTCTGTCCGTTTACTAAACAGACAAGGTATCTATGAGTGGGTGCATGAGTGTCTCAAATTTCTTAGGATTTTTAAAAAACGGCAATGAATTTACAGTAAAAACGTTAATGCTGAAGAGTACCATCCCGTAAAACCTATGATATGATTTGTTTCGTGTAAAATTTGTGTTGAATAACATTCAACACTATTTTGTCCTCTCGAAATTAATGTGACTAAATTTTGGTTATTGTGCATAACAAATAAATAGAGACGAGGAGGTATTTGGATTTGTATTGAATGTGAGCCGATTGAATAGAGTTGTTAAATGAAATAGATACAAACAACTTAAAATTCATTTTTTTAAGTGAACTAAAAGAAAAATCATCCTTAGCTAAAAAAAAATAAATAAATAAATATATGATTAAATAAGTTTCATTAAAATGTTTACTCATAAATGTCGAAATTTCATGTATATCCGTTTTAAACACATCAATCATGAATGCAATTTGAATTTGATTAATAATAAATGATTATGAAATATGAAGTAATCTAACAATGATTCTAGGAACCCCGTTATTCATTATCATAACCCTAAACCCTAATACACTCTTGATTTGATTATATTCACGTTATATTTTGTACAGTATGTCCACCCTGCCTCTTGTTATGGTCTGAATAATATTATACCGTTTTTAGTAGAGAAGGACGTAGGCCTATCTTGCTACGGGGTTTAGAGTTGTACTGCAATTGACAATAGAATCGAACATAGCACCGGTACGAGAAAAACTCCCAGCACGAAAAAACCCTCCAACGTGTACAAACTTCCGTACAGCTGGAGTTTCTAGTGCACTGAAAATGCACAGATAAAACCGGAAATCCATTGAATAATGAGCGCAACAATGTATTGTTTGTAAGCCGCTTTATCCTTTGACTGCCGAGTGTTGTGCATTGTCGCTTGTCATGCATTTTTTAAATATGACGTACCTATTCATTAACAATATCAGTTGCCTCGCGATGAACAATTAACCAGGGAGGTGGAAAGGGAGATTTTCCACCTCCCTGGTGTAACCCAGGCTTAATTGACTAAAATTATGATCCGGATCGTTACTCCCCCAATAATGATACGACCAGGCTTTTTTTTAATCGTTTGTTTGTCTGTTTTTTTTAATCATTTTTTGTTTGTTTGTTTGTTGTTTTTTTTGTGTTTTTTTTGTTGTTGTGTTTTTGTGTTTTTCTGATCGAAACTTGCTCTGATCAGAAAAGCATTGCCATAATTTTAAGTGGTTGACCTACTGCTGCAGTTTACTTTATTTTTCTGACAATGTAAAACATAAAAGATAGATATAAATTTATATTAAATATATAATAAAATAAATTATCTGTTCGTAGTTTTATTCTTTTGAATTAATCTCCTAAATAGCTCCACGATTTTTTTTCTTTCACAAATGTGAAGTGTCCATATTTGGCCAAAAGCAATGAAACGTTGAATTTGATTCCGATATCACGCTACATGCATGCGCAAAAGTCTCACGTTAGGTGCATGCGCATCAATCTTTTCCTTATTACTATTTTTCTTTTCTTTTCTTTTTTTTCTTATTTGGGAGGGGCAAAAGTTGTAATAATGGGAAGTGGTGAAATATAAATTTTCCACTATCTAAATATGCAACTCTTTACAGAGCCATACACATAAACAGTAAAACGTCAATGTTCATTAACAATATCCACTCGAAATCCCTACATCTAACAAATAATTATAAATAATATGGACCTTTGAAGAATGGTGGAATTTGTTTCCATTCTTTTTGTGTGTATTTTTTTTGTACATGTTGATTGTAGGCTATGTATGCTCGCTATATTGGAAATGGAGCGGGAAATTCTTTTATTGTGATGAAAAAGGTATTCCATGCTTAACGAGGTATATTATCAAAGCACGGATTATCTTTTCTTTGAGAAGCTTAGCGGTTCCAGGTTATGGCTGACATAGCACAATGACAACGGACAAAGGTCTCAGATTCAGGGCGGAACCAATTGCCTGAATGAACTACTCGTTTAGTATTTTGAATCCAATTTGCATAACTAGTTGTTGCTATGACTGACAAACACGTTTCTTGTCTCACATAGCAACACACTAATATATGCAAAAAAGGAAATCGAGTTTGCCTATTTTATGTCAAGTGCCATTAATAATTCAGTAGTCTTGAAAGAAAACATTAGTTTACATTCTCAGTTGAAAATGATAATGGTGTTTTTCTCCTCTGTAGGAATTATTGACGTATAGGTGGTATCTGACGTCGCAGAGATGTCTCTGAGACTCGAACACTCGGAGACGTCTCTGATAATTATTTTATGTATCATCAGAGACGTCTCCACGACAGAAAAAAAAACACACACACATTCGTAAGCGTGTTCTATTTTCCCTCGACTCATGAGATGTCGCGGAGATTCATGAGCCGTCTGTGCGACCACTTTTAGATCTTTCCCCGACAAACATCAAACCCGTCCCAAATCAGTCTCAAATCAGTCTCATGGCAAATATCTTGAGATACCACCATAAAGGTGGTATGTCACTTTGTCCCCGCGACTCGGATACTCCAGGACGTCTCCGGTATATATATATATTTTTGCTGTCGCGAGCATTCGCGGAGATCCCGGGGAGACGGGGGGAGGGTGGACATGTCCCCCCTCCCTCGATTTTTTATGGGGGGATCGTCCCCCTTCGATTTTTAAAAATGAACAATTTTTATGTAGTGATTAGCTTGTGAAGCTAGTAAAGAGGTAAAATGTATGTCAAATAAGATGCTAAATGTTATTATAAGGCAAAATTTCCGGCTCGCGCTTCGTGCTCGCAATCATTTTTATTAGTTTCTGCATAATGTGCGAAGTATGCGAATTTTGAGTGTATTATTTTTTCACTTTTGGGTGTTTCTGTCTAAACCACCTAGGCCCCTAGTTTAGAATTCTTTACAAATGTTTTTACCAATTCGATCGGGAATGACGTCATCCGAATCTACTTTCGTACGATGAGACGCACGCTTCACTGACGCTTCATAGAGAAGCGTGCAAATCAGCGTTGCATTCTCGTTTCATTACCCTTACTATTTTCGTGCGACAGCACAACTCTAAACCCCGTAACAGAATACGGGCCAAGGGTTTAAAGTAACGTTTTTATATGTTATATCAAAGAAAAATGTCACTTTGAAATACAAAAATGGATAAACATACCGCAATTTTTTATTATTTTCTTTTGGGCAGATGATTATATGTGCCAAAGTTCTCCATTTTCTTTTGAAATACATCCATAAGATAATCATATGACTTCTTTACATCAACCTGATATTATTTCTATAGTGTCTGCAAGATACATGTTTACATTATTTATAATTGATCTCAATGACTTTGATTTAAAAAAAAAAATGAAAATTAATAGGCGCATGGTGTTTTTTTTTTTTTTTTTTTTGTCCGTCGGTAACGATATGAAAAATTAGACATTTTATTTCTATAAATTATTATCAAAACTTATTTTAGATATTAAATCACTTTTTTTGTTTAAACTAATTTCTCCTAATTTTATTTGATACCTTAGGTACTCCTATCATGGGGATTAACACAGATGGCGAGGAGGTAACAAACTCACCCAACACGAAAGGACTTGAGGGATGTGAGGTGAGTAATATTCATCATTAAGCACGATAAAGGGGGTATCTCACTGAGTTGCGAACGCTAGCAAACGAAGCGAATTTAGAGAAAGCCGTATATACAGAGTGCCTATACAACACCGTTTCAGAAGGTAGACCTATCGACGTGAGGCATTTTCTTTTGTTTTGTTTTTTTCTGGACAAAGGGGTATCTTGGAATTCAGCGAACTTCTAAAATGAATGGAGTCGACAAACAGGAATGTCTTTTGTCCTGCATTGGCGAATGATCCGATTTTTTTTCCCGTTGCTACCAGATTAGTTTTGATTGGCCTGGAATTTCCTTTCAAAATAATTCGCCAACAAATTTTGAACATGTTCAAACTTTCCTGGCGAATTTATTTTGTGAAAAATGGTTGAATATGATTTTTACTCCTGCAGTCTATGGAAAGGGTTGAAACTAAATTTGAATCGGATCAAAATTTATTTATTCATTTGTACTCGATAAAAATTTTAATTTCCCAAAAATATATTTGAAAAAAAAAAATAATAATAATAATCCAACATTTTCGAGTGTCTTGGATTGATGTTGTCATTAACAATGAACACAAAATAAAATATTCCGATTTAACACCTTTTTATTTGGCAAAGTTCCGGTTCAAGATGCGTTTCCTTTCATTTATGTTTTGCTCAGGTCAACCAAAAGGGGCTCAAACTTTGTTGTGAAATGTGCCATTTATGATGCCAGTATGTCAGATTAGTGTCCACAAATGCCTAGTCGAATAATTTTGATTACTATCTCAAAAAAATATTGTATTTTTTATTTTCGCATGCCTTGCAAAGAACACATTTTATATTGCTCACAATTTTCAGACGAGTGGTAGCGAAAAGTTATTTCAATTACAAAAGAATATCTCCTTTTGGAAGTGACCCATACTAGGGCAGCCAAGTGGGGATCTTTTGTTTATCCATCTGCACGGGACATCAGGTTGAGCACATGCCTGACATATTTTCTCCTCGCGGCTTTGAGGCGAGATCAAACGAATCCCGCTCGCGAGATCTCCAACACGGGGCAATTGTAACTTAAACTTAAAATTTGTAGAGAGCATGCGCATTTCATCGCTCCACATGCTGTATGAGTGTTAGCAGATTTAACGGTTCGTGGAACTTTCTTACGCAGGAAATCACCGTTTTTGAGCAGGAAAGTAATATTTCACATTACCCACAGCACTTAACTAGGGATTTTATGTCGAGGGTTCGAAAAATCTGCAAAAGTGGACCAAAAGGTACATCAAAAAATTTTTTCACGTCACGCCGGGCAAGCAAAAAGGTACACCAAAATTTTTTCAGGTCAAGCTGGCCGCGCGATAAGCGGGGGGGGTGGGGGGGTGGGGGTGGGGGGGGTGGGGGAGGGGGGTGGGGGGGGGGGGTGGTAGGTGTTCCGAAATTTTCTGCCTTTCTGCCCAAGGAAGAGAGTACCATATATTAGCTACAGGGGTAGGCAAAGATCGGCCCAAAAAATTGATAAGCAAAAAAAAAAAATTATCTATTTTTTTTTTTTTTTTTTTTCGTTAAAGCGGACCTCTGTGTCACCAGCGAGCGAAACCCCCCCTGCGTTACGGGCCTGACCCATTGTTTTTCTTCTGGGCAAATATGAGCTATGGCTGTCATTTTTATTTATTTAGAAATTATGTTCTTAGGCCATATTTTGCTAACGTTACAACGATGAATACCTAAGCTAAGATAGAAAAAAATCTCTCCAAATATGGTCGCCTCTGTCAGGGGCAATTGTAACAAGCCGTTACAATTGCCCCAGAAGGACTGTTTCTGTTAAATTAACTCCCGTAGGAACTCGCGCGGTATTAAGCAGCTTTCCGCTGCATCAACACCAAGCTAATATACACTGTTGCTCATAAAGGTTGGATATTTTTTGTGTGAACCAGCCACATCTTTTTGCTCCGGCTTAGATTACTTGAAATTGTTTGTCCCCACTATCACTTTTCTAGGCCCTGGCTATACCTTGGACACTCTCCAGCCTATTCCTGGGGAATGAAAATAAAAAAGAGTTTGTCAACCCCCAGAACGCCCATTTTTGGCATTTTTGTTTCATTTTGGGGCTCCTTTTTGTTTACCCGGCTATCCAAGGCCCCCTCCGTCATACCCCCTCGAAAAAAGCGTCTGAAATATAAAGTTGTTATTGTTCTTTATGATAAATCAAGGTTTAAGATCACAGGCATTAGTCTCTTGTCTAGGGGAGGGGTTGAAGGAAAAAGTGAAATCTGTAAAAAACGGAAATATTCTATCCAACCTTTATGGTCAAAACAAAGGAAATGAAAAACAACTATGAACCCTTAATTATTGTCATTTTCCCCAAAATCTTGTTTCAGCCTTAATGACAAGGTTGTAAACGATAACCATTGTATATTTTTCATTATGATTTATGCTTGGCTGAGATTCTATAATACATTTTTGAGAAGGTAGAAATTTCTATGTTGTAAAAATGAATAAATTCAATTTTCAACCCGAATCGAAGTAAACTTTGACCCTTCCCCTAGACAATAAATCTAAGTTCGTGATCATAAATTTAGATTTAACCCAAAGAACAATAACCAACCTATACATCAGACGCATTTGGTGAGGGTGGGATCATGGGGGCCTTGGTTAGCCGGGTAAACAAAAAAGGGGCCCCTAAATGAGAAAAAATGACAAAAATGGGCGTTCTGGGGGTTGCCAAACTTTTGTTTTATTTCCATTCCCCGGGAATAGTTTGGGGTGTCCAAGGTATAGCCAGGGTCCAGAAAAGTGAAATTAGGGACAAACAATTTCAAGAAATCTAAACCGGAGCAAATAGATGTCGCTGGATCACACAAAACAATATCCAACCTTTATGAGCAACAGTGTATAACCAATCACGGGCCACGGAGCGTTTTTGAAAGTGGAGGGGCTGAGCGGCAAGGGGGAGGGGGTGGGTGGGGGGCTGAACAGGCTAAAAGTCACAAATGTATGGTCATTTGTCCGTTTTTGTACACGTTTCCTCACGAAAGTGGGGGGGGGGGGCTTAGAAATGAAAATTGCATAACGTTGAACGTATCCGTCAATCATTTATTTTGTTTACAAGGAAAAAATGGCCTTATTTAAAAGCTCAGACATGAGAATTAAATTATTTTGAACATAACTGTCCAATACGTTTTGTTGAAAAGGCAAAGAAATATTGATTTAGTCCGAAAAAAGATGTCTTTAGCTTGTTTATCATCTGTTTCATTGCAATCAGAGCCTCAAGGTTTTTATTTTTGTTTTTTAATAATTTATATCACTTTACTAGGTACAAAAAAGTAAACACAAATGAAGAAAGTGAACATTAGGTTCTTTTAATGCCAAAATTGTAAATAGGAGTAGACTTGGAAATAAAGAAAAACAGCAAAGAGTAGCCTCGTCGATAAGCTCAAGCATCAGAACTTCATAACTTTGAACATATCTGTCCAATACGTTTTGAAATATTAGAAATATTGATTTTGTCCGAAAAAGTGCCTTTAGTTTGTTTATCATTTCTTTCATTGTAATCAGAGCCTCCATTTTTTTTTTATTCTTGTTGTTTTAATAATTTATATCACTTTACTAGAGAACTTCAGAACTTCAGAAGTTGAATGTATAGTCAATTATAGTGCTTTGTTTACAATTACAAAAGGTAACCTTATCTATGAGCTCAAACATGAGAATTAGATATTAGATAAATGTGAACGTATAATTTGATTTGATTTGATTTGATTTGATTTGTCGAGTGTACATGGTATCAAACATAAACGAAACACTGACAGGATAGCCCATGAAATCCGAAATGGCTTATTTTATAGGGTCCTATAAAATGAGAAAGAGATTACGGACCCCCTGATTTGCTTTTTCTTATAAAAAAAAAACACTCACATTAAAAGAGAGAAAGAAGAGAGAGGAAGGGAGGGAAATGGAGAGGAGGAGGAGAGAGAGAGGGGGAAGGGCAGATAGGAAAGTAAAAAGGTAAAGATGGAGTGAAAGAAGAAAAAAGAAAGACAGAAAGAAAAGAAGAGGAGAGAGAGAGAGAGAAAGAGGGAGAGATGGGAGCCCCCCATAAAAGATTAAAATGTATTTTCAATGTGATACCTGAAAATATATGTCCAATACGTTTTGTTAACTGGGCAAAGAAATATTGATTTTGCCAGAAAAAAGTGGCGTAAATTTTGAAGATTGATTTTACGCACAAAAAAGCTGTCATTTTTCACTTCTTATCAGAAATGTATCACTTTATTTGGAAAAGAATGTGTGTAAAGTCAAAAGGCGAAGGCCTAACATAAAGTTTTATACCACAGTTGTCATTTTAAAGATATATTGGGTAGGTACAAAGTAGATTAAGAACCAAAATATGAATTGATGAAGGTTGTATAGTTCTACAGTTAAAGGGTGAAGCCCTAACAACCTAAAAAAAAAAAAAAAAAAAAAAAAAAAAAAAAAAAAAAAAAAAAAATCATAACTTTTGCCCTATATCATTAATATAATAAGTGGAAAATATAACATAAATGAGTCAAGCATTGTCATTTTTTATCATAATTAGCTTATGTGGTTTAAATCTTGGATCTGTCAAGTGCATAGCTTTGATAAAGAATAACAAAATGTTACAACAAATTTCATGTGTTACAATTGCCTCGTACATCTGTTACAATTGCCCCTCGACACGGGGCAATTGTAACACTCGACCTCTTGTTTGAAATGGTAATGGCTTCAAAATAACTTGTTGTACTTAGCCCAAACCTATTCATGTAGCTAAGATATGCATATTTCATTTTATTTAGTTTTAAGCAAGTATTTAGCTTTGATAAAGTTGATAGGTCAAATTTGAAAAAAAAAAACTGTTTCAATTGTCCCCGGTCTCCCCTACTTCCTTGGATATACCCCCTTTGTGCTTACATAAAAAAGTACAAAAGATAACATGTCAGGCAGTATAACCCCTTTGTGCTTGCCTAACAAGGCAGCACAAAAGAAAGCACACCATGCTGATAAAGTGACATAACCACTTTGTGCTTGCCTAACAATCAGCACAAAAGAAAGCATACAATTCTGATGCAGTGAGATAACCCCTTTGTGCTTGCATAACAAAGCAGAATAAAAGAAAGTGTTCCATAATAATGAGCGCTGTTTAAAACGTTGGTATATTCTCTCTGCAGGGGAGACCGGGGACAATTGTAACACGGGGCAGTTGTAGCAGAGGCTCCCATTCCTAACAGAAACATGCTAAAAACTTTTCCTGTATACAGAGCATCTACATTTCATCGCTCCACATGCTATTTTAGTGTAAACAGTTTTAACGGTTATTTGAACTATTTACAGCAAAAAAATGTTTTTTGAGCAAAAAAGTAATATCTCACACTACAAAAGGTTTTTCTTCTGGACAAATATGTGGTTGAGCTATGGCTGTCATTTTTATTTATTTAATAAAAGTTATATTCTTAGGCCTGTATTTTGCTAAAGTTTCAACGATTAATACCCGAGCTAAGATAGAAAAAAATCTCTCCAAATATGGTTGCCCACCACAGGGTCAATAGTAACAATGCCGTCAAGTAAATACTTTTGCCCCGTACCTAGCCCCGGGACAATTCAGCGCGCTGCCATCGCCCGTACAGAGCACGTAAACTTCTGCAATAATCCCATGCCATACATATAACAAGTGAAAAATATGTAACTTGAGTCAAGCATTGTCTTCTTTTATTATAATTAGCTTATGTGGTTAATGTTGTTTAAATCTTGAATCTGTCAAGTGCATAGCTTTGATAAAGAAAATATTACAATTTCATGTGCTACAATTGCCCTGTACGTCTGTTACAATTGCCCCGGGTCCAGGGGTAATTGTAACAGACGACTCGACATCTTGTTTTGAAATGGTAATGGCTTCAAAATAACTTGTTGTACTTAACCCAAACATATTCATATGTCAAGCTAAGATATGTATATTTCATTTTATTTAGTTTTATGCAAGTATTTAGCTTTAATAAATTTGATAGGTCAAATTTGGGAAAAAAAAAACCTGTTACAATTGTCCCCGGTCTCCTTTATATAAAACAGTGTAAATTCGCCTGGGTTCGCAACCAGTGAGATACCCCCTTTAATGACTATCTCAATGGAGATTGGAGAGTAGTAACATCGTTTTTAAAATGAAAATAACAACATTAAAGAAAGAGAGGGCAAAGACAGAGAGGGAGAGAGAGAGGGAAGGGTACAGAATGTGATGAAGAGAGAAAAAGGGCTTAGGGTGTTTTTTTTTCTTCAAATTCTCCCAGCAGTTAATCTTAAATGCGATACTAACTTTTTGTTAAATGACAATTATTATGTTGTTTGAAATGAACTTACGTAATATGTCTTGAACGAGTAAGAAATGTATGCTTATTCATGTTTTATTAGATACAATTGATAAAACATGGTGGAGGGTAGTCCGGTTAAGTTATAAAACTGCTTTACAATGAAGCGCTCCAAATTTGCGTCGCAAAACTGTGAAAGACATGGATAATGAAGATATGGATAAAACACGTATTAAATTGTTAAAATTTCAAGAAAAA
>CALNVZ010000218.1:10621452-10640362 GCA_940671915.1 Paracentrotus lividus
CTAGGGGGGGGGGGGGTTGAAACAAAAAGTATGATTGGTAAAAATTCGGAATATTGTATTCAACCTTTGTGCTAAAAACAACAACCTTTAACCCTTAATTATTATCATTTTCCCTAATTCTATTTTTAGCCTTGATGGTAAGATTTTAAATGGTAACTATCGATGATATTTCAGAAGATTTGTATTTCTATGCTTTGCTGATATTTTACTATAAAATATAGGGAAGATAGAAATTTTCCTTGTGTAAAAGTGGTTAATATCAATGTTGAACCCCAATCAATATAAACTTTGACCCCTCCCCTAGACAAACGAATCAAGCCTGTAACCATATAATTAGATTTAACTTAAAGAACAATAACAACTCTACACCTCAGACGTGTTTACTTGGAGTAGGACTGAGGGTACCTTGGTGGGTCGCGTAAACAAAAAGGGGCCCCAAAATAAAAATAAAAGGACGAAAATGGCCATCTTCTGGGGGTTGCAAACTATTTGGAAGAAAAGTACCTTTATGACGAACAGTGTAATTCATCGAGAGCAAAACACACTGTACTGTAGAGCTATATTTGTATTGTCTTTGACTCAAATTGAAATTCAGTTCAGTTCAGTTCAGTTTTTATTTACATATCCCAATCAAACAATAATACAAACAACAATTATATGTCATTTCAATACTATACAATATTTGATAAATCATAAAACGAATTACATCAGTAGCATAAGAAAGAAAGAAATATGAAGGAGCCTAAGTTAAAAGCTAAGCTTGTTACATATAGGCCTCCTTTTGTTTGGAAAATGATGTATAAAAATACATCAAAAAAAATAAACCCCCCCCCCCCAGTAGGGAGAGTAGGGGGAAGAAGACAGCTGGTAAAACACAGAATGGAGAAAGAAGACTCCAATAAACATACAGCAAACCAGAGACATTTCAGATCGATCGTGAAACAGTTTCCAGTGAAAATCGGGCGGGGCGCTCGGGCAACAACACAGATATTGTACATTAATTTTGTTATGTTTAGAATGTCACCTAATTTACTTTTTTCTTTTTCAGAGAAAACGAAATTTGACAATTTTGTGTCAAAATCAAGTTTGTCAATGTTACTTTGGACAGATTAGAGAAAATATGTTTAAAAATTATGTTTATTTTAGAATTTGACTTTAACTTAAATCATGGTATAATGAGAACGAATGGCAATGATATTAATGATGATGATGGTGGTGCTGTTCACCATCCTTACAATTATCCTCGTCATCTTCATTATCATCGCGCATAATCACAACCACCACCTGCATCACCATCGCCAACATCATCATCATCATCATAATAATCATCATCACCAGCAAATCTACCAACCCCTACCAACTTCATACTAATCCCCATCCTCTACTAAGATAAAAAAATAATATCTTCATCACCGCCATCACCAACATATCTCAGAACTACCATCACCATCATGACCATCACCTTCATCAGTATCATCATGAATATGATTGTCATAATCATGTTGTTATTATCAAGTTAACGTTAAAGTCTCCAAGATGGATGAAATGAAGCCTTTTCTGGGGAGAAAATTATTTTGCCTTCAGCTTCGATAGAAAAGATTTTGAAATTACAAATTTCCATGTCATTTTCATTACAAGTCTCGAGAAAGAAATGAAATTGGAAAGATGACACTTTAAAAATCAAACAATATACAATGATATAGATGGGGCAAAGAATACAAAGAGGAACACTAAATTCTTCTTCCATTCCACAAGATAACAAATTTTTATCGTCCCGTCCAGTTATTTGTGGCGTACCTCAGGGTAGTCTCCTTGGACCTCTGCTGTTTATCATCTACATCAATGACTTTACAAAATCCTCAAAAACACTGTCTTATATCTTATTTGCAGATGATTCAAATTTATTTTATTCACATTCCAACCCAAATCATCTTCTATCAACAATAAACTTAGAACTTCGAAATGTCTTAGAATGGGTTAACGCAAACAAACTTTCTTTAAATATCTTGAAAACAAATTATATGTTATTTAGCAACACACTGCGAGACTTACCAGGCGATATTCTTATTGATGGAACACCCCTCACCAAAGTTTCATCTTCCTGATTTCTCGGTTTAACTTTCGATGACAAATTAAATTGGAAATCACATACTTTAAATATTTGCAAAACAATCTCCCGCAATATCGGTATAATGAACAAGTTAAAATACTTCTTTCCCAGTTCCACACTCTGTACCTTATACTTCTCCCTAGTTTTACCCTATCTTAACTATTGCATTATGGCATGGGGTAATTCAAGTCAATTTCATATTGATAAAATAACCACGCTACAAAAAAGGGCTTTAAGAATTATGCATAACACACATATACGAGCGCACACTGACCCATTATTCCTTAAGTCAAAAATTCTCAAGTTTTCAGACCTATTTTATTTCCAAACAGGGCAATTCATGTATAAACTAAAAAAACAAGAACTTCCCCACGTCTTTACAAATATGTTTGCGAAAAACAGCCAAATACACAATTACCCTACAAGACAGGCTAATTCTTATCATATGCCGCGGACTCGCACTCTTTTTGCCTCTAAAACTATCGTTTTTTACGGACCGAAATACTGGAATTCATTAACTGAAGATATAAAGACTTCCCTGAGCTTAAACGTTTTAAAAAACAAATTAAAAAAACAAATTCTTTCACAGTACACAGCAAATTCAAGATGAACAAAGCAGTACCCACCCACCCGACCACATCCCCATCCACTCTCTCTTCCTTCTTTTCTTCCTTCACTTTCTATTCTCATATTCAACATACCCTTGTTATGTTCTCCCCCCCCCCTTTTTTTTTACTCATGAATCATCTTTTCTCCCTCCCATCGTTATTCACTTTACATTATCATTTTGTAAAATAATATGTATATATGCGTAGAATTTATATTTGAATAGCACAACATAAAATAATGGAATTGCTATGCGTTGTATTTTTTTCACTTTATAGGGGCATGTAATCTACAAGCCATGCTTTTTAACATGTCTCTTATTCTGTTTTTTCTTCAAATGCAACAAGATGTTTATGCCTAAGATTGTGCTTTAAATTTCAATTAATTTTGTAATACGTTGTTTTTAAGATTAATTTTATATGATTGTTATGTTATTTTGTTGTTGTTTTTTTCCTGAAAGAACGGAATTAATAAATACTGAATTGAATTGAATTGAATTGAAGACAATTCTAAGTCATCATACTATGCTACGATGGTTACATGATGGCATTGAGAAGGCGTCACGACGTCGTGTTGCCTTCAACACGATCGGGCGGGTTCGCGTTTCCCTCGCATTGCCTTCGCATTGCCTGCTGCGATGCTCAAACAAAGTGAACCTTCGCAACTCCATCGGGAGTTTTTTTTTGGCTGCCAAAGATTTTGCCGATGCATCGGAAGTTGCTGCCGAAGCCTGAAAAAACTCCACCGATGGTCATGGTGGTTTTAAGATAACTAAGTATACATGCTGTATCAAATAAAATGGTAAAGTTGGAAAACATTTTGTTTAATTATAAAAAATTAATCACAATCTAATTGTATTCAATAGTTCTATAAAGGGGGAACATCAGACATTCTTTAATCCCGCGTCACACTGTCCCGATGGTTAGGAGCGATGGACACACGATGGCGGAAAACCCAAATTTTGCTCTGAACACGATGGCATTACGAAAGCATCGCAAAAGCATCGGGCCATTTTGGAGTACTACGACTGTTTCAAAAAGAATGGAACAATGGGGGAAATTAATTAAATTATGACATCTTCTGAAATAATGTCTGTATTTGGTACTACATTAAAAAAAAGTGTGCGGAGAGGAGCTGATCAATATTACACACATTTATTTTTCCGGAGCAATGAATTCGTGGCCACTATGCGCAAAACCTAAATACAGACCATGGAAAAGCATGCCCAAAATACATTTTCTTGATTATAGAAAAGTGATCATATCTCAAGATCTACAACACCAAATGAGATTTTTTTTAAAATAGTAAATACTAAAGAATGTCTGATGTTCCCCCTTTATAGAAATATTGAATACTATTAGATTGTGATTAATTTTTATAATTAAACAAAATGTTTTCCAACTTTACCATTTTATTTGATACAGCCTGTATAATTAGCAATCTTAAAACCACCATGACCATCGGTGGAGTTTTTTCAGGCTTCGGCAGCAACTTCCGATGCATCGGCAAAATCTTTGGCAGCCAACGAAACTCCCGATGGAGTTGCGAAGGTTCACTTCGTTTGAGCATCGCAGCAGGCAATGCGAAGGCAATGCGAGGGAAACGCGAACCCGCCCGATGATCTGTTGAAGGCAACACGACGTCGTGACGCCTTCTCAATGCCATCATGTAGCCATCGTAGCATAGTATGATGACACAGAATTGTCTTGTGGAATGAAAGATGAATTTAGTGTACCGCTCTGTATTCTTTTCCCTGGCCATCTATATCATTGCATATTGTTTGATTTTTAAAGTGTCATCTTTCCAATCTCATTTCTTTCGAGACCTGTAATGAAAATGAAATGGAAATTTGTAATTTCAAAATCCTTTCTATCGAAGCTGAAGGCAAAATAATTTTCTCCCCAGAAAAGGCTTCATTTCATCCATCTTTGAAACTTTAACGTTAACTTGATAATAAAAACATGATTATGACAATCATATTCATGATGATACTGATGAAGGTGATGGTCATGATGGTGATGGCAGTTGTGAGATATGTTGGTGATGGCGGTGATGAAGATAATATTTTTTTTTATCTCAGTGGAGGATGGGGATTAGTATGAAGTTGGTAGGGGTTGGTAGATTTGCTGGTGATGATAATGATGATGATGATGAAGATGATGATGATGGCGATGGTGATGCAGGTGGTGGTTGTGATTATGCACGATGATAATGAAGATGACGAGGATAATTGTAAGGGTGGTGAACAGCACCACCACCGCCACCGCCATCATCATTAATATTATTGCCATTCGTTCTCTTTATACCATGATTTAAGTTAAAGTCAAGTTCTAAAATAAACATATTTTTTTCTCATATTTTCTCTAATCTGTCTCAAAGTAACATTGACAAAATTGATTTTGACACAAAATTGTCAAATTTCATTTTCTCTGAAAAAGAAAACTAAGTAAATTGGGTGACATTCTAAACATAACAAAATTAATGTACAATATCTGTGTTGTTCCTACCCCCCCCCTGATTTTCACTGGAACTGTTTCCGATCAATCGGAAACTGTCTCTGGTTGCTGTATGTTATTAGAGTCTTCTTTGATCTGCCGGGTAACCAAAAAGGGGTCCCAAAATGAGAAGGAAAAAAAAAACTGACCAAAAATGAGCATCATGGGGGTTGACAAAACTTTTTTCGGAAAAAAAAAATCTTCGTGAAGGGTTTGGAGAATGTTAAATGTATAGCCAGGGTCCCGAAAAGTAAAAGCAGGGACAAAGATATTCAAAAAATTAAAGCCGGAGCAAAATCATGTCGCTCTAGCGGCAAAATAAATAAAGAAAAAAAAATAATAATATTCCATCTTTATGACGGATATTGTATGATCAGCTATTGAATTCCCCGCGGTCTGCATCTGGTGAAGATTTTTATACAATAAGGTCACGTGATGCTTTCTTCAATAAAACGTATTAGCCCATGCGCAAACATAATACAGTCTCTATTGTCCCAAGACAATTGGCCCCACAGAATGTATTCAATTCGGCAATCTTGGATTCGCGCTGGCGATGCCCAAACGACGTCGGTGGACATTCGTGTGTCCTTCGGGTAAACTTCATATTACCTTCGCGTGTGATTCATAGTGCCATCGTGTAACCTTCTAAACTTTGCCCGAACCCTAAAAATGACCCCTTCGTATAACCATCGCACCTAAACATCGGGACAGTGTGACGCCACCTTTAGCATTTACTACTTTTTAAAAAAAATCTCATTTGGTGTTGCAGATCTTGAGATATGATCACTTTTCTATAATCAAGAAAATGTATTTTGGGCATGTTTTTCAATGGTCTATATTTAGGTTTTGCTCATAGTGGCCACGAATTCATTGCTCTGGAAAAATAAATGTGTGTAATATCGATCAGCTCCTCTCCGCACACTTTTGTTTTTAATGTAGTACCAAATACAGACATTATTTCCGAAGATGTCATAATTTAATTACTTGTCCCCCATTGTTCCGTTCTTTTTTAAACAGTCTGTAGTGCTCCAAAATGGCCCGATGCTTTTGCGATGCTTTCGTAATGCCATTTGTATTCAAAGCAAAATATGGGTTTTTCCGCCATCGTGTGTCCATCGCTTCTAACCATCGGGACAGTGTGACGCGGGCTTGAGGAAACATCGATATTATGCGAAAAAACGTCAACTCTTATTTCATTGTATTTTGAGTACTAACAAAAATATTTATATAACTTTCTAACTTTTGGTTATTTTTTTCTTTGCTAGGAGATTTATGCCCTTATTAATTATGGCCGACCATACAAAAATGAAAAGAGAATAGAGAATTTCTGCGCAGCCTCATTTACATGTCCTTTACAAAACTGGATATTTCTCACTTTAAGCATGCATTATTTTCGGACTTTTGAGTGTAAGAATGATAGTTTAAGATTTGACTGTTCTATGCCTTTTCCCTACGAACCATATCTCTTTTATCCGTTATAGACAATGATTTTTTTTTTTTTGTCTATTTAACTTTTGTTACGTTTGATATTTAAGTATATGGGATAGTTTGATCCTTGATCGCTACGGGCACTCCGGTGGTCTAGCGGCTATAACGCAGCTCTAGCAATCCAGAGGTGTGGATTCGAATCCCGCCCGGGCAGCCTATGATTTTTTTTTTTCAAAGCTGTTTGGCTCCAATCTATCACGCAACAGTTGCGTGTGTTTCTACCGTTGATGACAAAATAGTAAATTATTTGTTCATGTCTTTTTTCCTTTTTTTGGCAGTCATTCAATCGGTTTTAGTTTTCAGTCGTTTTTGTTGTTTTTGTGTGTGTGTGTGTGTGTGGCTGGGGGGGGGAGTGGGACACAGTCATAACAAATAGGATATCAATAAAAAGGGAATAAATTATTTTTCCAACGGAATGAATGTCAGAATAAACTAAAGCGTACCTGAAAAGTTTCATGGCCCAAAATTTAGTTGGGAACTTTTTGTGAGGGGTTTATTTCACCCGTTCATATTCTCACATTCTCATGTTATTTTGAATTCCCCTGGAAAAAAAATAGTGTTTTCCTTTTTCTTCGTTTATCTTGCCTCTTTTAGATTTTGTTCTTCTTCATATTAATGTTCCTCTATAGGTTGTAGTAACCATATTCTCAATTTCTTATTCAATCAATTAAATTAAATCAAACCTCATTTAATAAATATCATTACAATTAACAGGCCTATATGCAGTCAATATATTTTCTCTTTGAGCCTATTTTCATATTTCCCTTCTCTTCTTTCTTAATATATTTCTTTCGGGTGGAGGGGGGGGTGCAGCTAGTCCAATTATCTGATTGTCTAATACACAATGGGCTGAATCCATTTGGTCTAGTCACAATATGTCTAAATTCTACTTAGTCTAATTCTCACTTGGCTAATTCCAATTCGTTAATAGCCAATTTGTGTGAGCACATTAGCGTTTAATTCCCAGATGAATATTTTGTCTATTACCAGTTTCTCACAGAAATTGACAAGATGGGTTAAAAAGAAAAAAGTGGACATAACACTAAATGGGAATAAGACAAAAATGGTAAAAATAAGCAAGGTGGAAACTAAATGTTAAACCAACTGGAGGTAGACAAAAACGGAATTAGACTATGTGGGGTGAGACCAATTATGAGCGGCAGTCAAAGTGGGTGTAGACAACAATCACATTTAATTGAATTTAATCTAATCTAATTTTTAATTTGATTTGATTTAATTCAAGTGCATGCCGTTACATGCACATGTATAGTTTACAACATCCTTCAATCAAATCATGAAAAAAGACTTCGTTTATAGTTTTCTGGATTCTTGATAGCATTTCGGTGCTTGAATTCAAACTAAAAAGTTCAACCTTAAAAACAGGCTGAATGCGTGTGCTCCTGATATGAATAATTGGTTACGTGCATAAACCGAGTGAAATAAAAGAACACGAATGAATTTATAGATACGTCGTATAACGATTGGAAAATTTATTAGATTTATTGCTTTGAATGTGAAATTGAATGAAAGAAAAATGAGGGAATGATCTATTAAAGATCTATTGAAAATTTTAATGACATGATTAATAGTAATCCTTGTGAAAAGGGCATACACAGTTCAAAGCAATGAGTGTATCGATCGCGTGAATAGATGTATTAGTTTTATTAACTGGTTAGTCGAGTCAATGATATGTCAGTAGCAAATAAACATCTGCTTGTTGTTGTTTTTGTGGGTTTTTTTTGCTGTTCTTTTTTAATCTTTTAATTTCCCGATCGATAGATTTTAAAATATTTATAAATCTTAAAAACCTCGACCGGACCGGACGAAAATGAAATAGCGAAATTACCCTTCAAAAGAAAGCTTGTAACTATACAAAATTAAACAATTCCAAATTTAAGTGTTTGCATTGACCACCTAGGAAGTATTCCTTTCGAAACAATAAAAAATGGGAGCTTCAAAACTGGTATTTTTCTCTTCTAAATTGTGTGACGTCAAAGGATGTGAATGGAATGATATATCAGTGTGAAAAAAAGGCTTGATTAAAATTGCCCTTTTATTTTAAAACAATATAGACCTTCAGCTCACAGGTGGGTCTATTATAATGGATTTTTTTCCAAAGGGCAAACACAATCGTGCTTGGCTGCCGGACGGCTATAATAATAATAATATAATGGTCATTTATAATCGCGCTATACACGAAAAAGTATCAAGCGCTTACAATATCGTTGTAAAAATACAATGTATAAAGATACATCCCATAAATCTTAAGTTGCAAAAAAAATATGAATAAAAAAAAATTGCTTCAACTATTAGTCTCCTCAGCAGCCCCAGGTGAGGCCTGGTGGCCTCTTGCTTGCTGCTCCGTTCACCAACAATTTTAGGGACAAGCCCGCGTCAGCACATTATTCACAAAAGCTCTAGTATATCACTTGAGGCCACCAGGCCCCAGATGGGTTAGCCGGTCGGAACAAAGTGATAACAATTAGTGAAACAATAAAAATAAACACTGTATACTAGGTATTTGGAAAGAGATATGACTCAGTTGTCGTTTGAAAGAGGATATGGTCGGTGTTGTTCGGATGGTAGAAGGGAGTGTATTCCAAAGCTTAGATCCGGCTATGCTAAAACGCTTTCTGCTATGGAAAGGTTTGTTCTAGTGTATAAACAAGTTGGTGGTGTCATTCATGAAACGCAGATTACGAGCAGGTGTGTAATGAGCAATTGTATTAGCAAGATAAGAAGGACCAGTATGTTAATCAATTTGTATAGTAAAAATGTAGAGACAGAGTTTGAACCTGACACGTTTAGAAAAAGGGAGCCAATGGAGTTCCCTAATCAAAGGAGATGTGTGTACTCTGCGACCAACTGAAAACACTAAGCGTGCGGCACGTTCTGAATACTCTGAAGCTTTTTCTGATCTTTAACGCTAAGAACAGAGAAGAGACTGTTACAGTAGTCAAGTCGAGAAAGTATAAGTCCCTAACTGCATGATGGCAAGTTTTTTCATTGATGAATCTTCTAATTCGCCACAGGTTCTTGGATGGAAATTACTGGTACGTACGGTAATACTGACATGAGATGAGAGTGTAAAGCAAGAGTCAATACATAAGCCAAGATTCTTAACTTTAGAGATAGTGCAATTTCGTTGTCACAGACATTGAGTTTACATTGGATAGATTTTCATTTAATTGATTTCTTCTTACATAGTACAGTGAATTCAGTTTTAGAAACGTTTAATTTGAGAAAGTTGGAAGTCATCCACTTATTGATCTCAGCATACATGAAGAAATTCGTTGTAACACTTCTTGCATACTAGCTGGTGAACGAGGATCAAAGCATCATATAGTTGAATATCATCAGCATGTATAAGACAATATTGTGCTTACGAATAATATTTGAGACCGGAATGATAATTACATTGAAAGTATCGGACCCATAATAGACCTCTTGCGGACACCATATTCACAGTCCAGGGAGCTAAATTGCTCTGAGATTTTAACACGGACTTCCAGCCAGTGAGGTATGAGTGCATCTCTGTAAAGCAACATCTGACACTTTGAAATTTGATTCAAGTCGTCTTATCAAGATTTGTGGTCTACAGTGTCGAAGGCTGCCTCAAGTCCAAAAGCACAAGACAAACTGCTTTCCTTTGGTCGAAAGGAGCTAATGTGTCATTTTGGAACTTTAGAAGAGCAGTTTCGGTACTAAAATTTATTCCATAGGCTGATTGCATGATCATATAAATTGTTAGTGTAAGGTATTTAACTAATTGAGACGCCGCAGCTTTCTCAATAACTTTAGCTACAACTTAGATTACTCACAGGTCTATAATTTTTCAAATCTTGACAATCTAGCGTACTTTTCTTAAGCACAGGTGTAATTATGGCCTGGTGGATGCTACTGGAAAAATCCTGATTTGTAAAGAGGCAATTGACCACTTTAGTAAGAGTCGAGATGATGATATAAATATATTCTTTAAATGCCACGTTCGTTCAACGTCTAACAAGCAGGAAGTATTAGACATTTTAGCAATGATAGTCTTTAAACTATCTTCAGAGATAACACCAAAGTAGAGAAAAGCAAGACTGTCACTTTGAGGGCACTGATCACGTTCCCGATTATTGGTATATGTAATAGCATTCCATGCACATCATTTGACGTCACTTACCTTCTCCTAGAACTTAATATTAGATCAGATTTAATATTTTATTAAAAAAACTGATATGAAAATGTTGGTATTTTTTTTTTTTTTTTTTGTTTCTGTATTTATATTCTATCCTCTTTAGATTCCATCGATCAAGGTTGTGTTTACTATTTTCAGATCCTTAAAGGGAATTTCCCCTTAGGAAATATGGTTTCAGTGAATCAGACGAACCCCCAAAACCTACTGGTATCAATTTAGAAAAAATCAGGCCATGATATATGAATCTTTAGAATTTGAATTCTCTTATGATTGGAAACCTCTATTGGCAACGTGCCCATGATTATGTTAAGTATGCATGATAACTTTCCTTTTATCTATTGTACACATAATACTAAAATCATCTTTTTTTCTAAATTCTAAAAGTAAAATAGAAACCTTTTGTATGGGATGCACGCAGGTATAGAACACTTAAAATCATGCACACAAAATATGTTATTAGATGGGGATAAAGTGACATTTGAGATTTTTTTTTTTTTTTTTTTTTTTTTTTTTTTTTATCAAACAATAACTTTGTGCAGATCTGACTATGTGGAGTTCATCTTGGTGTATCTTGGTGTATATTCGTTCTGTTCATGAATTCTTTCTTTGCTCTTCTACCATTTTTTAAATTTAGTTCATCACTTAATTCTAAGCATGAGTTATATTTGTTTACCATTTATTAAAAAGGACATGAACAAGAAATTGACATTTATTTCAATTCAGGCTACAAACTGCATTATCAACCATCGTAACTGAATACTATTTTTGTTTTTTATCTCTTTTGAGGAACCTATAAACAACTTGACGATGAGAAAAAAGCTTTCCACAGGACACTGGCTCTGACCCTCTAATACCGGATCAGCAAGCATGACGACAATTCCCCGACGTCTAGGCAAGAGTAAGTCAATATTCTTCATATTCAAGGCCTAATTTAACATTTTTCCTCATAGGTCATATAGAGCAACGTGGCTAACCCTAAATTATATAATAATAATAAACCAACTTTATTATGCTCTCATATCCACTCTAGATAGTGCACAGGCCTTAACCCCTTTATATCATTTTTTTGTTTGTTGTTTTTTGTAACTAAACATCGAAAGATGCTTCTTCGAGGATTGATCTCGGTCATTGGGAATTAAATAGACCTTTACATAATTATAACAAGCTGCTTGCATAGGGAACTTTGCTTGAATTCGAGAGCTTTGAAATACAGGAGAAGATCTTGTTTGTGATACAATATAATATGCCCTTTCCCCTTCGAATTTGTGTTATTCTGGTTTTTCGGATTTGAATTATATATGGAATTTTTTGGGAAGGTTGAAGTTAAGTTTACATCAGATACTGGCATTTAAAAATGCGTTTTATGAAAGAACATTTTGCTTGCACCAAAATTATTTATAATGATACGCACAGGGGCGTCGATCCCGGGGGACGAACATGCCTCTCCCCCCCCACCCCCATCCCCCCCCCCCTTTAGATTTTTTTTTGCGGGGATCGTCCCTCATGGAATTCTGAAGACCTGAACAAAAAAAATCTTATAAATATAAGTAAATGCTGGAACCATCCATTGTCAGTTCCCCAAGTGCTCCAAAATGCATCTTTTCACTTCTTTCAAATTGCCAAAATTTTCTCACATTGGTCGGAGAACGCTCTTCTTGCAAATTTTTTTAAACAATATGCTATTTTAGTAATTACCTGTTTAGATATACATTATGTCATTGCAGGACAAGCAATATCAGGGAGAACGTGGGATATAATAATAAAAAATGTTCCCCCTTCCACAGAAAATGACGTTCTCGTGATTTCTTTTAACTTATTTATTTTATTTTTCAATAAATCTATATCCCCGTGAATTTTAGATGCTACAATGACTGGGTAAAATACAAATGATCAATAATCGAAGTTTATTCTTTTCAAAGGAGACACCACAGACCCTCTTCGCTACAATTTAAAATTGTATACCTTTTTTTAGAATCAAAATGCTAAATGTCCCAAGTAAAATTATAGCGAGTCAGTCATATCAAAGCTTAATAAACGAATAAAGTGCCTAAGTTGAGGCTATAATCTATTTGTTTCCAAGATCAAATTATTCCTTAAAAAAAGAATGAAGTACAAAATGAAGTATCTAACTACAAGAAATGTATAGTACCGTATTTTTTTTTTTTTTTTTTTTTGTTTACCGTTTTTACCTATAATCATTTGATTTCGAATTCAACAATACATCACCACATTAATGAGTTTATTAATAACAATGATTTATGATCTCTTATAGGGTGACCGACATATGCTCCGGCGACAATTGCTCGCCGACAAATACTCCGCAAAATGACATTAGCTCCGCGACATTTGCCTCCGCGACATTAGCTCCGACGTCAATGCTCCTGCGTCAATTGCTCGCCGACATTTTCTCACCGACACTTGCTCCGCCGACATTTGCTCCGCCGTCAATTGCTCCCGACCAATTACTCCGCCGACATTTGCTCCGCAGACATTTGCTCCGCCGACAATCGCTCCGAATGTTGCGACAATGCTCCGGCGACATTTGCTCCCCGAACGACAAATGCTCGCCGACAATTGCTCCGCAGATATTTGCTCGCCGACAATTGCTCCGCCGACATTGCTCCGCAGCATTTGCTCCGCGATCAATTGCTCCGCCGGCAATTGTCTGCAAAAGACAAATGCTCCGCGACAATTGCTCCGCTATGGCTCAGTCACACAGAGACTTACGGATAGTTACGTTCGGCGTTGCGTCCACAAAAAGTCATTTTTCTGCGAATCCCCACGTTACGCCTCAATAATTATTAAATATACGGGACAAGATGCGGATGATACGAATAGTTCGAACAGTACGGACACTTGCGTCCACTACGGATAAACTTACGAGTTGATTGGTCTTGTTTTTCCGACTTACGGAAACTTCCGGATACTTCTGACACTTGCGGGGATTTACATACGTATACGCTAACTGCGGAATTTGTATGAAAAATATATGAACAACGTTAATTTCTCTCTCTCGTCAATGAGTGTGTATTTTTTTTTTTATAAGACCGTCGCTAATAGATAACCTTTCTATTTCTGCTAGTTATATGGCTTCAGAGTCCCACCCCAAAAGCAAAAGTGGTAGGTAACCTACAAGACAAAGGCTGAAGAAGGCAACAGGGCAACAGATGTTGATCCAGGGGCAAGCACCCTCCCACCCCACCCCCCCCAAAATAAATAAATAAAAGCGGAAGGAGATTAAGGGGAGATAGAGAGAGAGAGAGAGAGAGAAGAGAGAAGAAGAAGAAAGACAATGTAATGCTGCAGTCACACAACACTTACGGATGTTACGTATATTGTTGTTTTAATCTATTTCATTCTTCTATCTATCATTTCTATCATTTCTTGTTTTATTGGATGAACGAAATTATCACTCTTTCCAGACTGACTATGACGGGAAGGCATCCGTGGGGATCCGAGGAAAAGAAAATAATTTTTGGACCGCAACTGGACGTAACTATACGTAAGTGTCTGTGTGACTGCAGCATTTACAATAATAGGTTTCAAACCACTTTTATATCACTTTTATTATACAGGCCTTATAAAAAGATTCGGCCCCCATAAAAAACAAAAACGATGATTTTTTTTTTTATACAGAAACGATCGAAAGATAACACATCCCAAAAGAGGTGACATGCAGCGAAATCCCTAATTTACACACTTGATTATTATATTACAGTTTTCAAAAAGGTTTATCTTTTCCAAAAGTTTAACTCGCCTTTACATGAAAAGAGAAATTCAAGTTATGGCCCTCCTTTTTTTTTCTCTCTCGCATTTTCCCTCAAGTATATTGAGTTAGATATAAATTGAAAAGCAAATATAAAATTAAAGTGATTGTAATTGTTAAATTGTTTCCTTTTTTTTTGGGGGGGGGGGAGGGTGGAGTGCATAAACTTGCATTGTTTTCAAATCATTTCATTGCGTTTTTCGTTCGCTCTCGCATTCTAGCATTTATACACCATGAAAATGTAACCAAATAGATCAGACTGCTCTGCTATCGAATTATTGAATGGTAAATAAGTAATTGCGCTTTGCGCTCACGTGATTTACATGCATGGCTATGAAAGGAGCACTATTATATTATTAATTCAAAGGAGTAATAAAGATCGACAATAGAGAGAACTTTGACATCCAAGTGACAACGTCTTTTTCTCTCTCTCTGTCTAAAAGGTGCTCGTTTTGAGAGTTTGAGCATTGCGTGCAGCCAATGGCAATTGTTTTCAATGAAACAGATTTTAAGCTCAGCTATTTTGTTTCCGGCGGAAGTCAATTGTCGGCGGAGCAAATGTCTGCGGAGCAAATGTCACGGTCGAGCAATGGTCGGCGGAGCAATGTCTGCGAGCAATTGTCGGCGAGCAATTGTCGCGGAGCATTGTCGTTCGGGAGCAAATGTCGCCGAGCATTTGTCCACATTCGGAGCATTGTTCGGCGGAGCAAAATGTTGCGGAGCCAATTTGCCAGTCGGAAGTAATTGTCCGGCGGAGCAAATTTGCGGCGGAGCAAATTCGTCGAGCAAGTGTGGAGGAGCAAGTTGTCGGCGGAGCAATTGACGCAGGAGCTTGACGTCGGAGCTAATTGTCGCGGAGCAAATGTCGCGGAGCAATGTTGTCACTTTTTGCGGAGTATATTGTCGCGGAGCTCAATTGCCGCCGGAGGCAATATGTCATGGATCCTTAATAGCGCATGAATCAATTTAACTATGTCTTCCTATGACGCTTATATTGAAATGCGCACATCTTACACAATGCAATATAAAATGGGTCTATTTGTTATTTTTTTTAAGTCCATAAATAATGCTCAGTTAATTACATTAAGTACAACGTAGACATTGTGCATTTCATTATAGAGTCAACGAATAAAAAATTGCTTACTTTGTATTCTATTTTATATTAAAGGGACCAGCGCCTTACAAGCTTTGCTTCTTGCGGTCCTGAATTTTTTTATAATTGTTTCTCTGTTAGTTTTTTTTTTTTTTCTTTGTGAACAAAATATTCTATGTTACATACTTGATGTTGTTTAATTTGATTATTTATTCTGTTAACTTTTAAACATGAAGAAAATTCAATAAATAAATCTGAAATCTTGAATCTTGAACCCATAGTCTATCCACTCCTATCACCAATCATAATTACAAACACAAAGGAACTCTTACAAACGTTCAAGACAAAGCTTCCTCTATTTCGACCAAGCTAGAAAGGGGAGCGATATTGATTTAAAAAGAAGAACATACCGTCATGGAGTTTTTACACACTCCTAAAGAATTTTCTAAGCGATTGACGTCCTAAACTTTAGATAAGACCCATCAAAACTGGACATAAGACCAGGTGGATAAAGAGCGATTACACACTCTTCTACAGGCTGCTCTTGCAGGTCAACTGAGAGAGGTGATGAGCTCATTCAAAACGGAGCAAACCCAATAGACTGCTAAAAATGTCTCACTCCTCTTTATCTGGGATTCCAGATAAGGGCCATGCACACATCGTTCGACTCCTATCTGCAGGGCAGCGACGTAAATGTCGAGTGTGACTCAGGTAGAACACCTTTCATACAGCAGCTAAAAAGGGTTATACTGGTATTTTTAGAGAGATTCCTGTTGAAGGAGCTGATTTGAACAAGAAAGATACTAAGGGTTGGACACAATTTAATGCTGCTGTTGAAAATGGACGTCTGAAAGCTGTCAATATTCTCCAGACTCAAGATGTGATGAGAACAGATATGAACGGTGATTGACACCACTCATTATCTGCAGCAGGGAATGGTCAATCTACGAAATAGTTAAATTTCTCATTTCAAAAGAGCTGATGTGAATGAGGCAAAATGACGATGGAGGATACCTCTCCATGGTGCAGCTTTGTCCGATTGGTCAGTGAAAGTCATGGAAGTATGCTGTTGAGCAAGGATCTGATGTAAACAGGATGCAAAGGATGGACACCAATTCAATGCTGCTGTTCAATAATGGACTTCTAGAAGCTGTCAATATCTCCTAGTCAAGGTGTGACTGAGAACAGATGTGACGGGATGACGCACTCTGTATTGCAGCAGGGATGGGTCATCTAAGAAAAGTTAATTTCTCATTTCCAGAAGGAGCTGATGTAAACAGGAAGATGACGATGGTGACATCCCTCTTCACGGTGCGCGTGCCGTGGTTCATGTACAAGTTATGGATTATCTCGTTCAGGCAAGGATCAGATTAAACAGGGGGTGATAAGGAGGGATGGGACACCATTCAATGCTGCTGTTCAATATGGCCATCTAACGCTGTAAATATCTCCATAGTCAAGGTGTGACTGAGAAAATGTGACGGAGTGACGTCCACTCTACTATTTGCAGCAGGGAATGGTCATCAGAAATAGAGTAAATTTCTCATTTACCCAAAGGAGCTGATGTAGAACGAGGAAGATGACGATGGTGAACATCCCTCTTCACGGTGGGCTAGCCGTGTTCATGTACAGTTATGGATTATCTCCGTTCAGCAAGGATCAGATTTAAACAGGGTGAAAGGAGCGGATGGAACCATTCAATGCTGCTGTTCAATATGGCCACTAGAAGCCGTCATAATATCTCAGACCAAGGTGTGACTGAGAACAGATGTGATTGGGATACTCACTCTATGGATGCGCACAGTCTGGTATTTAGATATCGTCAAGTTCTTTATTTCAAAAGGAGCTGAGTGAATGAGCAAAATGACGAATGGGATGATACTTCACATGGTGGCAAGCTGTCGATGGTCATGTGAAAGTCATGGAGTATTCGTTGAGCAAGGATCCGTGTAAACAAGGCAAATGCAAGGGATGGACACCATTCAATGCTGCTGTTCAAAATGGTCATCTGGAACTGTCAAATATCCTTGAATCAAGGTGTTTCCTTGAAAACATATGATGGAATGACACCACTATATGCGGCAGTACCCAATATTGTCCTAATTTAGATTTGGTTTGAATTTTTATTCTAAGGACGCTGAGTAAATGCAGGAAAATGACAATGAGAGGATTCCTCTCCAGGTGCCAGTAATCAAGCGTGCATTGAGTTTGATTCGATATCTCATCAGCAGGATCTGATATGAAACAGGGTGATAAACAAGGGTTGGACACCATTCTAATGCATGCGTCAAAATGGCCGCCTAGAAGCAGTCAAATATCTCATGACTCAAGGTGTAACGGAGAATAGATATGACGGAAATGACAAAACCACTATTTGTCAGGCAAGCAATTTGGTCACTTAGATGTGGTTAAGTTCTTTATTCTAAAACGAGGCGATGTGAACGTGGAACAGTGACCGAGGAATGGATCCTGCTTTCATGGTGCAGCTTCCAGGGGTCCATAAAAGTCTGACATATCTCATGAGCAAGGATCTAATGTGAACAAGGGGATACAGAGGGGAGGACACCAACTCCATGCTGCTGCACAAGAAGGACATTCGACGTGGTTGCAGTACCTTGCATGCAGTGGAGCAGCGTCACTTCCAGGCGACATTGATTGGTTTCACACCCTTGAAGACAGCAGCAAATCGTGACCATTCAAAGTGGTGGAATATCTCATGCTTCGCAGTGGTAATTTCACTACATGAAGAATAAAGTATATCCAGCGCCGCACACGTTAGAGCTGACACACAGTGGTACCCCAGCCAATTTGAAGATCGATGTGTCAAGTGAAGGAGAATTCCGCGTCAACAACTAAAGGAAGATACTAAATGTCCCGATGCAGTGCACTCCTGGAAGTGAAAATCAATATCGGTGAACTCAAACCCTCTGATAGGAAATATCACTTAAGAAACTCCAAGCAAGTGTTACAATGATGTTACGACAGAATATCCACCACGACCTTTGAATGGAAACGTAATTCGTGGTGTACAGCGATCCCAATAAGAGAAACGTAAGGTACATCTGATAAAGCAAAAGGACAAGGGTTCTTCAGTGAAGGAGATCTGCCAAGAGATTTACTGGAAAATAAGTCATGTCGCCCTGGAGAAGTGAGAACGGGATGCACTGAT
>CALNVZ010000218.1:10665208-10678090 GCA_940671915.1 Paracentrotus lividus
GGGCCTGTGGTACCTCTGTGGTACTGTCCTGTAGTAATGTCCCAAATTACGTGCAGGTAAATCCTGTGGTACATCCTGTGGTAAATCCTGCGGTAAATCCTGTAGTACTTCCTGTAGTATTTACCACAGAGTACTACAGGATTTTTTTGTAAGGGCATCATCATAATAATAATCATCATCACCAGCAAATCTACCGACTCCTACCAACTTCATACTAATCCCCATCCTCCACTAAGATAAAAAAATAATATCTTCATCACCGCCATCACCAACATATCTCAGAACTGCCATCACCATCATGACCATCACTTTCATCAGTATCATCATGAATATGATTGTCATAATCATGTTGTTATTATCAAGTTAACGTTAAAGTCTCCAAGATGGATGAAATGAAGCCTTTTCTGGAGAGAAAATTATTTTGCCTTCAGCTTCGATAGAAAAGACTTTGAAATTACAAATTTCCATTTCATTTTCATTACAGGTCTCGAGAAAGAAATGAAATTGGAAAGATGACACTTTAAAAATCAAACAATATACAATGATATAAATGGGGCAAAGAATACAAAGAGGAACACTAAATTCTTCTTCCATTCCACAAGACAATTCTAAGTCATCATACTATGTCTACGATGGCTACATGATGGCATTGAGAAGGCGTCACGACGTCGGTTTGCCTTCAACAGATCATCGGGCGGGTTCGCGTTTCCCTCGCATTGCCTTCGCATTGCTGCTGCGATGCTCAAACAAAGTGAACCTTCGCAACTCCATCGGGAGTTTTTTTTTGGCTGCCAAAGATTTTGCCGATGCATCGGAAGTTGCTGCCGAAGCCTGAAAAAACTCCACCGATGGTCATGGTGGTTTAAGATTACTAAGTATACAGGCTGTATCAAATAAAATGGTAAAGTTGGAAAACATTTTGTTTAATTATAAAAATTAATCACAATCTAATAGTATTCAATAGTTCTATAAAGGGGAACATCAGACATTCTTTAAGCCCGCGTCACACTGTCCCGATGGTTATTTAGGAGCGATGGACACACGATGGCGAAAAACCCAAATTTTGCTCTGAACACGATGGCATTACGAAAGCATCGCAAAAGCATCGGGCCATTTTGGAGTACTACAGACGTTTCAAAAAGAATGGAACAATGGGGAAATTAATTAAATTATGACATCTTCTGAAATAATGTCTGTATTTGGTACTACATTTAAAAAAAAGTGTGCGGAGAGGAGCTGATCGATATTACACACATTTATTTTTTCCGGAGCAATGAATTCGTGGCCACTATGCGCAAAACCTAATACAGACCTGGAAAGCATGCCCAAAATACATTTTCTTGATTATAGAAAAGTGATCATATCTCAAGATCTACAACACCAAATGAGATTTTTTTATAAAATAGTAAATGCTAAAGAATGTCTGATGTTCCCCCTTTATAGAAATATTGAATACTATTAGATTGTGATTAATTTTTATAATAAAACAAATGTTTCCAACTTTACCATTTTATTTGATACAGCCTGTATAATTAGCAATCTTAAAACCACCATGACCATCGGTGGAGTTTTTTTCAGGCTTCGGCAGCAACTTCCGATGCATCGGCAAAATCTTTGGCAGCCAAAAAAACTCCCGATGGAGTTGCGAAGGTTCACTTCGTTTGAAGCAATCGCAGCAGGCAATGCGAAGGCAATGCGAGGGAAACGCGAACCCGCCCGATGATCTGTTGAAGGCAACACGACGCACAGTGGGCTAGAATGAACTAAAAGTGCGACAAAAGTAATTCCTCACCGAAGACGGATAATTAAATTCTTAAGAGAAGTCCTCCTATGGTTTTCAGACCCGCGGTATTCGACGAGAACAATTTCAAAAACTTATGACGTCATTAAAATGCTCTTTTCTGATTGGACAAGACAAATATCAATAGTAACAAATAGGCATATTCGTTTTACTTTGATTAGTGGAACTTATAGGGGGTTTCAAGACATGAGAAACACCATAAGAGTATTTTCAAATGTCTATGACGTCATTAAAATACCCATTTCTGATTGGTTAGAGCAGATTTCTTTGAATAAGTTACATAACTGATATTATTTTTATACGTGAGGTGTGTATCGGGTCTTTTAAATTATCTGACTTCATTAACATACTGGGGTTTTTTTAATGGACGAGGAAAAAATGCCTTTTTTTTTGAGAGATTTATATATTATTTGGAACTTTAATGGGGTTTTATGGACTAATGAAAGGGGAGTCTCTTTTTGTATTCATAAAAATACGGTTTTCCTGATGAGACCAGTAGGCCTATTCATCATATAAGTAGAAAAATTTTTGATTTGGGCTAATTGTACTTGATTATGACGGAAAAGTTATTGCAATTCATATATCTACGATTCCTCCTCTAATTGAACTCATTGTATTGTATTGTATTGTATTTTCCAAATCGCAACAATAAAAAATACAGTTATCATATAAACATATAACAAAAAATAAATAAAAGAAGCACAAATGGCTTCATGGCCTATTCAGCTTTGTAAATATAACAATGCTGATCTTCCATGGGGTGCAGAAAGTACAGAAAATTCGAAAGAAAAAATAACAATGATATCAAGCTATAAATATAAAAATGAAAGAGAGTATAATGATAAAGACACAGTTGAAATGTGTTATAAGTAGGCAGTCTTACATGTTCTCCTGACCGAAGCAACAAAACATATATGTGAATACAAGTTATATTTTAAGAATGATCGGTTATGACTTTATTACATAATTGTTTGGAAACAAACGTTAATAACCTATTATGACATACGTGAGCCCCCAATTAAATACCATAATACTATTTCAAGATTAAGATCAATGCAGATGGTCATGAAATTGATAGGGGATAACAGTCTAAAGACTATATATCACCCCCATAAGCACACATATCTGTATTTAATGAAGATCATTGTATTCATGTGTTTTGGTTGTTTTGGTTTTTCGGCTTTCAACTGAAATATTTACGCCACTTACGGTGAGACTTTTGTGTGCGCAATACGTGCGCGTTATCGCTTTTAGCAGATTTTGACGGTAAAATAGGCGAACATGCGGATGGAAAATTGGTTATATCTCCGAAGGTTGCAGGAGGTTGCAGCTAATTTTGGTATTGATGTAAAGCACAAACTATAACAAAGACTCTCATTGTATTTTTAGCGCAGCAATCGGCAGCAATTTTGAAAATGTATGCGTATGAATAAAAAAAATGCAATTTTCCCCCATTATTTAGTGGTTTCTCCCAAAATTACTTCCGAAGAAATGAATTATTTGTCTTTAAATTCTATGGGCACTAAAAATGATCATTCTTAAACAAGCAAATTTAATTTTACATATATTGAACTACCCATTTAGTAAAAAAAACCCAAATAACGAAAATTTGTCATTTACACATGGTGTACCACTAACACGTCATTTTCTGGTCATTTCAAAGAAAAATAACCAACTAAAAATCAATTTCATGATGAAATATTTTATAGAGATGTTCTAAAGGTTGCTATCTTTGCTGAGAATATTAAAAAAACAAAAATTGGTTAGGTGACCAGAAACCAGTTTTGGCGCACTTTTGCCGACGCATGGCCCACTGTGCGACGTCGTGACGCCTTCTCAATGCCATCATGTAGCCATCGTAGCATAGTATGATGACACAGAATTGTCTTGTGGAATGAAAGAAGAATTTAGTGTACCGCTCTGTATTCTTTTCCCTGGCCATCTATATCATTGCATATTGTTTGATTTTTAAAGTGTCATCTTTCCAATCTCATTTCTTTCGAGACCTGTAATGAAAATGAAATGGAAATTTGTAATTTCAAAATCCTTTCTATCGAAGCTGAAGGCAAAACAATTTTCTCCCCAGAAAAGGCTTCATTTCATCTATCTTAAAAACTTTAACGTTAACTTGATAATAAAAACATGATTATGACAATCATATTCATGATGATACTGATGAAGGTGATGGTCATGATGGTGATGGCAGTTGTGAGATATGTTGGTGATGGCGGTGATGAAGATAATATTTTTTTTTTTTATCTTAGTGGAGGATGGGGATTAGTATGAAGTTGGTAGGGGTTGGTAGATTTGCTGGTGATGATAATGATGATGATGATGAAGATGATCATGGCGATGGTGATGCAGGTGGTGGTTGTGATTATGCACGATGATAATGAAGATGACGAGGATAATTGTAAGGGTGGTGAACAGCACCTCCACCGCCACCGCCATCATCATTAATATCATTGCCATTCGTTCTCTTTATACCATGATTTAAGTTAAAGTCAAGTTCTAAAATAAACATATTTTTTCTCATATTTTCTCTAATCTGTCCAAAGTAACATTGACAAAATTGATTTTGACACAAAATTGTCAAATTTCATTTTCTCTGAAAAAGAAAACTAAGTAAATTGGGTGACATTCTAAACATAACAAAATTAATGTACAATATCTGTGTTGTTGCTCCCCCCCCCTGATTTTCACTGGAACTGTTTCCGATCAATCGGAAACTGTCTCTGGTTGCTGTATGTTATTAGAGTCTTCTTTGATCTGCCGGGTAACCAAAAAGGGGTCCCAAAATGAGAAGGAAAAAAAACTGACCCAAAATGAGCATCATGGGGGTTGACAAAACTTTTTTCGGAAAAAAAAATCTGCGTGAAGGGTTTGGAGAATGTTAAATGTATAGCCAGGGTCCCGAAAAGTAAAAGCAGGGACAAAGATATTCAAGAAATTAAAGCCGGAGCAAAATCATGTCGCTATAGCGGCAAAATAAATAAAGAAAAAAAAAAAAATAATAATATTCCATCTTTATGACGGATAGTGTATGATCAGCTATTGAATTCCCCGCGGTCTGCATCTGGTGAAGATTTTTATACAATAAGGTCACGTGATGCTTTCTTCAATAAAACGTATTAGCCCATGCACAAACATAATAAAGTCTCTATTGTCCCAAGACAATTAGCCCCACAGAATGTATTCAATTCGGCAATCTTGGATTCGCGCTGGCGATGCCCAAACGACGTCGGTGGACATTCGTGTGTCCTTCGGGTAAACTTCATATTACCTTCGCGTGTGATTCGAAGTGCCATCGTGTAACCTTCTAAACTTTGCCCGAACCTTAAAAATGACCCCTTCGTATAACCATCGCACCTAAACATCGGGACAGTGTGACGCCACCTTTAGCATTTACTACTTTTAAAAAAAATCTCATTTGGTGTTGCAGATCTTGAGATATGATCACTTTTCTATAATCAAGAAAATGTATTTTGGGCATGTTTTTCAATGGTCTATATTTAGGTTTTGCTCATAGTGGCCACGAATTCATTGCTCTGGAAAAATAAATGTGTGTAATATCGATCAGCTCCTCTCCGAACACTTTTTTTTTTAATGTAGTACCAAATACAGACATTATTTCAGAAGATGTCATAATTTAATTACTTGTCCCCCATTGTTCCGTTCTTTTTTAAACAGTCTGTAGTGCTCCAAAATGGCCCGATGCTTTTGCGATGCTTTCGTAATGCCATCGTATTCAAAGCAAAATATGGGTTTTTCCGCCATCGTGTGTCCATCGCTCCTAACCATCGGGACAGTGTGACGCGGGCTTGATATTATGCGAAAAAAACGTCAAGTAACTCTTATTTCATTGTATTTTGAGTACTAACAAAAATATTTATATAACTTTCTAACTTTTGGTTATTTTTTTCTTTGCTAGGAGATTTATGCCCTTATTAATTATGGCCGACCATACAAAATGAAAAGAGGATAGAGAATTTCTGCGCAGCCTCATTTACATGTCCTTTACAAAACTGGATATTTCTCACTTTAAGCATGCATTATTTTCGGACTTTTGAGTGTAAGAATGATTGTTTAATATTTGACTGTTCAATGCCTTTTCCCTACGAACCATATCTCTTTTATCCGTTATAGACAATAAATTTTTTTTTGTCTATTTAACTTTTGTTACGTTTGATATTTAAGTATATGGGATAGTTTGATCCTTGATCGCTACGGGCACTCCGGTGGTCTAGCGGCTATAACGCAGCTCTAGCAATCCAGAGGTGTGGATTCGAATCCCGCCCGGGCAGCCTATGATTTTTTTTTTTCAAAGCTGTTTGGCTTCAATCTTTCACGCAACAGTTGCGTGTGTTTCTACCGTTGATGACAAATTAGTAATTTATTTGTTCATGTCTTTTTTCCTTTTTTGGCAGTCATTTCAATCGGTTTCAGTTTTCCAGTCGTTTTTTGATTTTGTGTGTGTGTGTGTGTGGCTGGGGGGGGAGTGGGTCTGACACAGTCATAACAAATAGGATAATCAATTAAAAAGGGAATAAATTATTTTCACACGGAAGAATGTCAGGAATAACTAAACGTAGGGTACATGCAGTAATATGGCCCCCTAAGCTCATTGCCTATTTGCATGAAATTACGAAATGACACACAGTCTAATCTTTGTTTATATGAATCCATAACTACTGCTCTAACTTTTATTAAAGGAAAAAAACAATTTCACCAACACCCTGTCTGCAATATTCAAATGTTGACCATTTACCAAACGGCCCATTAATTACCTGCATGGGCAGTATATGGGACATGATTTAATGTACTTAAAATACAATTACTCTACCATGTCTGGATCGCTTAAAATGTTGAAAAGTCGTTAACTAAATATATTTGAAAATTATAAGACCCTTCAGTAAAACCTTGACATTATTTCATTGTTATGTATTTTGTATATTATTTCTTTTTTAATATTATTTTAAATTATTTCTATCAAGTCAATAAGCCTACAATAGTATTAATTAATTATATACGTGAATATACCCTAAAAATCGAGCAACAGATATTGCCTCATCCCAATACTAAGTACCAGAATCACTTTCCCGCCATTTGGAGTCCCATATTACCTGCACTAATGTTGCTGTGTGTCAGCAAGCATTTAATGCAACATTGCACCCCTTCACTAAACCAAATTGACCTGTACACGCTAGTATGATCAAAATGAAACTATAAGCTACTAAATCTACAAAACAATGAGGTTACCCCTCAAACACTCTTTGACCATCACATTCTGTGAAATATCAAATTTACATCAGTGTAAAAATTGCGTAAATTTTACCTACCTTTTGTGTTTCAGCAATTTTTTCAGAAAAATTTCGGCATTAGATGCTCTCACGACGATATATTTATGTATACATTCATATGAACAACATTATGGACTCACACCGGTCACCGTCACCGGTCGACGAGTCACGACCGTGATTTGCTTCAGTTCCCATATACCTGCTGGCCCATATACCTGCATTGTACCCTACCTGAAAAGTTATCATGGCCACAAATTTAGTTGCGAACTTTTTGAGGGGTTTATTTCACCCGTTTCATATTCTCACATTCTCATGTTATTTTGAATTCCCCTGGAAAATAAAATAGTGTTTCCTTTTCTTCGTTTATCTTGCCTCTTTAGATTTTGTTCTTCTTCATATTTAATGTTCCTCTATAGTTTAGTAAGGCCATATTCTCAATTTCTTATTCAATCAATTAAAATTAAATCAAACCTCATTTAATAAATATCATTACAATTAACAGGCCTATATGCAGTCAATATATTTTCTCTTTGAGCCTTATTTTCATATTTTTCCCCTTCTTCTTCTTTCTTAAATATTTTCTTTCGGGGTGGAGGGGGGGGTGCAGCTAGTCCATTATCTGATTGTCTAATACCACATGGGCTGAATCATTTGGTCTAGTCACAATATTGTCTAAATTCTACTTAGTCTAATTCTCACTTGGGCTAATTGCCAATTCGTTTAATAGCCAATTTGTGTAAGCACATTAGCGTTTAATTCCCAAATGAATATTTTGTCTATTACCTTTCTCAAGAAATTGACAAGATGGTTAAAAGAAATAATGGACATACACTAAATGGAATAAGACAAAAATGGTAAAAAAAAGCAATGAAAACTAAATGTTAAACCAACTGGAGAGAAAAAACCGAATAGACTATGTGGGGTGAGACCAATTGAGCGGCAGTCAAAGTGGGTGTAGACAACAATCACATTTAATTGAATTTAATATAATTTAATTTTTAATTTGATTTGATTTAATTCAAGTGCATGCCGTTACATGCACATGTATAGTTTACAACATCCTTCAATCAAATTATGAAAAAAGACTTCGTTTATAGTTTTCTGGATTCTTGATAGCATTTCGGTGCTTGAATTCAAACTAAAAAGTTCAACCTTAAAAACAGGCTGAATGCGTGTGCTCCTGATATGAATAATTGGTTACGTGCATAAACCGAGTGAAATAAAAGAACACGAATGAATTTATAGATACGTCGTATAACGATTGGAAAATTTATTAGATTTATTGCTTTGAATGTGAAATTGAATGAAAGAAAAATGAGGGAATGATCTATTAAAGATCTATTGAAAATTGTAATGACATGATTAATAGTAATCCTTGTGAAAAGTGCATACACAGTTCAAAGCAATGAGTGTATCGATCGCATGAATAGATGTATTAGTTTTATTAACTGGTTAGTCGAGTCAATGATATGTCAGTAGCAAATAAACATCTGCTTGTTGTTGTTTTTGTGGGGGGTTTTTTTTGCTGTTCTTTTTTAATCTTTTAATTTCCCGATCGATAGATTTTAAAATATTTATAAATCTTAAAAACCTCGACCGGACCGATTAATGAAATAGCGAAATTACCCTTCAAAAGAAAGCTTATAACTATACAAAATTAAACAATTCCAAATTTAAGTGTTTGCATTGACCACCTAGGAAGTATTTCCTTTCGAAACAATACAAAATGGGAGCTTCAAAACTGGTATTTTTCTTCTTCTAAATTGGCTTGAATTGCTGCGTTGGTGAGTGACGTCAAAGGATGTGAATGGAATGATATATCAGTGTGGAAAAAAAAGGCTTGATTAAAATTGCCCTTTTATTTTAAAACAATATAGACCTTCAGCTCACAGGTGGGTCTATTATAATGGATTTTTTTTCCAAAAGGGCAAACACAATCGTGCTTGGCTGCCGGACGGCTATAATAATAATAATAATAATGGTCATTTATAATCGCGCTATACACGAAAAAGTATCCAAGTGCTTACAATATCGTTGTAAAAATACAATGTATAAAGATACATCCCATAAATCTTAAGTTGCAAAAAAAAATATGAATAAAAAAAAAATGCTTCAACTATTAGTCTCCTCAGCAGCCCCATTTGAGGCCTGGTGGCCTCTTGCTTGCTGCTCCGTTCACCGACAATTTAAGGGACAAGCCCGGTCAGCACATTATTCACAGAAGCTCTAGTATATCACTTGAGGCCACCAGTAGTCAGGCAGCTAGCTCATGATTGGTTAGCTGAACGAGGTACCACTAGTAAAGTATTGGAATATATGGGGAAGATTCCCACATTTACTAAACGCCAGCTGGTCAGTGCATTCTGCTGCATTAAGTCCACTACAGCCCGGGCGGTCACAAAATGAAGTGGGGCCATTTTACCAAAAATATCTATTTGAATAAAAATAGCAGAAAGTTCATATTTATAACACATCTTTGATGTCAAAATAGAAGATACATGTCTTAACGCTTGTGTCATTGAATAAACTGAAGGATTCGATACGTGGACAATATTGAAATGATATAACATGTTTCTCACTTTAGCCAAATATTTTTTGTTCCTTTTTCAATATTTTTAATAAATAGTTTGTATAAACTTGATGTGAACTTTTTCTAAAACTACACCTACATGCATGTGAATGATGCTGTAAAAAGATAGGGAAGTTATATCTTATTCCGTATAAGAATTATGATGAGCTAAAGTTCAGGAAGCAATTAGAAAATCACATTTGCCACGTATGAAGAGAACCCTACGTAACGTCGTATAAGAAAGGCGATACTGGCATAGCTTTTGCAGACAAAACAAGTATCGAAATTTCCGCATTTTTGGCACTTTTGTTTGCTACTCACAGGCGCATCGCATTACATCAGCTTTTCACTAATCAACAGTGCGGGTTAATGTGTGATTCTCGGTCAGGGGAAATTGTATGATTTGTCTATATTTGCGTTCCTGACTTAACTCATCAATAATTCTTATATCGGAATAAATATAACTCCCTTCTTTTTACAGCATCATTCAACATGCACGTAGGTAGTTTTAGAAAGTACAACATAATGTTTTATACAACATTATTAAAAATTATTGAAAAATAGGAACAAAAAATTTTGCGTAAAAAAGTGAGAAAAAACATTTCTTTCATCAATTTCACTATTTTCGATTTCAGTCTGATTTCAAAATGACACATGCGTTAAGACAATGTAAACTGTTTATTTTGACATCAAAGTTAGTGTGTTTTAGAAAATGGATTGCTTTTTTATTCAAAATAGAATTTTTTGTAAAATGGGCATCTCATTTTTGGACGCCCCGCTGTAGGGACTAATGCAGCAGAGATGCACTGCCCAGACGTTGGTTTAGTACATGTGGGAGTTCTTCCCATATATTCCAATACTTTACTAGTGGTACCTCGTTCAAGCTAACCAATCATGAGCTACTCCTGACTAGCCCCCCAGATGGGTTAGCCGGTCGGAATATAGTGATAACAATTAGTGAATACATAAAAATAACACACTGTATATATAGGTATTTGGAAGAGATAATGACTTCCAGTTTTGTCGTTTGAAAGGGATATGGTCGGTGTTGTTCGGATGGTAGAAGGGAGTGTATTCCAAAGCTTAGATCGCGGCTATGCTAAAACGCTTTTTGCTATGGAAAGGTTGTTTCAGGTAATACAATTGGTGGTGTCATTCAGAAACGCCAGATTACGACAGGTGTGTAATGAGCAATTGTATTGCAGATAAGAGGACCAGTAATGTTAATTCAATTTGTATAGTACAGATGTAAAGCCAGAGTTTGAACCTGACACGTTTGAGAAAAAATTAGCTTCAATGGAGTTCCATAATAAAGGGATGTGTGTACCTGGCGAACAACTGAAAACACTAAGCGTGCGGCAGATTCTGATACTCGAAGCCTTTTCTGATCTTTAACGCTAAGAACAGAGAAGAGACTGTTACCGTAGTCAAGTGAGAAAGTAAGTGCTCACTGCATGATGGCCAGTTTTTTCATTGATGATCTTCTAATTCGCAACAGGTTTTGAGATGGAGATTACTGGTACTACGGTAATACTGCAGTGAGTGGAGAGTGTAAAGCAAGAAGTCATATACATAAGCCAAGATTCTTAGACTTTAGAGATAGTGCATTTCGTTGGTCACAGACATTGAGTTTACATTGGATAGATTTTTCATTTAATTGATTTCTTCTACTTAGTACAGTGATTCTTTTAGCCACGTTTAATTGAAGAAGTTGGAGGTCACCACTATTGATCTAGCAATACTTGAAGAAATTCTGTAAACACTTTTTGCATCCTAGCTGGTGAACGAGGATCAATAAGCTCATATATTGAATATTTTCAGCATGTTATAAGAAATGTGCTTACGAATTAATATTTGAGAAACCGGAGTGATATATACATTGAAAGTATCGGACCCATAATAGACCCTTGCGGGAACACCTTTCACAAGTCCGGGAGCTGAAAATTGCTCTGAGATTTTTACACGGGACTCCAGCAGTGAGGTAATGAGTGCATCCTCTGTTATAAGACTATTAATCTGCCTTTGAAATTGGATTCAAGTCGTCTTATCAAGCATCTTGTGGTCTACAGTGTCGAAGGCTGCGCTCAAGTCCAAAAGCACAAGAAAAATGCTTTCCTTTGGTCGAAAAGGAGCTAATGTGTCATTTTGAACTTTAGAAGAGCAGTTTCGGTACTAAAATTTATTCGATAGGCTGATTGCATTGGATCATGATAAATTGTTAGTGGTCAAAGGTACTTCAACTAATTGAGACGCTGCAGCTTTCTCAAAACTTTAGCTACAAAACTTAGATTACTCACAGGTCTATAATTTTTTTCAAATCTTGACAATCTAGCGTACTTTTCTTAAGCACAGTGTGTAATTATGGCCTGATGGCATGCTACTGGAAAAAATCTGATTGTAAAGAGGCATTGACCACTTTAGTAAAGAGTCGAGATGTGATATGAAATATATTTCTTTAGAAATGCCACGTTGTTCACGTCTAAACAGGGAAGTATTTAGACTTTTAAGCAAGACTATTCTTTTTAAACTTTCTTCAGAATAACCCAAAGTTAGAGAAAAAAGCAAGGCCACTGTCATTTTTTGAGGGGCCAAAATGGGAAAATTTCAGTTTCCCGAATTATGATTGTAATAGCATTCCATGCACACCATTTGACGTCACTTACCTTCTCATAGAACTTAATATTAGATCAGATTTAATATTTTTATTAAAAAAAAACTGATATGAAAATGTTGGTATTGTTTTTTTTTTTGTTTTTTGTTTTTGTTTCTGTATTTATATTCTATGCCTATTTAGATTTCCATCGATCAAGGTTGTGTTTACTATTTTCAAGATCCTTAAAGGGGAATTGTCCCCTTAGGGAATATGGTTTCAGTGAATCAAGACGAACCCCCAAAACCTACTGGTATCAATTTTAGAAAAATCAGGCCATGATATATGAATCTTTAGAATTTGAATTCTCTTATGATATGGAAATCCTCCTATTGGCAACGTGCCCATGATTATGTTAAGTATGCATGAATAACTTTCCTTTTATCTATTGTACACATAATACTAAAATCATCTTTTGTCTAAATTCTAAAAGTAAAATAGAAACCTTTTGTATGGGATGACACGTAGATATAGAACACTTAAAATCATGCACACAAAATACGTTTTTAGAATGGGGATAAAGTGACATTTTGAATAGTATTTTTTTTTTTTTTTTTTTTTT
>CALNVZ010000218.1:10686541-10711512 GCA_940671915.1 Paracentrotus lividus
ATAATAATAATAATAATAACCAACTTTATTATGCTCTCATATCCACTCTAGATAGTGCACAAGGCGCTTAACCCCCATTTATATTATTTTTTTGTTTTTTGTTTTTTGTACCTAACCATCGAAAAGATGCTTCTTCCTAGGATTGATCTCAGGTCATTGGGAATTAAATAGACCTTTACATAATTATAACAAGCTTGCTTGCAATAAGAACTTTGCTTGGAATTCGAGAAGCTTTGGAAATACAGGAAGATCTGTTTGATACAATATAATATGCCTTTCCCCCTTCGAATTTGTGTTTTCTATTTTTCGGATTGAATTTAATGGAATTTTGTTGGAAGGTTGAAGTAAAGTTTAAATCAGATACTGCATTTAAAAAATGCGTTTTATGAAATAACATTTTTGCTGCACCAAATTATTTTATGAGCACGGGCGCGATCCGGGGAGGACATGTCCTCCCCCCCCCATCCCCTCCTTAGATTTTTTTTGGGATCTGTTCTGATTTGAGACTGAACAAAAAAAATCATTATATAATATAGTAAATGCTGAACCATCCATGTCAGTTCCCCAAAGTGCTCCAAAATGCTCTTTCACTTTCAAATTGCAAATTTTCTCACTTGGTCGGAGAACGCTCTCTTGCAATTTTTTTTAACATATTGCTATTTAGTAAATACCTGTTAGATATACATTATGTCATTGCAGGACAAGCAATATCAGGAGAACGTGGGATATAATAATAAAAAATGTTCCCCTTCCAGAGAAAATGAGTTTCTCGTGTGTTCTTTTTAACTATTTATTTAATTTTTCAATAAATCTATATCCCCTGTGATATTTAGATGTACTGGCAATGACTGGGTAAAATACAAATGATCAATAATCGAAGTTTATTTTTCAAAGGGAGCACACACAGACCCTCTTCGCTACAATCTATAATTGTATACCTTTTTTTGAATCAAAATGCTAAATTTCCAAGTAAATTATAGCGAGGTCAGTCATATCAAAAGCTTAATAAACGATAATAAAGTGCTTAGTGAGGCTATAATCTATTGTTTCCAAGATCAAATTATTTCTAAAAAAGAATGAAGTACAAATGAGTATCTAACTACAAGAAAATGTATAGTACCGTATTTTTTTTTTTTTTTTTTTTTTTGTTTACCCGTTTTTAACTATATGTGATTTCGGAATTCAAATTAAATCACACATTAAATGATTTATTAATAACAATGATTATGTCTTCTTATAGGGTGACCGACATTATGCTCCGGCGACATTGCCTCCGCCGCAATACTCCGCAAAAGTGACAATTGCTCCGCGACATTTGCTCCGCGACTTTAAGCCCGACGTCAAGATGCTCCTGCGTCAATTGCTCCGCCGACATTTGCTTCCACCGGACATTGTCCGCCGACATTTCTGCTCCGCCGTGAATTGTCGCCGACAAATTACTCCGCGCGACATTTAGCTCCGCAGGATTTGCTCCGCCGACCACATTCGCTCCGATGTTGCACAATGCTCCGGCGACCTTTGCTCCCCGACGACAACATGCTCCTGCGACAATATGCTCCGAGATATTGCTCCGCCGCCATTATGCTCCGCCGACATTGCCCGCAGACATTTGCTCCGCCACAACTTGCTCCCCCGGCAATTGTATCTGCAAAAGACAAATGCTCGGCCGCAATTGCTCCGCTAATGGCTCAGCTCCACAGGATTCGGTAGTTTTCGGCGTCTGCGTCCACTAAAAGTATTTCTTCTGCGAATCCCCACGTTACCCTCAATATTATTAAATATACGGGACAAGATGCGGTGATCATAGTTTCGACAGATCTGAACTATGCGTCCACTTCGGATAAACTTACAGAGTTGTTGGTCTTCTTGTTTATTCGACTTACGGAAACTTCCCGCGATACCTTTTGACACTTGGGGATTTACTAGTATACCGAATAATGGAATATGTTTATGAAAAATTATATGAACACGTTTATTTCTCTCTCTCGTCAATGGTGTGTATTTTTTTTAGACCGTCGCTATAGATACCTTTCTATTTTGCTAGTTTATGGCTTCAGAGTTCCCCCAAAAGCAAAAGTGGTAGGTTAACCTTACAAAGACAAAGGCTGAGAAGGCAACAGAGGCAACGATGTTGATAGGGGCAAGGACCCTCCCACCCCACCCACCCCCCAAAAATCAAATAAATAAGGGGAAAGGCGATTAAGGGAGAGTAGAGAAGAAGAGAGAGGAGAGAGGAGAGAGAGAGAAGAGAATTCATCTGCGTCACCCAAAAACCGGGAACAAATTTACGGATAGTTACGTATTTGTTGTTTTAATCCTTATTTCATCTTCTATTCTATCATGTTCTTATGCAATTTCTATTGTTATTAATTGGTTCGACGAAATTATTCACTCTTTCCACACGACTTGACTGACGGAAGGCATCCGTGGGATCCAGGAAAAGAAAAATACTTATTGGACGCAACTGGAGAAAAACTATACGTAAGTGTACTGCTGCTGATCGCCAGTTACATAATTAGGTTTCAACATTTTATACTCACTTTATATATACAGGCCTTTATAAAAAATTCGGCCACAATAAACAAACAAAAAGAATGATTTTTTTTTTTTAATACAGAAACCGATCGAAAGTAACATCCCAAAAGAGGGAAATGCAGGAAAATCCCTATTTACACACTTTGAATTATTATATTACAAGTTTTCCAAAGGTTTCATTCTTTTCGCAAAAGTTAACTCGCTTTACACATGAAAAGGAAATTCAAGTTATAGCCCTCCTTTTTTTTTTCTCTCTGCATTTTCCGCTCAAGGTAATTTGAAATTAGGTATAAAAATGAAAAGGAATATAAAATATTAAATGATTGTAATGTAAAATTGTTCTTTTTTTGGGGGCAGTGGAGTGCGATAACTGCCTTCGTTTTCAAAAATCATTTCATCTGCGATTTCTTCGTCGCTCTGCATCTCCATTTATACACATAAATTACAAATAGCAGACTCTCTCTATCCGATTATTGAATGGAATAAAAGTAATGCGCTTTGCGCTCACGTGGATTTACATGCATGACTATTGAAAGGTAGCACTATTATATTAATTAATTCAAAAGGAGTAATAAGATCGACAATAGAAGATGAACTTGATCCAATGACAAACGTCTTTTACTCTCTCTCTGCTTAAAAAGGTGTCGTTCCTCTGGGAGTTTTGGAGCATTGCGTCAGCCCACATGAGCAACTTGTACTTTACAACTGAAACAGATTCCTTAGCTCAGCTAATTTGTTCCGCGGAGCAATTGTAGGCGAAGCAAATGTCACTCGGAAGCAATTGTCGCGGAGCAATTGTCGGCAGGAGCAATGTTGCGGAGCAATTGTCGGCGAGCAATTGTGGCGGGCCATTATGACTCAGTTCGGGGAGCAATGTCCGCGGTGCTTTGTCCACATTCGAGCAATGTCGGCGGGCATGTTCGAGCAATTGCAGCGGGTATAATTGTCGGCGGAGCACATTGTCGGCCGACGAGCAAATGTCGGCGGAGCAAGTGTGGAGGAGGCAAGTGTCGGCCGGAGGCAACTTGACGCAGGAGCATTGACGTCGGAGCTAATGTCGCGCGAGCAAATGTCGCGGAGAATTGTCACTTTTGCGGAAAGTACTATTGTCGGCGGAGCAATTAGCCGCCGGCATTACATGTCATGGTTCTCTTATAGCGCATGTACATTTACTATGTTCTTGCGATTATATTGAACGACCTCTTGCTACAATGCAATATTAAGGTCTATTTTTGTTATTTTTTTCTAGTCCATAATAATGCTCCATTAATTACATAAGCTACAACGGATGACTTGTGCATTCTCATTATAAGAGTCAACGAATAAAAAATTGCTTACTTTTGTATTCTATTTTATATTAAAGGGACGACAAGCGCCCTTCATAGGACTTTGACTTGCTTGCATGGTCTCACTGAATTCCTTTTAATTTGCGTGAATCTCATGTTACTTTTGAACAAATATTCTATGTACATACTGATGTTGTTAAATTTGACTATTAGAATTCTGTAACTTTTAGCAAACCTTGAAATAAAATCAATAAAGTAATTTGAATCTTGATCTTTTGAACCCGAGATATAGATTCTAGCACTCACTAATACCACATAACTACTGTAATTACAACCACAAAGAGAATCTCTACAAACGTTCTACAAAGACAAGCTGTCCTCTATTTCGACCAGCACTAGAAAAGGGCGAGCGATTATTGATGGAAAAGGAAGAACACATTACCGTATGAGTTTACACACCTCTAAAGGAATTATTCTAAGCGATGAGCTAAAACGAGCCATAAACTGCTCATAGACTCTGGAGCACGGCAAGATCGACTACACCTTTCCTAACTCCGATCATCGGACCACTCGGAACATGGATGAATGGGTGATGGCAGGTGAATCACATCTCTAACAAGAGAACTGCTTGACCAGATACCCAATGAGTACGGATCCTTAAACTACTGCTATCAAACAAGCCAAACACTGCCATGTATGGTCTGCAATCTTTGCTAACAGAAAGCATCGCACACATCGTCGACTTCACTTATTCTCGGGGCGGACGATAAAATGTGGTCGTGTATCACATAAGGACACTGATTCAACCAGTCAAGCTAAAAAAGGGTTCATATTCGGTAATTGTTAGAGAGTTACTGCTAAGAGAGCAAGATGAGAAATTTGAAATTAGAGAGGAAACAGAGGAGATGATTAGTGATGCCGAATGTTATGTATGGGGCTCCGTTGTTGAATATGAGATGACGTCAGAAGCTGTCAAGTATCTCCAGACTCAGTATTGTGACTGGAAAGAAAAAGATATGACGGATGACACCACTCTATATGCCAAGCAGTGAATGGGTCATCTAGAAATAGTTAAATTTCTCATTCAAAAGGAGCTTGTAGTGAATGAGCATGACGATGGGAGGATAGAGCTCTCCATGGTGCACTGTCGATGGTCATGATTGAAAGTCATGGATATCTCGTTGACAAGGATCTGAGTTAAAGGCAATAGCAAAGGGATGGACCCATTCAAATGCCTGTTCAAATGGCTACTAGAAGCTGTCAATATCTCCAAGTCAGGTGTGACTGAGAACAGATGTGACGGATGACGACACTCTGTATTGCAGCGGAATGGTCATCTAGAAATAGTTAATTCTCATTGAGCTGATGTAAAGAGGAAGATGACGATGGTGACATCCCTCTCGGTGCGGCTAGCGTGGTCATGTACAAGTTATGATTATCTAGTCAGCAAGGGATCAGATTAAACAGGGTGATAAGAGGAGGGATGGACACCATTCAATGCTGCTGTTTCATATGGCCATCTAGAGCTGTCAAATATACTCATAGTCAGGTGGACTGAAACATGGAACGGGATGACCCACTCTATATTGCAGCAGGGAATGTATGCCTAGAAATAGATTAATTCTCATTTCCAAAGGACTGATGTAAACGAGGAGGATGACGATTGTGACATCCTCTTCGGTGGGGTTAGCCGGGTATGTTCAGTTATGATGTATTCGCTCGTTCAGCAAGGATCAAGATTAAAGGGTGTAGGAGGGATGGCACCATTCTGCTGCTGTTCAATATGCCATGCTTAGAGAGCCGTCCATATCTCCAGACTCAAGGTGTGACTGCAGAACATGTGATGTGTGATGATCACGTCTATGATGGCAGCACAGTTGGTCAATTTAGATATCGTCAAAGTTCTGTGATTTCAAAGGAAGCTGAACGTGATGAGCAAAGATGACGATGGGATGAATCCTCATCCATGGTGCAGCTGTCGAGGCATGTGTAAGGCATGGAGTATTCTCGTGAGCAAGGATCTGATGAAAACGAAGCAAAGCAGGAGGACGACATTCGCAATTGCGTTTCAAATGGTATCTGGAGGTCAATACTCTTGAATCAAGGATGTGTTCTGAAAACATATATGATGGAGATGACACCATATTGCCACAGACAATTTGTCATTAGATTTGGTGATTTATGTTATTTTCTAAGGGAGCTGAAATGAGGAATGAAATGAAGGATCCTTCCCGGCGAATAGTGATTGTCGGGTGATGATAGATGTGATATTCATCAGCAGGACTTGTATGAACAGGGGTGATAACAGGGTTGACACCATTTATGCTGCGCAGTTAATAATGCAGCTAGAAGCAGTCAATATTTCTCTTACAAGGTGTGACGGATATATGAATATACGGATGACCACTATTGCAGCGCACACATTTGGTCCACTAGATGTGGTTAATTTTCTATTTCTAAAACGAGCGGATGTGCACGTGGAAACTGACCGAGAATGATCCTTCGGTGCCAGCTCCGGGTCAATAAAAGTCATGGAATATTATTGAGCGGATTAATGTGAACAAGGGGGATACAGAGGGATGGACACACCCATGCTGCTGCACAAGAGGAATTCGACGTGGTAGAGTACCTTGCATGCAATGGAGCAGACGTCACTTCCAGGGACATTGATGGTTTCACACCGCTTGAGACAGCAGCAAGTCGTGACCATTCAAATGTGGTGGAATATCTCATGCTTCGCAGTGGTAATTCACTACATGAAGATAAAGATAATCCCAGGGCCGCACACGTTAGATGTGACACACAGTGTACCAGCCAAGGACACTTTGAGATCGATGTGTCAAGTGAAGGAGAATTTCCGCGTCAACAACTAAAGGAAGATACTAAATGTCCCGATGCAGTGCCACCTCCTGAATGTGAAAACAATATCGGTGAAACTCAAAGCCCTCTGATAGGAATATCCACTCAAGAAACTCTAAGCAAGTGTTACAATGATGTACGACAGAATAAAACACCACGACCATCTGAATTGGAAACGAATTCGGTTGGTGTACAGCGTCCCAATAAAAAGAAACGTAAAGGTACATCTGATAAAGCAAAAGGCAAGGGTTCCTTCAGTGAAGGAGATTCTGCCCAAGGATTTACTGTAAATAAGTCATGTCGCCTGGAGAATGAGAACGGATGCACTGTACCGGATACTGTTCCACGAGAAACCAATGCATTCCGATCGAATTATAGCTCAGAGATGTCCGTCAACCCTTTTCTCTATACCAAACCGAGATGTCTAGAGCAGAGTGTACAATCCTCAACAGTATATAAAATTGAAGAAACCAAAGACCCAACACCGACTAAACGGATACATGTCGAAGAACAGAAGAGTACAGAAAAGAACGTGGATACTTACCCAAACATCTTACTGAATGGATCTCGGAAATGTAACCGAATGGACCATTCCCTTCAACATTGTAAACAGAAGAGGGATGATCTGAATGATGAAACATATACGGGATGTCCAACATTATTGATAGTGAGTAATTGTTCATTATTAATGTATAACAGCAAATAGATACAAAGTAACTAATCAGAACTGTTATGATTCACTTGTAGTTGACATTACAATATTTATTTTTGTCATATCGAACGCATCTTTTACATGTCAACATACTATGACAATTCACGTGACTAGTCGACTTATTTAGCTGTAATGGGTTACCGACATATATTTTTTCTTACCAAGTCGACATGCTGAAAACATGTGTTCCTATGATGATATGATTATCTAACCATTGCCCTTGTAATATAAAGACTAAAGATCGCTGAAAAGTTACGATTGATTTTCTCGGTAGCTTCATTTGGAACACAGGTAAAGTCATGGATTATGATTACGATATCATTAAGATTAAGGTTAGGCTTACGATCATAAAGGTGGGAGCACCTTGTCCTATGATGAGGCTAACAAGACTTTATAATGATATAGGCATAGATGATCACTTCGATACTTGATTGTTGCTTTTGAAGCGTCAAATATCAAATATTTGTCTTTAAAAGGATTCTTATCAGAGATTTTGGGCATATTCGCCTTTTGTAGCCAGCAACATATTGAGAGCAGAATCAATTATCCTCTACTACTTCTACTTCGATCCTTTACACCATCAGGAACCATGTTCACGACAAATCTGGAAAAGATGTACCAATCAAGGAAACTTCATCAAGATCCATGAGAGGTAATAGTAAATAAAGTTGCTTGTTTTCAAACGTTTATTCAATGAGAGAATACATGTACTAGCCTGTATAAATTGAATTAACTTTTGACATATTAAAAAATGTTGTTTGTTCATCTTTATAAATGCACTTTGGTATAGACAGACAAGTGACCAAATAACAGAACTCTGATTTGTCATGTTATTGATGAAATAATAGGTTACGCACACATAAACTAGTAAGCCTAAAACATGTTCATCTTTACAATTGTATAGCATCGTTCAGAAAATATCGACACTAGAAAGTCGTTCAAACATAATGCTTTCAGCACACAGAAAAGTTCCTCAAACCTAGGTTGGACCATCGTGGTAAGGAAGATATTATGTTGACATTCATTACAAATCGATTGCATTAAACTTCATTGTGACGTTTTGAATGAGCTATTGTGAAAATTTAGATATTAATAGTGATTGAAATAAAATAATTCTATAAATTACAACATGTACATAATTTCATTTTATCCATGACAGAGTCGCAATTTTTAGGATTGAGTATGGAGAAAATAAGCACTTTACAGTGTACTCACATGAAATTATCTTCTATTAAACGGGGTATAGTTTTGGTAACAAAAAGGAATCGGCATAAATCCGATTAATATAGTCTCATGTTGTTCACATTGCATTAAAAGATATGTGTGAGAGATTTTGTGATATTCATTTCGCGATTTCCGGTGAATTTCAGTGAAATTTTTAACCCAAATATAATGTAACGTTTTTGAGACCTTTGCTGGGGTGTCCATCCCCGAACTTCCCGCATGAATGAAGCGCAGCGATCTTTGTGTATAAAGTACGCACGCAAGAGAATCCCCATTGGTTTTCCATGTGAACGCCTAGTGCACACTGAGATGAGTCGGATCCCGACTTTATTTTTTCATACCTATATCGTGAAATAAAGAACACTAAAACGAAATTTCATGTAATATAAACTTTTTTTGTGACAGTTATAGGATTCAGTCTTTCATAATATCTAACTGTGAATCCAAATTGAATATTCTTCTCCTAACACTATACACCAGCTTTAACGTCACTTGTAAATTTTATTACGTCTTTTGTTTCTCTTTTAAAAGTTTTTATCTGTCTATACATGCGAGCTGACTAAAGTGTTTAAAACTTAAGGGCTTAAATTTATATTGTCAGTTTTATCAATTTAGATGTTATTTTTCACATGGAATCTATATTTGATATAGACGAATATTTTTTGTATATGATATTTATCCGGTTCCCCTTTTATTATTTAAAAAAAAAAACCTTTTCATGTCTTTAGAATAAACTTCGACATATGAATGTTTTAAGTTCTATCACTACGGTCCTGGTGGATGCCTTTCTCCGGATAATCGTCGCATTAACCATCTTCTTAGCTGGATGTCCGCGTTCTGGTAGCAGGCAACACTATCACTCAACAATTAACACTTGAAGCAGGCAAGCCTGGTGTAATCCCATTCCACCTCTCATTGCCCCAAGATGACGTATCCAATATCTCTCTATATTTCACTTGCGGTTTGAATCTAATCAACGTCCTTTCTGCAGAAAATGGGGTCTATGATATCAACGCGTTCAAGAACCCAACCCAATCTCCAAGATTCACGACATCAGTCGGCAAGGTTGGGCCATCCCTCTATGTTAACCTGACTGTGATTCAGTTGATATTGTAGATGGGGATGTGTACATATTAACAGTATTTATGTTTGAATTGACACGTTTTGGGAAGAATCAGTGAAGAAAGAAATTATCGTACAAACCCCTCTGGGCCTGCAAAATGCTTCCTTACCCTCAGTGAAAGCCTCGATTATCCATATGAAGCGCACTGCCGGGCAACAACGGGAGATGTTGAACACCACCCTTACGTGTTTCAAAACAATCAGAAAGTAGTTGTCAAGGGTGACATAGAGGAGCAAGCAAGGGCAATATTCTTGCTGTCTGACAATTTCCATTTTGGTTGCTGCTCACATGACGCAGAATTTCATGTAGAAGAGGAATTGTGCAATGATTTTGAGTGGTCATTTCGAAAAGAAGTCACCACCACAACAATTGCCAATGTTACTTCACCACCTGCTAGTAGTATAGCTATTATACAGAACATTGAATCTACGCCGTCGTTACATCTCAAAAAGATTCAGGAAGTTGTAGGCTATGCATTGAAGTTTGGCCTTACTTGTACCTGTGCGTATTATTGATGTCTGTTGTTGTCATATAATATATAGAAGAGGAAAGAAAGGATAAAACAAAAAGAAAATACATAAAGAATTTATAGGAGAGAAGAAGAAGAAGGATAAAACAAAGAAATCATAAGAATTATAGGAGAGAAGAAAGAAGGATAAAACAAAGAAATACATAAGAATTTATAGGAGAGAAGAGGAAAGAAGGATAAAACAAAGGAAATACATAAGATTTATAGGAGAGAAGAGGAAAGAAGGATAAAAGCAAAGAAATACATAAGAATTTATAGGAGGAGAGAAAAGAAGGATAAACAAAGAATACATAAGAATTTATAGGGAGAGAAGAGGAAAGAAGGATAAAACAAAGAAATACATAAGAATTTATAGGAGAGAAGAGGAAAGAAGGATAAAACAAAGAAATACAAGAGAAATGGTAGACAAGATGATGAAAGAAAGATAACACAAAGTAATACATTAAAATGATAGAAAAGAAGGTAACAGAAAGACAAAACAAAGAAATACATAGGAATTGGTTTAAAGAAGAAGAAATACAGAGGAGATACACAGAAATGCTATTCACCGTCGTCTTCGCAGACTGCGAAAGCGCTTACAAATCACGACGGTAGTGCGAGTGCGAGGAGAGTACGGTCGATTAAACCCACCGTCTTGTTACCTACCGTACTGTTCCCGAAAACTCATTAATAACATCTGCAAATGAGACTTAATTATGCCTTGCAACGTAAGGATATGAGTGTTCATTAACTGTTGCTGATATAAAAAATTATAGGCAAGCTTGCTACACACGTAAACTACTCCCGTAATTACAAGTACTACTCACACACACACACACACACACACAAACAAAAACGGATGGCATCGATGATTTTTGGCTTTAAACATCGTTAAATAATACATAACCTTTATATCATGTATACAGCATTCATCCTCATCTATCAGTGTTAACTAATAAATTCCTGGCTTAGCTGCCATTCTACACAATTCGATGATTTTTGTTTTCATATCGGTACCAATTTCCTAAGTTTATAATGAAAAGTTATGTTTTGAGAAAAACGATGGTGAGTAGTGTGATAATAATAATTATAATATTTAGTAACATGTATAAATGATACAAGATAAAAGAGGAAACATCCACAAATATAGCTTGGTCGTGTTCCGTCATAAGTGTGGTTACTTGGTTTGTTAATTTTACCCACATTATATACATATTTCTTATACATGTCTTTAAAAAAAAAAAATCATATTTCGTTGATAGAGCTCGACAGTTTTATATTGAATGATGTGTTATTCTGTTAATTTTATAACTGTTATTTGTTATGTTAATTTTATGTATATTTACTGTAATGTTTATTTTTTATGTATTTCTGTTGTATTGATGATAATCCGAAAATTCAGATGTTTGTTGTTGTTGTTTTTTGTTTTGTTTTTGTTTTTGTTTCTTTTTTTTTTTTGGGGGGGGGGTTAAAAAATTGATTGGATTGGATTTTGATTGGATTAACGTTAGTATCTAAATACACACATTAAACAAAACATACATGTACGATACAAAAGAATGCAACTGACAAACCAATTTGCATCTCATTTATTGTTGAATATAATTTCATTGTAAAGCAATGATACTATTATATCTGTACCGTAAAGTCTGCAAAGTTTCGTTATATTATGCTATCATATATACGATGTAAATAAGGACCGGTAAACATATCTATTCGTGTTTGTTATTTCCACAATGCCATTTATAGTACCGTCGTTTTTAATTAATTTGCATCAATGTTCTGTGTAATTAATGTCATCTAGAAAGGAAGTATTTTGTTACGAACGTTGAAAGCTAATCCACAGCCTATTTTAACGGATGGTATATACAACTGATGACATTTTCTGTGAAATATTCAGGTTATTATTACACCTCTGGCAGAAAAGTTTAATATTCTTTTATTTCTATACTTTGTATTTCTCGCCAGCATTAAAAAAAATATATATGTGAGGATTGTGATACTTTGATTTAGAAAAATGTAAAACAATTTCAAATTGTATAAAAAGAAGGAATTGATTAAACTGCTTATCTAAGAAAAGAGAACTATTGGAGTAACATGAAGTCCAAAAGATCCTGAGCTGGCGAAAAGTTCAGGCTCTGTTGATGCTGATGATGAAGCGATGGCTTTGTTCTGAGAACAAAATCTCAATGTCTTTTTCAAAGGTATCTCTGTATCATATTTGTGTCATTTATTGTTTAGTTAGCTTTATTCCCGAATAATTTTTATCTTTCATACCGGTGCGGCGGGACCCATTAAAGTCACCTCGGTCGTAGATAAGTCTCAAAGTGCCCCCTGTAAAAAAATTGTGATCTAACATGTACAACAATTGAATTTATTGATATTGCTATTTCTAAATGCCTTTAGTATCGTTGTGTTTTTTATTATTTGTATTTGGTTGTGACTTATTAATGCACCCAAGAAATTAATATTTTCAACGAACATTTTTAGTTAATCTGAAATGTATTTTGATGAACTCTATGTAGCAAATTTTATTTTCTGTGACGAGACTGATGAAACAGTCCAGTTACAATTACTGTACGTCCAAAAAGGGAAAGCTATATATGTATGTGTCAAGCAAATGTCAATGTTATTTGAATTATCTTACTTTGTATTTCTCGGCAACATATTTTTGTAACGAAAATGTAACGTGTTTACTCCAATTTTATATATATTTGGTCATATTTGGATAAAAAGTTAACCCTTAAAAAAAATTATTGTTTATATCAAAATCAAGAATAATGACGGAGAAAGAGAAATTGTAAAATTGAACTATATTGTGAGTGATTTTTTAATGCCGATGATGTGTCAATAGCATTCTGAAAAACATAAAATTCGTCTCTTTTTCAAATCAATTTATAAATATAATCGTGTTGACTCTTGTCCATTTTTATATAGTTAAATGAATGAACTTTAGTATTTATACATTAACACTTTTCGTAATATACGTATTACCTTTATGCACCTATTATGTCACAAACATATAAATTTCAAGAATACCCCATATTCAAAAACACAATATTTTGACAAAGGACAAAACCAGATAGTAATTTACTTAGTAACAACTGCATTTTAGACAATTTCTTATAAATTTTTATTGATGCGATATGGGCATTGAGTTCGACATTGTCATATTCCAATAAATGTAACACCTCCATCTGGTATGATTAACAAAGAATACTAGTGTATCGAACCACACACAATGCATATTATTATAGTTTAAACATGTTGCAACCGTAAAACTACTATCTACAGCATGTGAAGCAATTAAGTAATTTACACTCAAACTTTTATGTCAAATAATGATACTGTATACTGCAAATACTAGCAACTCGAGTCATTGTGATTAGTATTTGTTTAAGTGTAAAAAGCGAAACAAATATTAATATTATCGTAAACAAACTTTTTTTAAACCTACTTTTAAACAAATTAGTTAATCTTCTTTATAAAGCTTTGTATTAAAATATATTTTCAAAAGTGTGTAAATGTAGTTGCTATATAAATGCTAGATTGATACGACAGAATAATAAATTACGATTGTTTCCCTGAATATTACTAATAAACATTGCTTCAATTTTTGTGCTTATTTGTTTAATAACGTCACATGTAAAGGCACCAGGTGATTTAGTGCCTTTAATGTGCATATTTTACATCTACCCACACACCCATACTCACAAACACACACACACACACACACACGACACAAACACACACAATTTACAAGTTGGACAATTGAAGAGCTTCGTTCCAAAAGAGACTAAATTCGTATTTGACCAAAGTTCTTTTTTTTTAAAAGCTTAAGATAATCACCTAATACAAGGGATTAAAATGCCCAACATCGCATTTTGATGTTTCGAATTTCTGTTTAATTCCAAAAGGGACTAAATCTACCCTGTGGATTCTTAATATCATAACTATTACTAGTATGTTCCCAAAGGATATAATGCCGAATTTCGCACACAAGCTGTAGATACTGATTTAGGATCTTGAAAGAAAATTTGAATAAATTTAATTAATTTTTAAAGATTTTATGAAAATTCTTTGATTTGGTCGCTTCTGGAATGATTATTTGAACCGACTGAATATAAGACTTTTTTGGGTGAAATAAAAAATCTTCAAAATTTATTATTTTCACTTTTATTCTATTCATACACTTTCATAAAATCATCGAAACACATTTTTCAGCTGACTAAAAACTGCAGTTAAGCGAAAATGTGATTTTTATAAGAAAAATAGACGATTTACGGGAGTTTCATTCCAAAAGGGACTAAATCCATAAAGATTAAAATTTCAACAATTTATTTAGAATTGAAATTTACAGCTAGATTTTTAAAATCGTTATGAAAATGGTCGTAGACATGTGTATTAACATGTGTAACAATATGAAATCATATGGTACAGGGGCCGCGGAGCGTTTTTGAAAGTGGAAAGGCTGAACAGGCATTTTTGTACACCTTTGCTGACAAAAAAGTGGGGGGGGGGGGGCTACAGCCCCCCCCCCCCCAGCACCCCGGCTCCGCGGCCCCTGTGGTACACGGTAAAGTGATGAATTAGAAATCAGTGATTTCCTCGAAATCTCTAAAATTGGATTTAGTCCCGTTTGGAAAGAAACTCTTCAATTCTCAACTTTGTGACATAATAATGATGTCCATAATAATATTTCTATTCACACATGAGGGGAATGAGAGGAGTCCTGAAAAGAACAGCCGATACTTAAAGGAGAATTTACCCTTTATAGAAAGTTGGCTTACTGTGGATGCAGAAAAAATCAAATAAGCACATCGTTGAAGATTTGGTAAAAATCGGATAAATGATAAGTAAGTTATGAGTATTTGAATGTTTAGATCTCTGATGACATGGGAAATCTCCCTTCGGCAACACGGTCACCATTTGTGATGTCATATAGGGAGAATTCCCCATAATATGGTGTGCACAAAAACGATTCAAAATGTCTCTTTATGTTCATTCTAATGATAGAACAGATTTTGTGTACATGATTTATTATGTGTTTTATATATTTACATGTCATACATAAAACATTTTTATATTCTACCTTTAGAATTGAGAAAAATTAGTGAAATGTGTACAATAGATATGGGTAAGATCCCCCTGCATTACATCGTACATCATGGTAGCGTTGCCAATTGGAGAATCTCCATATCATTAGTGATCTTACGTCTAAAAAAATTATATCTCTCTTATTCATTGTCTGATTTTTCTAAAACTTTCACCAATATGTCTTTGGGGTTTGTGTTCACTGAAGCCAAATTTCTCTTAGGGGATAATTCCCCTTTAAGTAATATTTCCTCAAACTTTCAAGTTGCCCATTCGGGTAGCATTCATTCATAGCTTTCTAGAAATTCAGTTACGTTCAACAGAGCCTAATATGCATAATAACCTACGAGTAACCGCGCTAGTTGGGGTGAACGTGCACACCCAGCCTACGCCCTTGCCCTAAAGATCTATCGTATAACGTACACATTTTTAGTCAAGGGATTGGTTAAAACAAATGCTTTTGTTTGCTTCACACCTTCATCGCTTAACTGATTGAACAATCTTTGACCTATAATATCTGCTCCCTGTAGTACGCGCAACAGATTCCACCACATCCTGGTTTTCATAACTATTATCCTGTCTTGGAATATTGTTCTACATCGAGGGCGTGTTTAGACTTGCATTACAGGAACGCGACCCACTTTCTTCACTTTGAATCGTGCTATTAGAGAATGATTGCCCTTCATCAGAATCGTCTTCCTCCATGTAGCTGTCAACAAGCATATGCCTTCGGTCAGTCTCACAACGCACAGGACATTGACAATGTCCGCGTGGCTTGGAGTTATCTAAATCAGCATTTGGTATTTCATAGACAGGACTGTCCCCTAAGCTATGGGAAGTTAAATCAACGTGCGATGTAGAATCGGCTCCGGGTATGGCATCTGATTTAACACTGACGGATTCAGTTAAAAGACTTCTCCGGGCTGGAGATTTGCATTATTAGAAAAATAAAGTAAAATCTAAAAAGCACAACACTGAAAATTTCATCAAAATCGCATCACAAATAGCAAAGTTATGAATTTTCTTAGGTTTTGAATTTTTTTAGGAAACAGTTTTTGCCATCTTCAAATTGGCAAACTGATGATGTCTCAGTCCCACTACTTTCTTTGTATTTTATTGTATGAAATACCAATTATCAAGATTTTCTCCCCCAAGGACATAAAAACAGGGATTAATCCTTGTGGAATGTTCAAGGTCACTAGTGCTTCTACCTATTTCAGTATGTGGGATAGATTTTCTGTATATGCAATATATGAAAAAATGAGAAAATAGGATTTTATATAATAAAATACACAAGAAGAAGGGGGACTGTGACATCATCATTTTGCTCATTTGAATATTCAAATATTCAAATGAGACGATATGACAATGCCAAGAACTGTTTTACGAAAAAAATTCAATACCTAAAAAAATGCATAACTTTGTTATTTTTCATCCGATTTTGATTGAAATTTTCTGTGTTGTGCTTGTTAAATTTTACTTTACTTTACAAAACTTTTTATTTCAGCCCGGAGTCCTCCTTTAACCGTACACCTGTGTCATGTGTGTCGTATGTGTTTCTTTTTTGACCTCCTGCAGATTGTAAACTTTGTGACATCAATATCAGGGGCGCGGAGCCGGGGGGGGGGGCTGGGGGGGGGCTGCAGCCCCCCCCCCCCCCCACTTTTTTCAGCCAACGTGTACAAAAATGGAAAAATGACCATATATTTGTGATTTTTAGCCTGTTCAGCCCCCCCCCCCCCACTTTGGGCTCAGCCCCTCCACTTTCAAAAACGCTCCGCGGCCCCTGATATTAACAACGACGACGCAGAACAATAGGCTCGTTAGAACAAGTCCAATTGCAATGGGCACATTATTAAAACGTTAATGGAATAATCATTGTGTTTCGGTGTGTGAGGATTCGTTATCTGCTTCAGTCGTAATTGCACCAGTTGTTTCTTGCGAAAATTCTATGACAATCATTGGGCCGTCCGATCAATTACATGGGCTAGCCTGCATGCCACAAATCGGATTTCTGAATGTATGATATTACATGCATCAATGCCCGGTCCCTTTACTTCAAGTACACTATAAACAATAAGATGATTTTTTTTCCCTTCGGCGAGTTAAAGGACTCCTCCGGGCTGGATTTTGCATTATTAGAAAAATAAAGTAAAATCTAAAAGGCACAACACTGAAAATTTTATCAAAATCGGATCAGAAATTAGCAAAGTTATGAATTTTCTTAGGTTTTTGAATTTTTTTAGGAAACAGTTTTTGCCATCTTCAAAATGGCAAACTGATGATGTCTCAGTCCCCCTACTTTCTTTGTATTTTATTGTATGAAATACCAATTATCAAGATTTCCTGCCCCAAGGACATAAAAAGAGGGATTAATCCTTGTGTGAATGTTCAAGGTCACTAGTGCTTTGACCTATTTCATTATGAGGGATAGATTTTCTGTATACGCCAATATATGAAAAAATGAGAAAAATAGAATTTCATATAATAAAATACACATGAAGTAGGGGACTGTGTGTTGCACCACAAATTGTCACCCCCCGACAAATGGGCGACAATTTGTGCAAAAACTGACACCACAAATTGTCACCCCACACAAAGTGTCGCCTAATTTTCGAAGGCGACAATTTGTGCTGCACGTGCCTATGGGGCGCCAACTGTTACCCTTATTTTTCGCGTATAAAACTACCCCATTTTGTAACAAAATTCGCACAAAATCATCTTTTGTAACAAATTAATGTTGAAAAATTTATTTTGTGACAAAATTAACTAAAAAAAATTATTTTGTAACAAAACTTATTTTTTGTTTCCTTATTTTGTAACAGAATGAACTTTGTTACAAAAAAGAAATTACAAAATTCATTTTGTTACAAAAAAAAATACCAAAATTGTTTTTGTTTACAAAAAAAATGACAAAAGTTATTTTGTTACAAAAAATAATGACAACATTTATTTTGTAACAAAATTATTAAGACAAAACTCATTTGTCTATTAGTAATTTTATTTTGGTACAAAAGATATTTTGTTACATATAAAATGGGTTTTGTAGTGACATAACATATTTTTGTCCAAGTACGGAATTCATCCGTCGACAGAATTGGTTCTGTACTTTACAGAATTACACTTGGTCAACAAAATTCTTACTGTCCGTCTACCAAAGTCGTTTCTGTTAAAGGGACTCGTAATTGATAAAACATGGGGAAATCACCTTATCTCGGATGAAATAATAACATTCCAATCAGAGCCTGAGGCGTTGTTGCGTAATCTCCAGCGACAACCCGTCTGAGGTAATCCGGTAATCCTTCATGTGCATAGACTAACTGACCAGAATTCAGAAGTAATCTAACCTATGTTTTGTTTTTTAAATGGAGCATTATACAAGTCCTTTCTTTGAATTTATACGGAAGAGACCCGTTGAAGATCTATTGTTGATGAATCGAGAAGCCGAAAGCTACTGACCCGACTGAGCTCACTGACTTCGGCCAACTTCGTCATGTTTGTTGCTTTAGAATGTTAATCCCCATTAGTCCGACCCATGCGTAAGCCTGACTGACATTGTTTACAAGTCAATGGAGCTCAGGAAAAACGCGCATTCCCACGATTCCGAGTTTCAGGGACTTTAACAAAAGCATTTTGTCCTGTAGATCATTCTATTCTGTTGACAAAAATAGACCCTCACGAATATAATGTCCACATAGGTCCACTTACTTGCTTATCCCATTAACATATCAACAAGTGAGAACCTCTAGTATTCAGTCATATTCCCATTGCGGGACCATAAGCGTGTGTAGAAACGACCGTCTTTGCCATTTCATACAATGCAGTACCGTGGGAATGTGACTGGAGCTGGAGCAGAAAAGCTCGAGGGGATATTACATAATCTGCGGGCGGCAGCGTGTCTGGGGAAAGCCAAGGCCAAACCTTGATTGTTTTAAAGGTTAGTCTAACACACCAGGCAGGGGTTTATGTTTTTATTTTCTGGATGTTATACTGACCTTTATACTTTCAAGGAAGATATAAAAAGAGGGAATCCAAGGTAATCACACCTTTTTTTTCTTCTATATTCCTATTGTGTTCTCCTCTTTTCTATCGTTTCATGTAGACCCTCATGCTTTTTGCTTTACTAATAGTATTTCCCATTCAAAATTGGAATTTTGTTACTCAAGTCGATAATCGGGACATTCTAAATAGGACTTTTTTGGGCTCTCATTAGGATTTCCACAGTTTAAATTCCCTTTCCCACAGTATGAAATGTGTGTTTTGGATATTCGAATTCCAAAAAAAAAAAAATGCACATTTGATTACTGGAAAATGGAATTTGAAATTATAACAGAGCCCGACGTCCCTACAAATCGGGATGACCCGATTATCGTATATAAATAACTAACTTCTTAATTTGACTGGGAAAATCCTACAATGTCCTTCATAAAGGTGGAGTATTTTGTTTAATTATGCGCTATATAGCAACATGATTATGCTTCAGCTTTAATTTCTTGAATATTTGTCCCTACTTTTACTTTTTGGGACCCTTGCCATGTATTCAACATTCTCCCAACCCTTCCCAGGGATTGTTTTCAACAACAAAAAATAATAATAATTATTAATATTATTATTATTATTATTTGATACGATAATGGGGTCATCCCAGTTTATAGGAACGCTGGGGTCTTATTACAATTTCGAAAGTTAAATTCCATTTTCCAGTAATCAAAATGTGCATTTTTTTCGGAATTCGAAAATAAAAAACACACATTTCATCCTGGAAAAGGGAATTTGAACTGTGGAAATCGTAATGAGAGCCCAAAAAAAGTCCTATTTAGAATGTCCCGATTATCGACTTGAGTAACAAAATTCCAAATTTGAATGGGAAATACTATTAGCAAAGCAAGAAGCATGAGGGTCTATATACATGAAACGATTAGAAAAGAGGAGAACACAATAGGAATATAGAAGAAAAAAAAGGTGTGATTACCTTGGATTTCCCCTTTTTATATCTTCCTCTGGAAGTATAAAGGTCAGTATAACAATCCAGAAAATAAAAAACATAAAACCCCTGCCTGGTTGTGTTAGACTAACCTTTTAAAACAATCAAGGTTTGGCCTTGGCTTTCCCCCAGACACGCTGCCGCCGCCGCAGATTATGTAATATCCCCTCGAGCTTTCTTGCTCCAGCTCCAGTCACATTCCCACGGTACTGCATTGTATGAAATGGCAAAGACGGTCGTTTCTACACACGCTTATGGTCCCGCAATGGGAATATGACTGAATACTAGAGTTCTCACTTGTGATATGTTAATGGGATAAGCTAAGTAAGTGGACCTATGTGGACTATTATTCTGTGAGGGTCTATATTTTTGTCAACAGAATAGAATGATCTACAGGACAAAAATGCTTTTGTTAACAGAAACGACTTTGGTAGACGGACAGTAAAGATTTTGTTGACAAGTGTAATTCTGTAAGGTACCAGAACCAGTTCTGTCGACGGATGAATTCCGTACTTGGACAAAAAATGTTATGTCACTACAAAACCAATTTTATATGTAGCAAAATATCTTTTGTTACCAAATAAAATTACTAATAGACAAAATGAGTTTTGTCTTAATAATTTTGTTACAAAATAAAATGTTGTCATTATTTTTGTAACAAAATAACTTTTGTCATTTTTTTGTAACAAAAACAATTTTGTATTTTTTTTTGTAACAAAATGAATTTTGTAATTTTCTTTTTTTTAACAAAGTTCATTCTGTTACAAAATAAGGAAACAAAAATAAGTTTTGTTACAAAATAATTTTTCAACATTAATTTTGTTACAAAAGATGATTTTGTGCGAATTTTGTTACAAAATGGGGTAGTTTTATACCGAAATATAAGGTAACAGTTGGCGCCCCATACGTGCCGGTCTAAATTTTACCAAATGTGCCAATTTGTGTAGGCAAATAAAACATAGAACCACATATTGTCGCCCATTACACAATTGTCTTCAACCCCTGTCTGGTGTGTAATGTATGTACGCCCTGGTGTGTTGTCGTGTTTGTGGTAAAATTGTGTGCGCTGTGTTAGAGGTGAGTGTTGTGGGTGTGGGTGTTTATATGAGTGAGTACATTTTTTTTTCTGGGAGGGGTGGTTGTTCTAAACAGCAGTTGGTCAAACTCTCTGATCGTCTAATACCATATGCCCTAAACCTATTTGGTCTAGTAACACTTCTACTTCGTTCTAATTATTGCTTGGTCTCATGACCAATAGCAAAGTTCATATTCTGATTTATGGGATAAAATAGAACAACAATAATTTTGATTATCAAAGCTGTAATATGACTAATCAAAACAGAGGTCAAGACACACGTAGAAAGTTTAAGGAATACGTAAGGGCCAAATTTTCTTTAATAACATAATAAATTTGATAACAACAGTTCTACATGACCCCTGATCCCATGAACACACACACACATACACACACACACCCTCACCCCTGAGAAACATACACAGTTTCTTACATGAACTTTTTTGTTTGTATTTATGGAGACAAGTTAGTTAAGTGTTGGTGTGTTAAAAGTCTGGAATGATCACATTACCCTAATTAGAAAATTCCCTTGTGGCCTTGAACAAGAAATAATATGCATCGAAACCGGGCGACAGTTTGTGGTGTCACGTCCTCCACAAATTGTCGTCTAAATTAGGTGACAATTTGTGGTGGAGTGACAATTTGTGGTGTCCAGTTTTGCACAAATTGTCGCCCACTTGTCGGGGGGTGACAATTTGTGGTGCAACAACTGTGACATCATCATTTTGCTCATTTGAATATTCAAATATTCAAATGAGACAATGAGACAATGCCAAGAACTGTTTTACGAAAAAAATTCAATACCTAAAAAAAAATGCATAACTTTGTTGTTTGTTGTTGTTTTTTCAGCCCGGACTCCTCCTTTAACAATATCGTGAACTCCTATTATTTCGGCGAAGATACGGCCATCTAGATACCATCTAAATGTAGTTTCTTCAATACGATCCAACTCAGTCAAGCATTTGAAAGTATCTAAAGAGCAATCATAGCCATAGAGAAGGACTGGCACTCCAATCTCGTTCATCCCGGGTAAATACACTGTTCGTCATAAAGGTGGAATATTTTTTTCTGGCTGAAGCGACATTATGTTGCTCCGGTTTTAATTTCTTGAATGTGTTTGTCACCGCTTTCACTATCTGGGATCCTGGGTATATTTTGGAAGTTCCCTCAACCCTTCCCGGGGATTTTTCTTCAAAAAAGTTTGTCACCCCCAGAAGATGGCCATTATCGTCATTTTTTCTTATTTTTGGGGCCCTTTTTTTTGTTAACGCGACCCACCAAGCCCCCCTCAGTCCTACCACAAGGAAACACTTCTGACATGGAGATTTGTTATTGTTCTTTAAATTAAATCTAGATGTATAATTACAGGCTCGACTCTTTTGGCTAGGGGAGGGGTCAAAATTTATTTTGGATGGGGTTCAACATTCATTTTATTCAATTTTACATCATGGAAATTTCTATCTTCCCTAAATTGTGTTGTAAAATCTCAACCAAACATAAATCAAAATAAAATATTATCAATGATGACTATTTACAGCCTTGTCATCAAGGCTAAACAAAATTTTAGGGGAAAATGATGATATTTTACAGTTAAAGTTTGTTTTTCATTTCTTTTGTTTTCAGCATAAAGATTGAATAAAATATTCCAAATTTTCACCAATCTCGTTTTTTACTTCAACCCCTCCCCTAGACAAGAGACCTAAGCCTGTCCCCAGAAATATAGATTTAACTTAAAGAACAATATAAAACAGTGCACCTCAGTCGCGTTTCCTGGGGGTAGGACTGAGGGGGGCTTGATCGGCCGGGAAAATAAAAAGGGGCCCCAAAATGAGAAAAAATGACAAAAATGGGCATCATGGGGGTTGACAAAACTTTTTTGGAAAAGGGTCCACGTGAAAGGTTGGGAGAATGTTCAAGATATAGCCAGGGTCCCGAAAAGTAAAAGCAGGGACAAACATACTCAAGAAATAAGAGTAAAAGCAAAATCATGTCGCTATAGCGGCAAAAAAATATTCCACCTTTATGACGGACAGTGTATGTTGAATTCGATTGGCAGACATCTAATATTGACTCATTTGCGTACCTTGCATTTATCATTGTCTTATTTTGTGATGTTGCGACGTCATTTGATACCTCACAAGATACCTTTAGTGTTTCATCGTTTTGAATTACACCAATTATAATTGTTACATTCTGTGAATCTGATGTGCATTGGCATGATTGGGAGAAGAGTTCTTCGGGAAAGCAGGTCCATTTGTATCGTATTATTTCAGGGAATGCACTAGCAACACATTGAAGTGTCATTTCAGTAACAACTGGCCATAACATCTCAGTTTTAGAAGGGGTGACAACTACCATAGGTGCATGAATGACAGTGTATGGACCAAGGGAACAGTTCACCTGCTCGTCAGGAAACGCGTCGTTCTCTGCAACACAAATAAGTACTTTCTTGTGGAGCGCTGGTGTCACATTGACGTAGAGTCTGTTATGTCCAAAAATTGAGTCCCGTGAGATTTTCGTGCCAAAAGCGATTTTATGAGCTAACTTTGTCAATTTGGGGGTGCTTAATCCAAAAAACTTTGGTACCAATTTTTTCGACCACGTCTTAGGCCGCCATTTTGAATTTCAAAATGGCCGCCATAAAAAATTGTATTTTGACCTATATCTTGTGAGATATTTAGGCTATATTGGTTTTCCTGACCTTATTTTGTCAATTTGGGGGTGCTGAATCCAAAAAACTTTGGTACCAATTTTTCCGACCATGTCTTAGGCCGCCATTTTGAATTTCAAAATGGCCGCCATAGAAAATTGTATTACCTATATCTTGTGACATATTCAAGCCAAATTGGTTTTCTTGACCTAATTTTGTTGATTTGGGGGTGCTGAATCCAAAAAACTTTAGTACCAATATTTCCGACCACGTCTTAGGCCGCCATTTTGAATTTCAAAATGGCCGCCATAGAAAACTTTATTACCTATATCTTGTGAGATATTCAAGCCAAAGAGGTTTTCTTGACTTAATTTTGTCAATTTGTGGGTGCTGAATTAAAAAAACTTTGGTACCAATATTTCCGAACACGTCTTAGGCCGCCATTTTGAATTTCAAAATGGTCGCCATAGAAAATTGTACTACCTATATCTTGTGAGATATTCAAGCCAAAGTGGTTTTCTTCTCCTAATTTTGTCAATGTGGGGATGCTGGATCAAAAAAACTTTGGTTCCATTTTTTTCGACCACGTCTTAGGCCGCCATTTTGAATTTTAAAATGGCCGCCATACAAGAAACTTGTATTTTAACTTATATTTTTTTCATAAGGGCATTTATGAAGGTTTGAATGTGGGACAAAGAAACATAATTTTGATGTTCACATTATGATACATGTTCTTCGGTCATTATGATCTATTTCATCTTGACATTCATAATGACTACCATATCTAAATCATTCAGCCTTGGGATCGAATGACCTGTAATGGTTGGCACTTGTAAGGATGGCCACCACATTGGAATTCAAAATGGCCGACCTAGAAAAACATGAAATGCTAATTCAGTTGCAATGTTATAAATGTAAATT
>CALNVZ010000218.1:10766494-10782528 GCA_940671915.1 Paracentrotus lividus
AGCCATATCTAAACTGCTACAGTTACGGTCCTGACAGGAAACTTTACTGGGCAGACAATTCACCGGGTAAGGCAAATATTACAGTCTCCATTATACCTCAATCTCCCCCTCTCTCTCTCTTGTATGCCCGCTATTTCCCTTGTCAACTTTTACAGTTCAACATGTTTTTCCTGAATTAATTTAAATTGTTTTGTTTTGCTTTAACCACCCCCCCCCCCAAAAAAAAATAGAATAAATTTTTTAAAAAATAGAGTAATAATAATAATAATAAATAAATAAATGAATAAATAAAATGAATGAATTAAATTTTTAAAACTGTCTATTTCTGATTTTTTTAAATATATATTCCATTAATTTTCAAACATATGTACTCACTAACACCAAAACGAAAAGGGTGTTCAGAATCTAAAAAAAGCATGTCTCGTAGTTTTGGCATAATAAATATTATCATCAATTATTTGAAGTACACTGAGATCATAATTAGAACAGATATTAACCTAAATAGCACTCTTTTGTCGTAATAGTCTTAGAGATAGATTGATAAATACACTGTCCGTCATAAAGGGTGAATATTTTTTCCCCGCTCTAGCAACATGATTTTGCTCCGGCTTTAATTTCTTGAATATGTTTGTCCGTGCTTGAACTTTTCGGGACCCTGGCTATATTTTGAACATTCTTCTAACCCTTCACGCGGATTTTTTTTTTTTCCAAAAAAGTTTTGTCAACCCTCATGATGCCCATTTTTGTCATTTTCACATTTCTAGGACCCCATTTTATTTACCCCGCCGACCAAGCCCCCTCAGTCCTACCCCCAGGAAACGCGCCTGAGATGTATTGTTTGTAATTTTCTTTAAGCTAAATCTAGATTTACGAGGGAAGGCTTAGGTCTCCTGTCTAGGAGGGGGGGGGAGGGGTTGAAGCAAAAAATGTGATTGGTTAAAATTAGTACTATTTTATTCCACCTTTTGCTGAAATAAAAATAAATAAAAAACAACCTTTAACCTTAATTTTATTCATTTCCCCCTATTTCTTTTTTAGCCTTGATGACAAGGGGCTACATGGTTAACTATAGAATAATATTTTATATTGATTTATGTTAACCCTAAAAGGCCTGGGTTTTTTGGTCAACCTTATGACTGGAGGGGGGGGCGGATTCCGCCCCCCCCCCCCCCCCTCAGATCTCGGCTGTTGACCACGCGATCGCGACGAAAATCGCCACGCACGTCACCCAGGACGTAATCTCCAAAATTGCATTGTCAAATGTTCCGAAAAATATTTGGTATTAAATAATTATGCTAATTTATGCATAAATTTACACATTGCTCTAATTCATTAAATAAAGCTCCAAAGCTGTTAATTTTTTATTTATAAACTCTTTGTAAGATTCTGATGAAATGGATTTCAAAAAAAATTCTGTATCAAATTTCATTTCTTATGTATTTCATTGTTTTTTCAATTTCTTATGTATTTCTTTGTTTTTCGACTTTTTGTTTTCTATTGTTTTTTCGATGAGAATTGTCGGCGACATTATCACGACCACAAAGAACAAAAAACTAATTGATTTGAAGCAGTAGAAGTAAAAATAATCATACATTTATGAATATTGACTTGAAATACATTTGTATTGGATTTGTACACAAAATCACGTTTTGAGCAATTTTCGGTCTGACGAGCATGCAGAAAATGTTGCGTAACTTTAGAACCGCATACCCGGGCGTCGCAAATTTGGTCTTAAAAGTTGCGAGAGACTTAAAAGAAAAAAGTCATGAAACCGTGTGTCAATAGCTTTATGCTTTTTTGAGATCTCGCGCGAAACGTCGAGGGGGGGGGGGCGGAATCCAACCCCCCCCCCCAGGCCTTTTAGGGTTAAGCTGAAATTTTACAATACAATTTGGGGAAGATAGAATTTTCATGTGTAGAAATGTAAAAATCAAGTTAAACCCCAATCAAAATAAATTTTGACCCCTCCCCTAGACAAAAGAGTCTAGGCTGTAACCATAAAACTAGGTTTAACTTAACAATAACAACTTTACACCTCAGACATTTTTCCTTGGGTAGGACTGTGGGGCCTTTGTGGGTCGCGTAAAAACAAAAGGAGCCCCAAAATAAGAAGAAAAAATACAAAATGGCCATCTTGGGGTGACAAACTTTTTTAAAGAAACATCCCGGAAGGAATGAGGGAACGTCCAAGTTAGCCAGGATCCCGCAGATTGAAGCGGTGACGAGCACATTCAAGAAATTAAAGCCAGAGCAACATAATGTCGCTGGAGACAGAAAAAAAATATTTCACCTTTATGAGACGAACAGTTATAATTATCATTGCACGTAACTGATCAAAACCAATTCCCGTCTACAAAATTACTATGTGCATGAATGACTACGTTATGTTATTCATAATGTTTCTATTTCAGATCTCCTCAATGAGAAATACACTATCAACTATGTTAACGGCCTCATGGGACAACAATACCCTGATTTTAAAGTGCTCTTTGCCAAGTGTATGATCGAGGCTATCTCGATCGGCAACTTTGATGACGTAGCAACAGGTTACCACACTCATTTCTTATAAGAATCCTCTTAAGATGTTCAAATCGTACGAGAACTCAGCAACGCGTAGTTCCGATCGACTTTAGGAACTTCCGGAACATCTATCATGACTTGGAGAAGTTTTACAATCACGTGACCAATGTGCTTGGCCAATCAGCTCCTCCGATAATTGACTCGGACGATCTCTCACGCAACCTTGAAGCGGTTCTCTCAAAGTATTGCGAGTTGCTTGGCATCCATACACTCCTCGGATGTTAAAATGGGAGAGCGTAAGCAGCGCAGGTGTCTTGGGGTGGGAGTGTATAGATGTAGGGGTGATCTCTCAAGACGTAGAGAGTCTTTCTTGTCCAAGGCTTTCAGGACAACCGGTTTTGGAGACGGTCCGAGAAGCAGGAAAATGACGAAAAGGAGTTTTCAGCGGACGTAAGAGAGTGTGCAGAGCATGCCTTGCCAGCGTATGAGAGATTGTCAAACTGCGCATTAAAGTTTAGCCGAACAATTACTATTATGAAAGTATCGTGGTAAATGTGGTCTCATCATACTGGTTCTAAATGTTCGGAGATGATTAAAAAAAAGAGTTCCTCATAAACAAAACAAGATTTCACATCATCAGCTACATTGTTAGAATATGTTACACACATAACAGGAATGATAATAGAGCAAGAGAGATAAAAAGAGGAAAATTTTTTTAAAGAATCGGAAAATAGCTCTTTCCCGTTTTCTTCTTTTCCATAAAGTTCAAAAGGTAAATAAATTTTCTAAATCGGTTTACAGTTAAAACGCAATTAATGGGAGTTTTCGATTTGTGTCGACGTTCCAACGGAACAAGGTTGAAAGGCAACGAATGGAAGCTTTGACAAACAATCATAATAATAACGATGTCTTCTTCACGCGTAACGCTCAAGCTCCTCTAGTTATATTACTAGTATGAGAATTTAAAGTGCTTCATCTCAGCTGACAACTCAACCGTAAGATGTAGCGATCGATGAGCGTCATGCGTAAAGAAGCCACCATTATCATTAAAATTATTTCTCAAAAGCTGCCATTCTTTATCTCTCAACCTCGTTCAGGGGGGTACTTCATCAAAGGACTTGTCGGACATTTTATCAGACAAATTTGCTCTCAGCCAATCAGATGCAATCTTTTCAGTAGCTTATAACAGCTTGTCGGATAAAACATCCGACAAGTCCTTTGATGAAATGCTCCTCAGGAGGCACATCGACACAAAACGAAAACTCCCTAATGCCAGGGTGGACAGCCGTCTAAAGCAGGATGTTGGCACACATAATGCAATATAACATGCATGAACGCGTATATTGTGGCATGAGAATTGTGATTAATGGATGAATATTTAAGAGATTTTAGACAACGGGTGCATACATATACAATTTTTGATATGATAAAAAGACATATAAAAGAATTATATATATATATATATATATATATATATATATACACAATTTATTAACTTTAATGATTTTTTTTTTTAAAGAGACTCATATAATATCATACACACAAAAAAAGAGAACTTGCATATATGAGTGATCACACTCAAATATCCAAGTATTTTTGACAATATAGTGACACACATCCATGAGTGCTTTCACTCAATAAAGCTACTTTGAAAACGCACCTAATCGAGTATTTTAAATTTGACAATATAGTAACACACCAAAATGAGTTTATTTAATTAACTCATTTTATTGAGTAACATAACTAATTGTTTTGAGTACATTGCACAAACTAATCTAGTGAGTAACGCTTTACATACTCAGAGAGTTAGTAAGTAAAGGTTTAAAACTACATGACTGACAAAGTAATGGGAAATCCATGCATGTTAATCTAGTCGTTAGTGTTATCAGACGATGTATATCATCGGAACATTCCAAATATCATTATAAAAACAGGCAAACAAACCCAAAGACAATATTAAGAGCATGCAGGCTCTCCGCTCCCCGTACCGCTCACATAAACAGAGTGTAACGCGATGGTTCCGCTATACATGTACGTACGTATACGCGTAGAACATACCTCGTGTGCAGTCTCGATGTCTACTCGTGATCCGAGTAGGCGTACCGGGCGCAACATGTAAAAGTACCGCATAGCCAGTAAAATTACTCTCAAAGACTTTCACGAGACTTGAGACGTACGAAGACGTGTCGTAGTTTACTCATCTAGTGAATTACAGGCTATATAGAATTTCTCAGCAATTCTCACTTTACTCGATTGTTAGTGTTTTCACCCGATCATCCACCAAGCCGTACCAAGTTGAAGAGAAACTCACTTGCACATTTGTTTTACGTAATTGAACATGTAAAGTTACTAAGGGATACACAAGAAAAAAAATTATTGAGTATATATACTCAATAATTTTTTTTTTCTTGAGTATTCCTTAGTAACTTTACATGTTCTGGAAGAGCGGGTGTGTACTTTTAACAGAAACACAGATTCTGAAGTAAAAATACGTGATACACGAATAAAAGCACTCGCCTCCAAGAGTAGCAAACGGGTTTTACTCATGGAAACTAGTTCTTATTTTTTGTGTGTACATTGATATTTATATTTGAAATGCAACCAATTTGTATGTTTTTGAATTAAAATGAATGTGGTTTCAATCAATTAAATACTAATATTTAAGAAACCAAATACATGATTACGATAATTTTTCGTCGACACGCTAAATGACCTATATCCCTTTACAAATTCCACGCGTTTTTCCTGTGACAAATTCAGCTACATACATGATAGGCCTGAAGATAAATAAATAAACAGATAAATAATAATTTATCTACAACCATGACAGCAGACGAAGCTGCTTTAAATATAGGTTTTCCCGGCCAATTTCATTGTTTTGTCAATCAATTGCATATTAGTGGCATTCATTTTCGGAAAAAATGCTGATGCATCGAAATTTTGCCAGTCAAAATCGTATTTAATCATCAAAATTAACGATTTTTGTGATCGATTTCGTATTTGCCCATTCTACTTCACATTATAAGCATACACATTCGGCAATAAATATTCAAATTCGTCTTCATTCTGTCGACATTTCATTCCGTATACTCAAATTCTCACTAATTTGAATCCACAAATACTGAAATTAAATGCCTATATCCGAATTTGAACTTTATAACCATTACTTTGTTTGCCTAAAAACGAATTTCAGAGCATGAACACGAAATAAATTGACTAAAGTCGGTCCGTCGCATCAAACACAAGAATTTGAATACACATTAAATGAAAATGAATGATAAATGTATGAAATTGGCCGGGAAAACCTATATTTGGGAAAATGATAAATTATTATGACATATGACTTATTTTATTTTTTGATGAAGTACCGATATAGGCCCCAAAATAAAATCATCTACATAAAATAAAATGTACCATTTTTGCTTTTAAATAAGCTATGGTGTGTAAGTTTATCTAAATACATTTCAACCCGAGTATTATTAATGCATGTACAATGAAGTGGTGATATATGCATGGAGACAAAATACACAATTTTCCATTTAACATGTTTAATCTGTGAAATATTAAATGATTAAATGATTAAATGATTAAATATTCTAAAGGATTTATCCATTACTCAAATAGCTCGTGAGATGTGCATGATTAAAGTGATTAAACACTTATATAATCGAACAAGAGAATACAGAATTATGCATTAATTATCATGCATGAATCCCTAATGCGTATTATATCACGGCCCCAATACAATCGTGTATGATGCGCGATAACATGGAATAAGATTAATAATGAATCTACAAAGACTCCCCCTCCTCCTTCTACTCAGAGTCTGCGGCGCTAAAGTTTAGAATAATATAAAGGGGGCGGGGCTCAACAACAACAACAACAACAAATAATAATAACAAAATAATGTTTATTTTTTGCGTTTTTGTACACGGTAAAAAAAGGAAGTGTACTGAAAAAGGTTGGGATGGTAGCCCCTATAGTCACCCCCGGCTCTGCGGCCACTGCACAATAAATTTGTGTGTGGGCAAATCATTTACCAAGTCACCCAATTAGGTTGCATGATAAATGGATCAATACTAAATCATTAAGAAACCATTGAAACAATGTAAAGTGACCAGTGATACAATAACGATATATCAGGGAAAGTTTTTTAATTAATTTTCAATGATAATAAATATGTAATGCTACACAGATTTTCTTTTATTCTATTACCGTATGAATTAACCAACCTATAATATCGGATGAACAAAACACTATACATTAACACTCTTCACACAGTTTGACTTTCTTTTCAGTGTTTTCTAATGCTAATAAATGAGCCATTGTCAAAATATCGTGATACTGTTTCTAACATGCCTGCACATTGCAATGGGCAGTATATATACATAAAAGAAGTAGTTACTTCTTTTCGTAAGCAGTTTCTTAGGTAAGCAAGCAATTCCAAAAATTTTCTCCTCAAAATTTTTAAACAGTTACTACCTTGGTTAGTCCATATCTTCCTTTTTCACCGAGCATGATGTGCTCGATCGCTATTGAAGCAGGTCAACAGCGAGCGAACACAAAGAAAAAATTGTTTTGATTTAATTGAAAAGTGAAAGTTGACCACAGTAACTATTTTCTTTTGTACATGCATCCAGATATGCCACACTTCTTACATCATGTGTGCACAGATGTATAGAAACGTTTAATAATACACATATATAAATAAATATATATATATATATATATATAAACACAAAACAAAAAGAAAGTTCCCCCTATTTCAAATATCCATAATTTTTGAACCAGGAGGAATTTTAAAAATCTAATTATATGTCCATGTAGGGAATTTAACTAGCTACCATAGGAGCGAATTTTAGGAAAAAATCATTAAGTCATGCTTCAGTGATTAATGGTCGAATGCAAAAATGTCATTTTTTGAAGTTCACAAGCCTAAAATCACAACTTTAATTCAAGGATATCGGACCCATTTTCAGATTTTAAGCAATTTACACGTCAGAATGTATGCAAAACGTGCTTCCAAACATACGGAAACGAAATTTGCTTCAAATTTCACGGTTGAGTGAGCGTGCAGCAAAAATTGCCCAAACTGCAATTTATACTTCTTTGCCAAATGGTATAATCGATCAAATGTGAGGGAATTCCTGTTTTGGAAGTGTATGCTACCAATATCCATCCATTCACAGTTAATAAGAACCCATCAATCAACCAAAAAATAGGCCATTTTAGAATTACGAAGAGCCAGTAATTTTTGCACTAGAAACCATCTCAATAACATTTTGGGGTTTATTTATATTTTTTGGGCACGTGTCAATGAACCTATGGTATTATTTAAGAATTCATGTTCAGTGAGCACGTGAGACTGGAAAAAGGCCCTTTTCTCACGTATGGACTAAAATTCAAATTCTTACTTTGATTGAATATAACAATTCTTTTCGGGGAGCACTTTTGATTTTATTTTTAAAAAAATCCCGATGTTTCACGCCTCAGTGGGCACAAGATACAAGAAAATCATGAAAAAAAGAAGAAAGTTTCGGGCTTCGTCATGGTTCAGTGACTTTTCGAATACGTAAATCTGAGTAACGATCATGCTAGTTAGAGACCAGTTGAAGCTATGTGCAAAGTTTCATAAAATAATTCACAGTCAAATGGACAAAAACTGACAATTAAAATATGCCAAATTTCACTTTGTTTAAATTTTTGTTAAACCTCTGTACATAAAGTCATGGAGGAGGAAATCAATACCAGACAAAATGTGAAATTCGGCCCAATTTCATTGATGATTTTTGTTAATTCTACCGGTGAGTTATGTCACGAAACTTGCCACACAGCTTCAACTGATCTCCAACTAACATGATCTCGATTCAAATTACGTATTCGAAAAGTCACTGAACCATGACGAAGCCCGAAACTTTCTCTCATTTGCATGATTTTCTTGTATCTATGCCCACTGAGGCGTGAAACATCGGGATTTTTTGTGAAAATACAATCAAAAGTACTCCCCAACAAGAATTTTTAGTTCAATCAAAGTAAGAATTTGAATTTTAGTCCATACGTGAGAAAAGGGCTTTTCCAGTCTCACGTGCTCACTGAAACATTATTCTTAAATAATACCATAGGTTCATTGACACGTGCCAAAAAATATAAATAAAAACCCAAATGTTATTGAGATGGTTTCTAGTGCATAAAATTACTGGCTCTTCGTAATTCTAAAATGGCTATTTTTTGGTTGATTGATGGGTTCATTCAACTCTGTGAATGGATGGATATTGGTAGCATACACTTCCAAAAAAGGAATTCCCTCACATTTGATCGATTATACCATGGCAAAGAAGTATAAATTGCAGTTTGGGCAATTTTTGCTGCACGCTCACTCAACCGTGAAATTTGAAGCAAATTTCGTTTCCGTATGTTTGGGAAGCACGTTTTGCATACATTCTGACGTGTAAAGTGTTTTAAAACCTGAAAATGGGTCCGATATCATTGAATCAAAGTTGTGATTTTAGGCTTGTGAACTTCAAAAAATGACATTTTGCATTCGACCATTAATCACTGAAGCATGACGTGATGATTTTTCCTAAATTCTCCTATGGTAGCTAATTATATTCCCTACATGGACATATAATTAGATTTTTAAAATTCCTCCTGGTTCAAAAATTATGGATATCTGAAATAGGGGGAACTTTCTTTTTGTTGCGTTGTTTATTATATATATATATATATATATAGTATATATATATATATATATTATAATAATATATATATAAGTATTATGGTATATATATATAAGTATAATAATATATTATAATTTAATAAGATTGGATGTCAACTTTCATTGAGACAAGAAATTAACCAAAACTAGGCTTTAGGGCAATTCCCTGTGTTGTTTTTGCCTCCCCCTGTTTTTATGTTTCCCTTATAAGCACACTACTATTTTCATTTCAAATTGTAAGGGGGCTCGTCACACTGAGGTCGTTCTATAACGTTCTTGCCCGTTCTTGCCCGTATTCTTAAAAAATTGCTTGAACGGGCTTTGGTCGGGTTGAACTTATAATTTTGAAAAATAATTTCTGAATACATACTAGGCAGTTCAATAAATAGTTCTCGTTACGTCAATTCCGTCTTTTATCGCGTTCGCATACGGTTATCCAGTTCAGACCGAGTAAACGGCTCGTTCACTCTATACCGTTCGTAGCACGTCCAAACCGTCACTAAAAGTGCCTAGCGCAGCATATAAGCTAGATACCATGTTCGTAGTACGTCCTTCTCGTTTAGAGTAAGTCCTACCCGTTTAAGGAACGTTGTCACATCGTTTAATTTTAGAACTTGAAGCCAGTACGATTTTTTTTAACATGTTTCAAAAAAATCGGAATGCCTTTCCGTTCTCTCCGTTCGGGCCGTTCGCCAAGTTCGTAAACAGATTGTAAACGGTCGGTACTAGATTCTAAAAGGTCTGCACTACGTTCAGTCCGTGTGTAGACAGATTGAGCCCGTTCACCAAGAACTACTAGAACGCAGTGAGAACTAGCTCAGTGTGACGGGAATTATGACATGCCGTTCTGTTTAAAAATTGAAACGTATGTTCGTAGTACGTCCTTCTCGTTCAAGTAAGTCTACCGTTTAAGGAACGTTGTCACTACGTTTAATTTTAGAACTTGAATAATTAATATACAATGCTCGTTTGTATGACGTCCTAGCTATCTTAGAACGATTTAAGTACGGCAATTTCGTTTGTAGTACGTCCTCTCGTTTCAGGTACGTTGCCACCCCGTTAAATTTTAGGAACGAGATGGGCGCCCGATTTTTTTTAACACTTTTTTGGAAAACCGACCGAGCTAGTCCATGAATTTCGTAAACAGATCGTAAGAAGTATTTACTACGTCCACTCAGTTTACACACAGACTATGCCCGTTCGGCAAAATTTGCAAGGACGTAGTAGGAACGAGCTCAGTGTGACGGGGTATTAAGGATGTGAAATCAAGTCAAGTTAAATCTTGGTTTTGCGCCCCTTCTGGTACTACTTAAGGACCACAATCATTCAGGATAATATTTCTTTGTTTCATGTCGAAAGGATGTAAATGTTGTCAAATTGTCCCACACGACAAAGCATGGGATCACCCTTTTGCTCAAATGTTAATCTGGCATATACTGATCTATACTTGTAGAAATAACAATTGCGATCTTCTCAAAGAGCAAGATAATTACTATCTAATGACAGGCGAAGGCAGTTGTCATTTCGAATGTCCTCATTAGGTTCTCACAGCGTTCCAGTCTAGAAATATAAAAAAAAACATGATACAATTACTTAATTATAATTAATATATAACTACCCTAGTTCTATGGCATCATGTTATGGGGTGTATTCATCTGGTGCCTTTTTTTTTTTTTTTTGCTCGTCAATTATCGCATATTCAAGAACCATTTAGACATATGTCTGTAAGTTTTGCTCATTATGAGTTATGGACATTGTGTGTCAAAAAGAAAAATGGTTATACCAAAGTCGCCACCATTTATTCATTACTTTTATTAAAACAAAATTAATTGTTTTAATAATAAAAGACAATATCTATAAAGAAAAAAATTAATTATATAGAAATGTATTAAATTATTATTATATTAGTGTCTTTATTGTGTCAACTATTATGCCTTCCACGGTCCAATGTTTTTTGTTTCTTTACTCTTTTGTATCGTCTTGCTGATCTAGTTCTTCATATTATATCTATATCGTGTGATCTATATATTGTATGTATTGTGTATATGTGTATGTTATGTTTTGTATTGCAGCTTATTTCTGAAATGGGGTTCATCTGTTGTTCATTAGAGCTATCTCGATCTCGCTTATCTATATCAGTCCTTGCTTCTTTTGGCTACTTCTGTTTTTCTGCTATGATATTTGTCTCTTGTCTGTTGTGGGTGTTAAGTCAGCTCCTGCTTTCACTAGATGTGACCCATCATATTCAACAGTGGCGCTGTTGGACATAACCAGGTTTGCTCTGAATAGGTCAATTCTTCATGGATACGACCTCTATTATTCCTGATGTTGGCATCTTGTTTCTTTCTCCTCTTCTCGCTCTATCTATAGATGGAGTTGCTTGTTTCTCTTTCTTATTATATATTATGTATGTTTATTATGTCTATATTGTTATATAGTATTCTTCTTCTCTATATAAGTTGATTCGAAAATGAAAAATATGTCGTTGATTCGAATATGATATGAAATCAATATTATAATCCTATTCCGTTTCGAATCAACTTTTTTTCCGGAGAATCAAAGCTTTGGTATACAGACGTAACTTCGACTTGTTGCATTTTCGGAAAAGCAAACCAAACGTTATTTAAACGTTTGGACTGACGAACATTCGGGACAATGAGCAGCCCCCGAAATATTCTAGATTTTATGGTGGTGCCACATGCACCGGGTAAAATGAACGGGTCTTCGCCGTTCACCGAAAAACCGAAATTTGCAACACATATATATATATATATATATGTTGATTGGATAATGAAATAGATCAAGACTAGTTGAAGTTCTTGAAAACTATAATTTGCTTTATTTATTCGTTAATGCTTATTTTGCAAAAATGTTTTTATATTTCTGTTCTTTGGTAACTGAAGATTAAATTTAGTTCAGTTTTGATTTAAATTCCTTGTGCAACTCACAGACTTTTGAACACAAACTTAAGGCTTCCAAAAAAGTCACTTTTTCTGCGTCCCGTACGACACATTACTATTTTCAATCTCTAGTTTACAGGATTTGTATTAAAGTCAAATCAAGTCTTGGTTCTTTTACCATTCTGGTAGTACTTGAGAATGACCATCAGTTACTGGAATATTTTTTGTTTTTTATTGTCGAAAAGCTGTCAAATGTTCTCTAAATGTCCCGTACGACACGTATTGAATCGCCCTATAGGTCTTTTTAATTGTGCAATATTATGCCATATCCCACGGTCCAATGTAGGTCACCCTAGACCGCTCCCTGACCTACAAGAATCACATCTTGAAGACAAAGAAGAAAGTCAGTGCCAGGAACAGCATACTGAAGAAGCTAGCTAATTCGAAATGGGGCACTGATGCAAGCACCATCCGCACAACAGCCCTTGCCCTTTGCTACTCAGCTGCAGAATATGCCTGTCCTGTGTGGGGTAGATCAGCCCATGCTTCAAAGATGGACCCATCACTCAACAGTGCCTGTAGGGCCATAACAGGTTGCCTGAAACCAACCAAGGTTAACGACCTCTACATCCTGAGTGGCATCGCCCCTCCTCACATCAGGAGGCATGTTCACTCCCAAAAAGAGAAACTTAAGCAAGAAAATGATCCACTCCATCCTCTCTTCAACGCCATGCCTGCAATTAAGCGCTTAAGATCGAGGCACAGTTTTCTTCATTCTATCGTGCCCCTGAACCAAAGCCCCCACAACCGTAGGCTAGACCTCTGGTCAACCCGCCTTGCGTCTGCACCACACAGCGTCAACACCAGTCCAAAAGAGTCCCTCCCACCAGGATTCTGTGAACCTTGGCCTTTCTGGCTGTGTCTAAACCGCTTATGAGCTGGAGTTGGCCGTTGCAAGGCCCTAATGGTCAAATGGGGCATCAACACTGAAGGACAGCCAGTTTGCGAATGCGGAGAGGAGGAGACCATGAGTCACCTCCTACAATGCCCTCTTCTGCCTTCCCCCTGTTCCCCAGCTGATCTTACTACCCTTTCGCCTAATGGGATCGCCTGCGTTCAGTATCTAATGGGCAGAGTCTGAATCAAATTCTAATCCACAAATAAACACAAATTGAGAGAAAGGACTCGAGAAGAAGAAGAATGTAGGTACTGCTTTTCACAGTTCATTCCTTCTGAATAATGATCATACATAATAATGATTATATTGGATGGCTTTAATTCATGGAATACAAGAATATTCCACTTGTTAGGGCCAATATTGCACTCATCTTCGATTCGTGCAATATTGTTCCTAACTCGTATATTTTTGGTATCTCATTCTGAACCATCCAATAATAATGTGCAAAAATACTTACTCCAGTAGTAATCAGAGGACAGCCATGTGGCACCAGTCCCAGGGCAGGTCCAATTATATTCGCGCAGTCCCCCTGGGCTCTTGCATCCCAGCCATATATCAATTCCTCTGTCTTTATATGCGTTCACTATATACTCGTTCTCCTCCTCCGACTCTATCACCAACATGGTGGCATAGGTGATTGCAGCGCAAGCTTCATAGTGCTGTGGCCATGCATGGTAGACTGTTGTTTCTGTAGCTGTAACACTTGCTCCCGAACACATCCCAGTCTGCTGGGCACCTGCTACTTGGAGAACCTTTTCAAGAAGATGGGTAAGGGTGTAACAATTATTACAAGATATGGCTAGTACTCTGCATAATATCTCCGAAAGTTCGTTATTCCGAAGCTATATGGTTCGTTGATTGAATATATATATATATATGTACTCATTATATGGTGCGTGTTATCCGGTGATATTGCGAAATGTGTCGTACGGGACATCTCTTGAATGAGGTGCTATAACTTTTTTTTAATTTTGTCTTGTATACCTTTTCTTAAATATGCAAATTGATTGCTGATAATAATGATAATCTTATTAAACTAAGAGGCAGTTATCAAGTTAGAAGGCATTTCAATTCTTGAATGGTTAGTTCTGATCAATTATATTTTCATGAAATAAATATATGGTGTCGCGTACGGGACACTAATTTGATGGTCGATGACTTCTGGGCCAGCGTAGTAATAACTGACATTGGACTTTTTTGTCTAACCAAAACGAAGTTTACCTCTTGTCAAAATTCTCTTTTGTATCCGCAACATAGGGCATGCAGTTGACAATCTGTTGGCGTATCTGGAGGGGGGGGGTGGTGCAGGTCCGTATGTTGTTTACGTTAAATATCTGTTGTTCGCTGTTTTCTTGGGGCCTTAAGGGCGCAAATTATGAAAAGAGAATAAAAGAAGGGGAAATGAGTGAAGGGGACTACTTAACTTGAAAAGTGGAATGGAAGTGACAAGTGATTGATGATACTAACTTTACCTAATTATAGTTATTGTATTGATCATTACTTGTCACATTGTTTCTGCAATTTATGCAAATTAGCACTTTTGGCCAAAACAGAAATCTCTGAATACCTACACACTGAAATTACTCATTTTTTTTTTGCACAGATGTTCTCCTCAACATATGTGTGGGATGTATGGATTTTGAATTTTCGAAAAATTCTTTTTTTTGATGATTTTTTTCTTTTGATTTTATTGTTTTTTAGCTATAATATATCATGACATTATAATTACACAAAACTAAAACTTAATTTAAAATCTAACATGCATTCCCACAGAGACATATTTCAACGATAATAAGTATGCAAAGTGTAACGAGTAACCAAGACCAAATTTCGATTCTATGAAGATGTTTTGTTTTGCAAAAAGAGGGCTAAATTTGCGATGTGACTGTATGTCTAATTAGGCATTTTGGTGGTATTTTTCTTGTCGTCGCATAGGATTCCTGTGATACATAACTCTTTGTACTAATATATAGTTTTTGGTAGGTTATTATTTTCATTTCTTTTCAGAATTAGCAAACAATGAAGTGTATACATATTTTCCCATAACCTAGATCATAGAGTTATAGATTATTAAAATGCAGGCATAGAAAAGTAAGTAACGCCCACCTCTCCCCATACGGCTGATAAGATAAATGAAAATAATGCGCTATTAATAGTATATAATTTTATAAATTAAAAAATGGTATTATGTATATTCAGATTGTATTATTATCATATAATATAATAATGGATTTGTTTAAAATGTATATTATAAAATTAAAATGCGTTGATGTTAAATACAATAGTAATATAGTATTTATAATTAAAATTGATAATTATTGAATTAAATTATTTATAATTTTATACTCATCTAAATTCTTATATAACAAATGTTAAACTATAATAGTATTTTTATACGAATTTATATGAAATATAGTTAAGAATTAATATTTAATTTATGATATATAATATATTAAAATATATAATATATAATTATTATTTTAATTTCAGATATTAAATTTTGTATAAAATAATTTAAAATTTAGTATAATTAATAAATAAATTTATTAATTTATAAAATGTGTTTATAAATGGTGTTCAAATGTATATATATTATATTATATATGATGTCAAATAATAATTAAATAATCGTATCAATGTTTATGTAAATCAAATTTAAATATGTAATAAATAAACAAATTTAAAAAAAATTGGTATTAAATAAATAATTTTATTTTTATTAAGTAAATTAAGAAAAAAAAAAATTTATATAAAATTTTTTATTTGTAAAATAAAGAATAATTATATAATTATTTATATTATAAATATGAATGATATGCTAATTTATATACAAAATAACGATATAACGTATATGATTTGATTAAAAAATAAATAAATGAAATATTAATTAAAAATATTTTATAAATAATATGTGTTAATTATAAAACTTAAATATTAACAT
>CALNVZ010000218.1:10782628-10822546 GCA_940671915.1 Paracentrotus lividus
ATCATCAAAATTCTCACTGTCGTATCTCTCGTAAACCCACATATCACGCACACCCACTCTCATCTCATACTCTAATACTACTCAAGTACCCACGCACATCACCATCATTTCACAATACAAACCTGCATACACCCACAATAAAGACGCTCTCACACGCCTTATTCCATACCTATGAAAACCCACACACACACACACCACACAACACACACACCACAACCACTATCATCTCGTACCTCTCAAACCATATAATAACCACTCCCACCCACATGCATAACAGACACACGCACTCCGAACCGACTGATATCATGCCTCAATACACCACATAAACACGCACTCCCACCATCATTCCCAACCATTGGCACCGAACGTACACATGCGCTCCCTCCCTTATCCCATATAGCCGCGCTCACAAACCCATAAACACCGCACACCCACACGAAACATTACCTCTCACAAACCCAATAATACGCACTCCCACCCTAAATCATATATTATCTCATAAACCAACACACACGCACTCACCATCATTAATTTCATACTTCTAATAAAGCCCCATAAAACACACACACACTCACACCCTTACCACATACCTAAACAGCACTCCACCTAAATACACAAGCACTCCACCTCATCGTTAACCACACTCCACTCTCATCCATGATAGCCTACGCCCTTTCTTTGAGTCCATTACAATCAATACATATCCATATGCCGGCTCATTCCACCTACATACACAAGCACTCCACACCTCATCCATTACGCACACTCACTCTCATGCAATGCATACGCCCTTTCTGTAAACCAACATACGCACACACTTCAACCGCATCCAATGTACAACTTCCTCATTCCACACCCAAATACATATCAGACCCTTTACACTGATAGTGCCTCTGCTCTCCCCCTTTGGTGGAGTTGCCGGTTGCTCGTTTTTTTTAAAAGTTTACCATACCATATACATTTTTCTTCACTGTTTGTTTGTTGTAGTAGGAACAGTATGATGTATGTTCAGTGTCGGTACCCCCCCCCCCTTGACCATAAATACCAACTGAGCTGGAGTGTTACCTGGATAACACAGAACAACGACGAAAATTCCTGAATTATCAGTAAAGTTTGTCAAACTTCTCTGACAGGACGGTATGGAGATCGACCTCCGGATCAGCTTCGGGATCGATTGAATCATCTTGCCTTTAGTGGTCATTTTCTCTGGACAATGTTCTTGGGTGGGACGTCCTCCATATATAGTCTGGAGCTCTTGTCCGTTGAAAAGGGAGACAGGAGTTCCGCAGGTTTGGGGGTTGGGGGTGGAATCGAATGAGGCTCGAACCCCTACAATAATCGTAAGAAAGGGGGAGCAGACATTGACAGTATAATCAAAACCTTTAAACAGATTTGGGAGGCATATAAAACAGTTTCATGATATTGTTAATCACCTTCCAAAATTTAATTTGTTTGCCTTGTTCTTTTGCCCCCCCCCCCTTTAAAGAATGACTGGGTCTGTTCATCAATTTCTCTTACGATTGAAAAGTTCTAATTAGTTTCCTCTTTCAGAACATACAAAAATTGTAGACAAAAGACGACAATACCCTGGCCATGAACATGATGAATGAAATGTAACAACATACAAAAGACTTGTCTCATTTAACAAGGCAGGGTGCAGTGTATAATGAACAGGGAGGATGCATCATTGATAGAATCATGATTAATATATTGTAATTTAATTAATTCAAAAGTTTGACGGAGATCAAGGTTCCGTGAGAGCCATTGTCTTTAACAAAGTACAATGCAATATTACGATGATTTGATTAAATCTGCAAAAAGAAAAAAACAAACAAACATTATTATACATTATATCAAAAGAAAAATAATACGTGCAGTACTTCAACATGAGGGAATGACATGCATTATTGATACAGTCATGATTAATATATTTGAATTTAATTAATTCAAAAGTTTGACGGAGATCAAGGTTCCGTGAGAGCCATTGTCTTTAACAATATACAATGCAATATTGCAAAAAACATTATTATACCTTGTATAAAAGAAAAACAACTCGTGCAGTACTTCAACATGGGGAATGACAGAGAGAGAAAAAAAAGGGGAGGAGAAAATAACGGAACAAGTATAGAATAGGTTGTAAAATACAAAAAGGGCCCAATGATTGGAGAATAAAATAATTAAATAGTTCACATTAATACTTAATGAATCGCGTTTGATTTCAAACTCAAACTCTCAAACTCATATTAAGGAGGCAAACCAAATAAATTGAATGGCGAATGGAAAACCTTTAACTTTCTTAAGATGAGATTTTAGCCTAAGATAATAAAGCAATAATACCATAAATTTATTTGATGTAATCTAACTATTATATTCTAAAATACGGGGGATAAAATTGATGCCATTCTGGATCTATTCAATTATGATCATCGTATATACAGTGCGTCCCAAAAAGAACTATACACTTTTTAAATGTCTACCAAATAAAAATATATGAGTCTTGGGGGAAAATTTTATATGTATAAAAAGTTCATATCCTCAACTATCATTATGACACTAAAAATTCCGAAAATAACGCATGCTTCAGTGAGCAATGCCGACTTTTGTAAAGGGCACCAAAATTAGCCTGCACAGGAACTCGCTATTCATTTATCACCTGGTTATGGACAGCCATACAGGAGATAAAATCAATAACGGAATAAATCGGCTAACAAAGACATTAATAAACTGAAGTCAAAGCAAAAATCAATGATATGAAAACAAAACGGTGAAACATTACATTTTTGCATTATATTGATTGTTTATTTGTGACTTTTGGTTTATCTCTATTTATTCCATCATCAATTTTATCTCCTTTACGGATGTACATAACCAGGTGATAAATGAATAGCGAATTCCTGCGCAGGCTAATTTTCAGAATTGTTTGTGTCATAATGATAGTTGAGGATATAAGCTTTTTATACATACAAAACTTTTCCCCAAGAATCATATGTTTGTTTGATATTTTTGGGTAGCCATTTCAAAAGTGTATAGTTCTTTTTGGGACGCACTGTAGATGCCGAAGTCAATTCGGCCCTTTATTTTAAAAAAGTAATATCGCTCATTACTTAACAGATTATACAGCAGTATAATAACACATGAAACATAAATAATTCACAATCAAATAATAAATTGTGTAAAAAAAAATTAGTTGTGCATTAATTTATTAGCGTACGCCAATATTGTGTAAAATAAGAGAGTAATATTGTTCACTTAATGGATTGCAACAGCATAATAACACACCTCCATAATTAAAGCACTATTAATTTCCTAGCGTACACCTATAAATCATTGTACAGACTTAAGTAATAATGTTCATTACTTAATTGATTACAAAATCATAATAATACATGTACATGAATAAAGCGATATTAATTTACTAGCGTACACCTATAAATCATTGTGTAGAGTTAGAAAGTAATACACATGTACACAAATAAAGCGACATTACTTTCCTGGAGTACACCTATACAGCGCCTTTCAAATAAAAGTAAACCCAATTCTGAGAGCCTCGTAATGATATTTTAACTTGTGTGTCATTAATTCTTATATCATAACTAAACTTATATCCTATCCAGTAATACCATACCTTTGCTGTCATGGAATACTGAGCATGTGATTTCTTTAAAACGTCTGTCAAAAACAGCTTGTACCAAGTTCGTTCATTGTCTGAATTCAGCCTTCCTGAGTATATTCATAAGGGACAAAAGATTACTTGAACTATATTAAAATGCAAGCGTCGGTTTTGCCCAAACTTGGTACAAGGCACTTTTTATATTTGTTCTTGAAATCACGCTTACCCAGTCATCCGTCAGAACACAGATATAAGTTTGGTATTTAATAATTAATTTATTTATTCATGTTTTATTTATTACAAATAATAGAACACGATGGAGGGTAGTCCGGTTCAGTAATAAGGACTGCTTTACAACGGAATCCTCTATCAAATAGAATATTAGTTACTCTTTATTATGAAATGGACATCAATGTCACACAAGCTATAAGATCATAATATAAGGATATCAAAGTTGGGTTTCATTTTTTTCTGGGACGCACTGTATATCTTTGTGTAGAGCTAAGGCGGTTTTTAGATCGAATGCCATTAAACCTAATCATTCTATTTACTCTAAATTAATATGTCCAAAGACACGCTTGAACTTTGTATTATAGCGGCGCGTGACACTATAAAGGAGAGTGACATTATACTAAGATTTTACTTTATTAGTACCTCTAATGAACGAAACTTGTAAAAGCTAATGGGTTTTATTTTGATATGGATGAAACGGCAAAGCTTAAAAGGGATATTATTAATTGATATTTACCAGTTACCATGACGACCGTTGCTGTCCAGAGGTCTATAAAACGTGATATCTTGTAACTTTTCTACATGGTCAAAATGAAAAAAAAAGAAGTTATTATTAACACTTGGCATTGCTAAAGAATCGTATATGGTTTTATTTTCTGTGTTTGCAGGGTTGACGTCAAAATAAAATGGGGAGTGGCCGTTGCAAGATATTTTCCAAGCTTTCGGGCGTTATCTCCACCAGAATCTGAACAAATAAACATGATAATCGCATATATGTAAAGGAACAGTAAAATAGTAATGTGAACATTAACCAACAATTTATAGAAATGATACAAGTTACAACGAAAATAGATTTAAATATTTTTTGTGGAATAGTTACATAATAATAGTGAGTCAGTGTACAAGAAAATGGAAACATAATAATGAGTCAGTATATAACAGAAAACATAACAGAATAATTGACTTTACATTGCTAAATCCCAGATTTACGTTGAGACTCACATTTTCATATTATGAGGGATTTAATTTACAATGTGAAACATAACATCATGCTGTGAACAATTGGTGGAAAAGCACGCCACAGTGGAAAATCATTAGGCTTCAAATGCCAAATTCAAGCGTTCATATAATAATCGACTATAACACAATGAAACATTTTATTTACACTTTTCTTTTATGTCTATTGAGTAATAATGTATTAATTCTCATTTGTGTTATTCATGATTATTATCACATTTGTTGGATTATTATCATTTCTTTGCTCATTAAATCTTTTATGTTTTGCAATTTTTAAGTTTTCTTCTTTTTATTATCATTATTATTGCGAGTTGATTCACTTCTCTAAATCATGGAAGGAAATTATAAGACAAATCTCGCAAAATTAATTTTTACAAATTTTATTTCATTTTTGACTAAACATTCATTTGAGACCATTTTCGTACGAACCACACCATAAATACACTGTAAAAAATATAAGTATTTTTGTAGCAAATCTGCTGTCAGCAGAGTCGTCATAAAAATGTAATTAAAAAAACAGTTTTGTTGTAAGTTTCTCCTGCAAATAATTACGTGAGAAATACAAAATATGCATCAGGAGTAACACATTTGTTCCGTTTTAACCAAATACGTATGCTATAAAACTCTGATGACATTTTTCCTTCTCTTTCATCAATTCTTAAGGGAGAAATTTACAACAAAACTGTATATTAAATTACATTTTTGTATGGCGACTCTGCTGACATCACTTTGCTGTATTTTTTCTGTATTTTTTTATTTTTTTTACAGTGTAGCTGGCAGGAGGACATCGACTGAGGATCAAGCTGTTCTGGAGGACAATTACTCTGCACAAGGTGTATGTTTTTATTATCACGACCAAATGGCTGTTCGTTGTACTCCGTATGCCTACTGGCTTTGTAGTGGTAATGACTGGGGCATTATTTAAATACCATATTTTTTTAACATGAAACCAACAGCACGGGGTATATGGTCTTAGTTCTACATCAAACGTTAAAAAATATATATATTATTAAATTTTAAATATTACATTGTATTCAAATCAAAGTTGAATTTATGCTATGAATGGGCTTTAGTTTCAATTCGTTACCTTAAACTTAGCAATGTTTTCAAAGTAACAATTGGAAAGATATTTGAAATGCATTATCTAAAAAAAGATATTAAATAAATTGGTTAGATTTTCCTGGGATATTCAAACAATAAAATCAACATTAAGGTCGATTTTAAGGGCAATATACTAGAGACTTAGTTAAAAGCTTTGTAAACTATCCAAAATATTATCAATGGTGATATAATGAAAACATCAACATACCATGTCCGTCATAAAGGTGGAATATATTTTTTAGCGATCTAGCAACATGATTTTTCTCCGGCTTTAATTTCTTGAATAATGTGTCCCTGGTTTTACATTTTTGGACTCTAGCAATATCTTGGACATTCTCCCAACCCTTCATGGGGATTTTCCCCCAAAAAGGTTTGACAACCACCATGATCGTCATTTTTGTCATTTTCCCCCTCATTTTTGAGGCCTTTTTTGTTTACCCGACCGATCAAGCCCCCCCCCCCCTCAGTCCTACCCCGGGAAACGCATCTGCGGGTGTTTTCTTGTTATTTTTCTTTAAGTTAAATCTAGGTTCATGGTGACAGGCTTAGGTCTCTTGTCTAGGGGAGGGGCTGAAGTAAAAACTATGATTTGGAAAAATTCGAAATGTTTTATTCCACTTTTATGCTGAAAACAAAAGAAATAAAAAACAACCTTAAACCCCTAATTTGTATCATTTTCCCTAGTTCTTTTTTAGCCTTGATGACAAGGTTGTGAATCATAATAATAGATTATTTTCAATTTTTGATTTCCCATTTTGGGAAGATAGAAATTTCCATGGTGTAAATATCAATAAAATCGATGTTAAACCCCCAATCAAAATAATTTTTGACCACTCCCCTAAACAAAAGACTTGAGCATGTGACCATAAAACTAGATTTAACTTAAAGAACAACACCAACACTACACCGCAGACGCGTTTCTTTTAGTTAAGACTGAGGGGGCCTTGGTGGTTTGCGTAAACAAGGAGGGCCCCCAAAATAATAAAAAATGATAAAAATGGCCATCTTTGGGGGTTGACAAACTTTCTTTGGATAAAAATCCCCAGGAAGGGTTAAGAGAAAGTTCGAGATAAAGCCAGGGTCCCGGAAAGTGAAAGTGGGGACAATCATGTTAAAAAAATTAAAGCCGCAGCAAAATAAAGTCGCTGGAGCTGAAAAAAATTATTCCACCTTTATGACGAACAGTGAATCTATTGAATTTAGACTTAAATTTTCTAGCATTGCTGTTATTTACCACGACAACGCATAATATGGGGTGATATTGAGAATCAAAATTTAGCTTGTTAACCCACTCAAAATATGCACGAAGCTAACTCCTTTCAGAAAAATGGCATTAATTTTAAAGCAGAAAGAAATATTTGCATGATAATGCTCGATTATTTAAACAAGGAATGCATTTACGAGTCAAAGCTACCACCACGAAAATCATGTCTAGCCACTTTTGGAAGATTTTCCCCTTGTATAAATAAGCATATTAATCAGTATAAAACGATATTGATCGATCAATCAATCAATCAATCAATCAAATACATAAACAATCAATCGCAAATCTATGGAAAAAAAAAACACTAAAAAAATTTGTCTACCAATCAATCATTATCAGCTTTCAATCAACCAAACAATCTGTGATTCAATCAATCGATCAATCAATCAAACTTTAAAATTATTTACGTACCATAATGCCCTTCATTGGCCTACCCGATTGTATTCTCTACCTTAAAGAAAATAATCCATGACTTGTGTTCATGTGAGCAACTCGATATAATATACTGGGGTGCAGTTCACGAGCATGGTTGTAACATGTGATAAGGTAATAATATATTGATATCATAGAAACTCATGATCGCAAGCCTGGAGAGAGTGAGAGAACAAAATATCATCTGTAAAATTACGAGCTCGTATACTAAACAGACGGATGGTGCCAATACGCGGAGTTTGCACATTTTCTTTTAGTAGACACGCACAATGCCATGGCAATGATTAATAATGAGTATCAAGGAATAAAAAAGATTGTTTTCAAACTACCTCAGAAATGGCAAACTATGCCACTTATATACGGCGGTAGGGAATGGGGATGGGTTTGCGCCCCCTCCCCACAATATAAAAAAACCTAGACCCGTACAATAATCTGGTTTTGATTACCAAGAGAAGACCTTTACTTGTTTGCATGCTTAGCCCCCCCCCCCCCGAACTTTCCAAAACATTCCGCTGCCCGTTATCCAGTAGTCACACAGGCGAGCCCGACTCCAAACCGACCGCGAGCTTGCCATTCAGGGCAATGTAATTTTTTGATCGGTCTGGTGTCGGTTTGGAGTCGGTCTCACCGGTGTGACTACGGTATTATGCTCTCCCTCTTTCTTTTGGTAATATCCCTATGAACAACCCTAGTCACACCAGTGTGACTGTTGGTCGACTTCAAACTGAGATCGATCAAATGGCATCGAGTTAATAATCGGTTTGGCGTCGGTTTGGGACCCGCCTCGTGAGTGTGACCAAGGCTTTATGTAAATGAGAGAGAGAGAGAGAGGGGGGGGGGGGAGAAAGAAAGAGAGAGAGCGCTTGAAAACAAATACCTTTGTAGCTTCCTACATAATTGTTTATACTATAATGTTGTTATGAAATTATATTTGTGTAAATGTATTGTCATGGCGACCTCGACTCAAGCCTTGTGCTTATAAAGATTCTCGTCTCCTTTCAAATGCGTGTTTATATCATGAGATTATTTGCATTATGTATTTTGAAAAGGAAATTAATGTTACTTGAAATGAAATGAAACAAGCGTTTGTTTCCAAGGCTTTGCAATTATGTTGAAAGATGCAGATTTCATTTGAACAGTAAACATCGAAATTATTCAAATAAAAGTCCATTATAGCCAAGGCACATCAGAAAAACCGACTCCAAATCAACCACTGATTTGCATTCGTAATGTTCGTGGTAATGTAATATTGTGTTCTGTTTGGTGTCGGTTTCACTGGTGCGACTCAGTTATTATGCTCTTAATACCTTTAATCTACGGTATCTATATACGAAAAACATATTTGTTTCTTGAATAATGTCGTCATTTTGTGATGAAAGCCAAGTATAACATTATTTAATTACACAGCGACCCGAAATACACAACAACTTAACGTTGGTTTAGCTACTGGGTATTGGCAGCGAGAGGAGATTTTCGAAACAAAATTAATGGATTAATAATGAAACATACCAAGTAGAATTTATGTCAGAACGTAGGAAATGGGATTCTCAGTTTATTTGTTCTATATTGCGCCGTGTTTGCATTTCGTGTATACCGTGGTATAACATGGTGCAGAAAACTGCAATTAATAATAAAATTTGTAAATTCTAACAAACTCTGTTATTTTTCCATTAGCTGTTGAGTTCGATCGGTGAAAGTTAATAGATTTCCCCCTTATATGAGTATGAAGGCACAGCTGAAAGTGGTTATTTATTATTATATCCCTTATCTAAGATTGTTTGCATTGAGAGTGTACACAAGGAGAAAAAGAATAGTTTAACTAAGAAAAACGTTTCTCGAGAAATAGTTCGTTTTTCTTCATGACGTCACGCATAGTACATTTTTTCCCTAGGAAAACAGACTATACGTTTTCCGACCCCCCCCCCCCACCCTATTCACGAGTTGCGCACGCGAGCGGTGCTACTCTGCTGCTTTTACCTGAATTCTCCATGATCCACTGCATGCGCGCATGCCACGGGAAACTTTCGGCGAGCTGAATGCACTGACAAGGTGCGCAACAGCTGATTTTTGTTTGTAAACAGACAAAATGGCTGCCTCCACTAGTTGCCAGATTGATGGTAATAACGGAAGATTTCAGCAGTATAATGACGAAGGAAATTGTGGATTTCATGAACTCGACTGACAGCGTTAATACTCAGAAACAAATTAAGTATGCTGTATCTATATTCGTGAATTTTGTTCACAAATTGATGGTGTGAGTTGTGATGAGATCGACATCAAATCACTCGATTCAGCGCTCGCAAGATTTTCGTCGTGCTCGAACAAAAACGGGCGCTTTGTAAGTACTTGTACTTTTGGATCCAGAAGAAAGGTAAGCATAGACTATATAATTTGTTCATTAAAAAAATTAAAGGTGGAAGGGATATAAAACAAATATACAATGACTCATTCTCAGAACAGGTAAAACTATTCCGCACTCAGGAACATCACATAGTACTATTCTCTCTCGGCCGATGGCCCTCGAGAGAATAGTATATGTGATGTTCCTTCGATGCGAATAGTTTTAACCAGATCCTCGATTGTCATTGTATATTTGTATATATGTTGACAGGTAGCCACGATGATCAAAACTCTTATGTTGTTTGGCGTTGAATTTGAAATGAAGGCATGTGGTTGTGATTATATCACGTAAAAAAAAAAAAAAAAAAAACAAATGAAATCTAATTAATTTATTGAAACAAAAAAAAAGCGGTATATTTTGTATAATCATCAATAAAAAAATTAATAGAAAAAAAAGGCAAAAACAAACAAATAATGTAAACGGCAATTAGATTTATCTAGTTTATTGAAAGAAAATAGGATCAAGTGCAAAACACAAACAGCATTATTTCACAGATACAGAACATGAACCAATCCAGGTTACATAATGATTTTAAAGAGCAAATTTGATTTAATCAATCGGGTGTTGTTGAGAAAATGTCTTCAATTAATGTATTTAAGTAATACCTATATCCATGTATGGTAAACGACTTATACAAAAGCACAATATTTTCTCCATTCTTTGTATTCTATTTAAATAAATAAGAATACATGTGTCTTCAAATTCATACAGCTAAATAATCAATAAGGTAGGAATTGTTACCAAAAAAAATATTTTGAAACTGCAGTTCCTATCGGTGGAAATTTTCTACACAAATCTTTGTCATGTTCAGTATTTTTAATAAAACACTAAATAAAGAACTATGTACATCACGTGATATCTACGTTAGATATGGAATCATTATTTTATTATATACAGGTACATACGCACATGCGTAGCACATCATGTGGTGAGACATACCTACTTATTATTTAACCACCTGGCTGCGAACCACGTAATATTACGTAATCATGCTATTGTCTGAGCTTTGTCTGTTTTGACACAGCGCCACGCTGGTCATACCGTACTTTGCAATAGCTCTATGCAGCAGTCAAGTGGTTAAATAAAAACGCAAATTATCTTGTTTGTTTTGAACTCTTAATTGTATTCTGTAAAGTAATACTAGTAATATTAATAATATTAATAATATTAAGCATTTATAATGCGCCGTCTATCTAGTAAACTATTCAGAGGCGCAGCTAATATTATTACCCGGCTATAGCCATAGCTGCCCTAATAAAGGGCGCTTTAAGCATTTGAGGAATTTCTTCCTACCGGTACCCATTTACCTTACTTGGGTCAAGTACGGCAAATTTGCAGGTTGACACATTGCCGAAGGATGCTAGTGGTATGGACGGGATTCGAACCTCTACATCTAGTGATCGTAAGTCCACTGACTTATCCACTCGACCACACCACTCCCATTCATTATGCTGCTTCTATATACTTTGTGTACATCATTTAAAATGACATTCCGTGGGAATATTATATTTTGTTCAAGAGAATGGAAATGTGGATTAACATAATATGCCTCAAAATGCATGAAACAATTCCCACTAATTTGTGCAACCATATTTTTAACAAAATTAAATAAGTATCTTCATTCATTTTCTTTAAATATTTTTGCTGCAATATTCATATTTAATGACAATGTTTAATCTTCCGCAACAAAATAAAGTGAAGAGAAATGACTCAGTGCTTTAAACCGTATAATATTTAACCGGCTGGATTAAGGGGTGAGCGTTCTAAAGAAAGCATGATCATTTTTTTTTTTAAAGAAACACATTCCCTCTGATATCCGCTATAATCTTTCTCTTAAAAATCTAAACACAAATCAAAATAATTTATACAATATCTCTTTTCCTGTAATAATGACAATTCGCTTCTGATTTTCCTATATTGCCCCTAACATTCTGAACTCGAAAAGTCTGTAACTATTGTTTCCACATACAATATTACAAACTTATAGGCCTGTTGCAAACGGTCACATTGCAGCGTCGTACACCAACCTTTGACGTCACCATCCGAATGCCGTGACTTAGCAGTGTCTCAGTGTTTAGCCCTGGTTACAGAAAATAACAAAAAATCATTTGAAATGATTATATTATGGTCAAAGAAAATCGGCCTACAATCTGATGCGGATCCGACCGAGGTTTGAATCCCAGAAATGTCTTTCGGATTGTGACGTGAAAAGTTGGTCCCAGACTAAAATAATGCGTTGATGTGAAATCATGCTTCACTGCGACATTACCGGTTGAAACAGGCCTTATTCGTAATCAAACATTCCTCTGAAATATTGCACTCATCTGTTTTGAAGAAAAAAAAAAAGTTGGCGTAAAGGTTCAAAGTTTCGTTTCCCTTAGAGTGATATATAACACACTGCGGTTAGCTTGCCCTCCAGGGAACAGGGCACATCGACGAAGTTAGGGTACATGTATTCCTCTTCGAACACCAGACTAACACACTTCCAGCCCTTCCAGTCCGTAGTCATGGTTGTGTTTCTCTTTGGTGATCCAGTCTTCCAGTCTTAAAGAGAGAGAGAGAGAGAGCACTACAATTGATAGCATTAACACATTAATTACCAAGCGTTTTGAAGCGATACTTTTATTATCTGTTAGCTATCCGCGGATAACTTTAGCAAGTTTAGCTTCCAGAATTAGCTTCAAAGGGATTGATTATTCAAGGTATAAGTTTCAAGGTGCTTGAAATTTTTTTTTAAATTCTTGCAAAAAGAGTCACGATTCAGCCTATGGATGTACAGGAAGCTCTGAGCGTCAAGCGTGAAGAAGCCACTATTTCTATCACAATTAATTCGTGAAAAGTTTCCATTCTGTAACTGTCAATCTCGCGTGGAGGCGGCACGTCTAAACTCTTTGACCTGTATTCTCGAAGGGTGACTAACGTATATCAGTAGGTCTTGCTTTTCTTCGAGACAAGGATTACTTTAATTGATATTAATAACTTTAGTCACCCTTCGAAAATACGAATCATTATTACTACTTACTCCAGTAGCCGGAGTCAGTATGCCTACTAACTTTAGTCACCCTTCGAGAATATCAATCATTATTTACTACTTACTCCAGTAGCCGGAGTTAGTCCTCGGCCACACCGCGCCGGTCGCGGGGCAAGTCCAGTTCCAAGATCCATCGACACTGTGGCACCCGAGCCATAGATCGTACCCCTCACGTTTGAAAGTGTTAGCGATGAATAAATTCTCATTTGCCGACTCCACGACAAGGAGATTGCCACCTGGTTGCCGCACACAGTTGGCGTAGTGCCATTGCCAGTTTCCTGGTAGATTGACAAACAGGTAGCATTTATTTCCATAGAGCAACCAGTCTAGATCTGTTGGGCAATCGGGTGATCCTTTTAGAAGAAAAAAAATGTATATTTGTCTTAAAATAAAGTTGCGGATTAAGAAATAGTTCATGTGCGCAAGGCCATATAAAGGGAGGGGGCGCCGAAATTTTTCGATTTTAACATGTAAAGTCTAGGAGTGGTTTTCAGATTATAGGGGGTGCGTCCCCTGTGCCCCCGCCTAAATGATATAATAATAAGACAAATATGTGGTTCTTTTGTAGTTCATTGCAATGTGCTTTCAAGGAGTTGAAAGTATAGCTTGATGGTTATTCAAGAAATGATTATCTAGTGCCAATTTACCCAACCTGAATCGAGTGTGGCAAGGGTAAATACACAAATATCAATTAATGCTTGCCAAAAGATATTGCAAAACGGTCGGGAATCGAACCGGTTATGGACTAATACACGTCTTTTTCACTACGTGAATGAAATTGTTATCCCCGATGACATTACAATTTGTACGTGAGATACTACAGAAAATTCAATGTTTTCAATGTCCTGCTTAATCCAATTTCTTTCAACTGTAACTGTGGCGAATCTATAGGGTGGATGAGGTCCGAGGGGGGGGGGCGGGGGCCGAAATCTTCCGTCTTTAAAGAGGAATTATCCCCTCAGAGAAATCTAGCTTCAGTGAATGGAGACAAACCCCCAAAACATATTGGGAAAGTTTCAGAAAAATCAGGCAATGAATGAGAGAGATATGAATTTTTAGATTTTGAGATCACTTGCATATATCCCCCAGTCGAGAAGAACGTCGATCCCCCCCCCCCAAAAAAGGAAGAAGATCGACAAAATTTCAACAATCATATAAGATATGGAGATCCTCCAATTGGCAACGCGACCATGATGTGTGATGTAATGCAGGGAGATCTTTCCCATATCTATTGTACACATTCTACTAAAATCCTCTGTTTTCTTGATTCTAAAGGGAGAATAAAGAATCTTTTTATGGGATGACTTGTAAATATATGAAAGTCATAATATATCATGAAAAGAAAAGCTGTTCTATCATTAGAATGAAAATAAAGAGACATTTTGAATAGTTTTTGTGCACACCATTTTGGGAGTTCTCCCTTTGTGACATCACAAATGGTGACCACGTTGCCAATTGGAGATTTCCTATGTCATTAGTGATCTTAATATTCAAATACTCATAACTTTCTTATCATTTATCCGATTTTCACCAAATCTTCACTAATGTGCTTATTTGATTTATCTGCATCCACAGTAAGACAACTATCTACAAAGGGGCAACTCTCCTTTAACATGAAGGTTTACAGTCAATGGTGTTTTTCAAATTATAAGGGACGTAGATTTACAGGAGATATCACTGTAACTAAAAGACAAAGTCATACCTTCCTCCGAATTCGGTTTCTATATTAGACCGGGGTTATATATGTTTTTTAATTTACACATTTAATACTGTGCGAGGGAGCAAAGCAACCGAGAGAATAAAAAATAATGAGGGTATATCCCTATCTGCTTTCGCTGCTCCACAATATAGAGTGGAAACTCGCTATAACGAGATCTGATATGACGAGATTCCTGATACAACAATGCAATTTCCATGGTCCCAAGGAGCTTTTTTATAACGAGTTTCCAGTGTAGCTTAATAAACCTCAACTTACGGAGCGTTGGAGTTGCCTAAATTATTTACTCTTTACCCGTTATTACATCGAAAGACATTTCAACCGTTGTCGAAATCATGCTGGCTTCTTCCAAATCGATGTCGGTGGTTGTCATTGTGGTTGAGGAATTCGTTGTCACCGTTGTTTGACGTCCAAGAACGGTCATGTTTGATGTCACATTGTTTGCTAGTAAAAGAAAGATATGTTGCAAAACAATAGCTATGTAATTGTCACATATTCATGAAGTTTGAAGTGGACTTACAGTGGTTGTCATAATGGGAGAATAATAACGGTTAACTATCCCCAAATAATTATTCATGATTCGATGAAAGTATGCCGTGACAACTGACGGTAACGGTACCTGCCAAAGTCCTTTTATCATATACTGTTTGTATTTATCATTATTATTCTGGGCCCAATTACTATTATTGATTTACAATGATTGTAACGGTCTTACAATCAGTTGCAAAATGATTATACCTTTAGTATCCAATAAAGTCCCTTGTTGCATGGACATCTTTCAAATAGAATTTCGCCGAGGACTAATTAGAATGATTTTAATGAATCATACGGGGGAAAATGAATGTTCAGGTCTAAATATAATTAAATTTTAATGATAATCCTTATAAAATACACAGTGAAGTAGCCATTGAACTATTACCCGTTTCACATGTGAAACCAGAAAATCCAGGTCGACACAGGCATGTAAAGCTGTCAACGGTCTCCTCACATACGCCTTCATTTTGGCAAGGTTTCGACAGACAATCTGGGAAACGGAAAAAGACTTTGTGTTAATAGAATTGTTGTAGGGCCTATACGGTGTGTTCCTAAAAAAAAGTAACCGAAAAGTCATTCATTTCAAAAGTACATGGTTTATTCCTGTGATCTGTTTACTAAAATATTAAGTAACGTATCAGCTTTAACTTGAGACGTTGCCTGCGTCCAAATTGTAACGGGTCAAAGAGTTAGGGTACTTTGAAGGTGAAAGGTACAAAACCCACTATCTCCTATTTTGGTTTGTAGGGTACGAAATGAACTTTTTGTAAGTTTTTGGTTTCGTTTTTTCTTTTCACACCAAGTTTCATTAAAAAGCTTTTTTGAAGGTATACAAAATGGCCTACTCAACCCGAATTACCCCCCCCCCCCATCACATTGAATGAAATGTTAATAAGATTTTTTTTTTTTTTTTTTTTTTCATTTTCCACTTGAATTTGTCCAACCGCTCTCTGGTTATTCGACTGAATAAACAAAATTATACCTGGCATACGACACATGTAAACAGGCGAATTATCTTCAGGTCTTAACCGACGTCGTCCACACGAAGATCTAGACCTCATCGTCATTTTAGTCGACTTCGGAATGGTCTGAATTGACTCGCCATCGGTCGTCATTTTTTCGGGACAGTATTCCTTTATCTGTCTCTCGCCTTGGATATACTGAAGCTTTCCTTCAGTGATAACATAGATTGGTGTGCCACAGGACTGACTGGCAGAGCTAAGCAAAGGCTGAATTACTGTAATGATTAACAAAATTAACAATTTGTTATCGTCTATTGCAAAGGCGAACGCAAAAGAGACGACAACAAGAATAACAACTGGATCTGATTTATATCGGGCTGTCTATATTTTATTTATTTATTTTTTTTTTTTTAAACCCGTTTTAAACATTTTCCCCTAAATTTGGGGCCCGCCGTCGACTGATCCACGCAGACTGACATCAAGAATCTCTTCGTACATTGTTAATTGTATTTAGTGAGTGTTATAATTCAAAGAATTAGATTAATGTGCAAAATGATTTGGACAAAATATGGGAAATTTCGAATTCATTACAACTGAGATACCGTGGTATCCTTTCAAATATTGTTACAAAAAGAATTACAAAATTACGATTTTATATGTTTGTGGGGTATCTAATTATTACTTATAAGTATAATATTTGATGAAAAAATTTCGGGAGACACATAACATATCTTAACTCGCTGAAGAAAAATATTGGACTCGGTCCATTCGACTCGTCCAATATTTCTCTTCAGCTCATAAAATATTTCCATGTATCACACTCAAGGTCGTCCAATATTGTTTTTTACATATTCTCAGCGATTACTTTAACTTCGTTAGGTAACATCAAATTACTTTCTATCGGGTTGAAGACCCTTTATGTAGAGTTAAACGTCTGTAAACATGAATTTTTAATTAGCGTTCATTAATATTTACCGGTTGTGATGACAACAGATGTTACCAATAGTCTGATTAGTTTATCCTGAAATAAAATAATGTGAAAATATGTGATACGTAATCGTCACGCACGTCATACTTCATAGCAATAAAAGCAGAGAATGTCACAAATCAGTGCATGTGTGACGAAACAATAAAAAAAAATTTTTAAAGAAGGATTTTCCAATCATGTTGTGTACTTAGGGGCGGATACAGCTTTTCGGGGAGGGGGGGGGGGTGATTCATTAGTTTTTCATGGTCCTTGATGAAAGGTAAGAATGTTATGTTTTCGGATTTTCCATCCGTCCATGCAACCACCACATTACAATTTGGAGTAGGCCTACGTAGGTCAAAGGTCAAGGGTCAGAGAGGTACGAAATTATTGGGATTTAGGGCAGAGGTATAACAGAGACGCAGTCACATTTGCCATGTTAGTACCATATTTCAGCTTGATGTAATGGTATAGAAATTGGTATATGAGAGTTTAAAAAAAAGTAAATTGAGGCCGATTCTACTTTTAGATATTTCGCGATCTAACGTAGATCGCAACTCACTGCAGTATATAGCCGCGTAATGTGTTTTAAGGCGGGATCACACAATGCCACTTGCTGCAACACGATTTTGTTAAACAATTGGTAGCGTGCATTATTAATGCAACATTTGAAACATGCAAAGTTATCTTATGAGAGGTAAAAATAGTAAAGGAACAACGTAATCGAAATTTTGTTCCAATGCGAGCCTTTAATTAGGATTTACCTGAAAACTGCAAGATCGCTGTGTCGTCACTGCGATATGGAAACAATTTGAGGTTATACAGAGAAGGGGGTTCGCAATCGCCTTGAATTTCAATTTTGGTACATAGGAATACCCACAACTTTGGACAGTATGAATTTCCTTGTTTGAATGTGTTTGTATCAGGTAATATTAAAATTTTCCTGAAAAATCGCATCGCAGCAAGTCGCATCGTGTGAGCCCGCTTTAGTGTAGAAGGCTGCGCAAAAAGATTTTATTTATTAATTTTTCGTAAATATTTTTCCTTTTTATTTATTTATTTATTTTTTATTTTGTTATTATTATTATTATTATTATTATTTTTTTTTGGGGGGGGGGTGCTGAGTGTGCAAAAAGCATAGGGGGTGCTGAGTGAGCACAAAGCATAATCAGATCGCAATATCTACCTTTTGTACATGTCTACTAAAAAGGGTAGGAAGTGGAGGGATGTGCTCATGTGTATCTGCGGCTCCTGCACTAAGCAATTCAAAATAAAAGGAGTAAGGGCCAAGGCAATTATATGAAAAGGTCATTGTAATGCACATTTTTCGTGCAGTTTGCCAAGATTGGATTAGAGGCAGTCTATGTACGAATTCCATGGATAATTTCTGTCCACCCCTTCCCCCTCGCCGCCCTACGGGGAATACAATTACCAGAAAATACGAAGGCGGCAATTTCCTTGAAGATTGTTTCATTCGAATAAGTACCCCGCCTCTTGCATGGATACGCCCTTTACGACAAAAAATATTCAGAGATATATTCTTAGGAAATTGAACAGCTATTTTCATTCCCATTGTAAATTTATCTTGAAAAAAAAAATGAAAAGAAATAAAGTAAACCAATGTTAGAACAGAATCACACACACACACACACACACACACACACACACACACACAAACACACACACGCACACACCAATACACTTAAAAGAAACCCCGAAGTGGTGGAAAGGGCCAAGGATTGGAGGTGTTTTTAAAAAGGCTGGAAAACGCTGTCACACTGTAAAAAAATTACAGTCGTATGTACTTGATTCAATTATGTTAAGAAACTGCCTTAATTTGTTCGAGTATTAACAACTCCATGTTATTTTAAGTAAATTCTACTGAAAATGATATGAAGTTATTATTACTTGACTCAATTGAGTAAAACTTAATTCAATTGCGTAAAAGAATATTAAAAAGTAAAAAAAAAAAAAAAAAAAAAAAAAAAAAAAAAAAAAAAATGGGGAGGGGAATTTCTAAGCACGAAAGTCCACAGACATTATTTCAACCTACGTGTTTAAACCAAATATCAGACTTCATTTTGTCACTTACCTGTAATTGAAAAGGTACTGACATTTATATTTATATCTCAAACAATTCCTAACAAATAAAACAGTGAGAACTTTTTCCTAAAACCTAAAAAAAAAAAAAGAATTTTCAGTTGATTTGCTGTTTAATGTTGCTCTTAGTTTGCTTCAACAAAAAAATTGAACTTTTTTACAGACCCTAATCAAAAACAATTTCAAGCACAAATATAATTATGTGAGAGTAATGTTATGTAAAATGTTGAACATTTACTTGCCCTTTATGAATATTCATGTATTATGTAAATAAGGCGTTAATAGAAAAAAAAAGTACATTCAACTTGATTTTTTAAGTAATAAGTATTTAAAAGAAATGTGCTTGATTGAAGTTGAATTTACTTGATCAAAGTAAGTTAGCACTACTTGAATTTTCCTAAATGTATATTGTACCTTTATCAAATGAGTGAATTCAACGACACTTAAATTTTGAGTTAGTAAGACTTTAAATGTTTTAATTTAATGTTGTCTTTTTAAAGTTAAATCTACGTAAGAAAATCATGGAATAATTACAAAGAACCATACTATTTTTTACAGTGCACTTCTCGGCCATGTCGGCCCTTTTCCGCCTTTTGTGTTTCATAGTGAATAATAGAAAGTTGGCTGATTCCATGATTTCGTATTTATAATAAACCTTTTATCAAATAATGATTGATAATGATTGTCAAAAAATAATAAAAATAACATATGATGTCGACCCTCAATCGGTTATTATGGTTGCGATTTTGAATTCATTTTATTAAAGAAGAAGAAAAAAAAAAAACGTGTTTCATCGGATCTTTAAAACTTCTCAAACTATCAAAAGAGAATGGTTTCAATTGTAAGAAAAACTTTTGTACTTATCATTCCCAAGCAGTTTTAATAGTTTCACTACCAAAAATTATGATGAATTGAACATCTATATACTTTTCGGGATTGATTCCCTTTTAGCAAGCCATAGTTAAACTACAGATTTAAGCCAGGCTCAAAGTTAGGCGGCTTTTGAGAATACGGGCCAATATATTCTATAAATACATACCATTGTTATTTGCAAGAAAGTTGACCGCTCCCTACGAGAATCTTCAGTTTTGTCTCCAAATGATTAAAAGCCACACTCCACACTAATTTTTCACTTGACTAATTGGTATTGTAATCAAAAAGTTTCAAAGCACTCACTGAGGCAGCTATGGGTAAGCATTGGTGAATTTATACTCATAATCGAACATTTGAAATAAATAATTGAATAAATAACATGAAATAAAACATAGAGTAGAACTAAGAAAGGCAGATGATAATTAAATGTGATCGTAAAAAGATGGTGGCGACAGACAACTTTTTTTTTAAACTCATTCTTTTTGTTTTCCTTTATTGCAGTAATTTCTCAAGTGCCACCCGCCCCTGGCTTCCATGAGGCCCACGATTTACACCAACTTTAATCGCATCTTTAATCAGGCGCTGATCCGGGGGGGGGGCAGCGGGCCCCCCCCAGCAAAAAAAAGAAAAGGAAAATGGACGATCGAGAGGGCGATTGACGCCCTCAAACCCCCCCCCCCCCCCTGCTATATCGCTCGGCCAGCGTGACGTGAAAAAAAAAATGAATGTATCTTTTGGCTCGCCCGGTGTAACGGGAAAAATTTGGGTGTACCGAAATCTGAAATTCCAATTTTGGTCTCCCCCCTGTAATGAAATCCTGGATCCACCACTGTTGAACATGGCCTATATATCAATAGTTGATAGTATCAAGTTTGTATCCGTGTGTAAAACAATTCTCGTTGCATAATCCATAATTTTTTGTTCTTATTTTATGAATTATTTATCGTTTTGCTCTTGATTATAGGCCTGTGTCGGTGGCAACAACGCTTCCAACTGATTTTTAGTTTTATTTTAGAACCTCACGTAAAACTAATAAATTCAGTTTATGGGAATACCAGAGTACACCGTTTTCGAGTTCACGTGTAGTTTTATTAATCATGATAATTACGATTAATTTGTCATCAATACTTATTTTGGGATGATAAGATAATCTAGCAGAGTCTACTTCAAGTTTTGTCCTTGGTTATGTAATGTATGGTGCTAGGACATCTCCCCCGGAGGACAACTCCCCCGGGGACAATTCCCGGAGGACAGCTCCCCCGGAGGACAACTCCCCCGGAGGACAACCCTAACCCTAACCCTAACCCTATGTCCTCCGGGGGAGCTGTCCTCTGGGAATTGTCCCCGGGGGAGTTGTCCTCCGGGGGAGATGTCCTGATACGGTAATGTATGTATATAATGTAGGGGAGAGCGGGGTTATATGGAACATTTTTCACAAAAATGGCCGTAAAACAAAAGCGAATTTATTTGAAGAAACAATAAACAATCAGCTTGAGTGTATATCTGTATGCTACAAATGTACCCCGTAAAATTCTTAAACTTAGTGATGGTTCTGGAAAAAAATCCATCTTCAACAAGACAATGTCAAGTGTTCCAACTAACCCCATACACGGGGTTAGTTGGAACAAGGTATGGGGTAAGTTGAAACATTGTGCATGGTATCTTTAGAATTATATTTAAACTACCTACGACATTATTGCATGGGTTCAGCTAACTTGCTTTATTGATTCCAATTAAAATATTAAAGATTGGTGTTCAAATTTTGATTTTACTTCATGCTTTATTACACTTGATAGCATACACTCACAAACCAAATAAAATTGTCCAATGTGTACTAATATACTTGTATAGGAATATTTCGGAACACTTCATTGAATTATATGATTTTCATTTTTTTATTCAGCTGAAACCTATTTACTTAGTACATGTTCCAACTAACCCCGTTCAAAATGTTCCAACTAACCCCAGAGGCCCATTTGACATTTGTAAGCTTACAGCACAAAAGAGGGACAACAACATGCCATATTTTTAACCTTGTTTTGTAGCTTGGTATACCTGTTTGTTATACTCAAAAACTGGCCAACTTAATTTATGAACTTCTCTGAGATAATAAACATTTGTAAAATTGTCAAAATTTACTCAGAGGGTGAAAAAACAAACATTGCTTTCTAACTTCACGAGACTTGAAGCATGTGTGCTGTCTAAAATGTGGTGGATGGCAGTTGCTAATAGCAACAACCTGAGGATAGATTTGCATAAATATATCTATAGCCGTTCAAGAAAATTGCAATGTTTCAACTATAACCCCGTGTTCCAACTAACCCCACTCTCCCCTGGCCCTACATGTAATGAAATGTATTTCGAGTCCATGCTTAATATTGATCAATTTCCTTCCCCCAGTCCTATAGAACTAATCAAAAGAGATTAGATCCACTTATAAAACCATTCCATGAAAATCTAGTTTTTAGTTTTTTTCCCCTTATAACAATATTGCTGGAGACTGTGGCCCTCACTTTCTTTTAATGGACAAACATGGCAATGACACGGGTAATGCGGCGGTCACAGCTCGTCGTAGGCTACGGGGCACGTGCAATCAACGTAGCCTGCGTTGCATGCTCAATACACGCACAGGTCATGGGTCAATTTCTGCGATTCCTGCGTTTCTGTAGTAAGGGTATTGAAAAAAATTCACGCACGTCGTACCGACAACGTGCCTGCATGGTACATACGCTGCATGAATTTTCTACGAAATCCATCGTAGGGAGTTGCACGTCAAAGGTACGGCGAGTTGTGACCGCCGCATTAGGCATATCTAATTTAGCGCTTGACACCTCCTCCGAACTTTAAGACGTCTACATTTAAAAGTTATTTTGAAATGTTGAGATCGAGGGAAGGAGATGGGGTAGCTCGGGGCTATATTATTGTATTTAACAAGGCCCCGCTCTGATCTGCCCCCCTCTATCCCTACTTCCATGATTAACTTTAGTAGAAAAAACTCTTTTTACAATTAAAAAAAAAAAAGACTTCTACATTGAAAAATGATGTTGAAATGTTGAGATCGAGGGAAAGAGGAGGGGGGGGTTCGGGGCTATATTATTGTATCATAAACAGCCCCCGCCCTGCCCCCCTCTACTTCAATGATTAACTTTTATAGCAAAAAAAACCCTCTTTTTAGACGCCCCATGTCACTTGCATGGGGAGTTCTGAAAGTTTGCACAAAATTATCATTTTGGGTTAACATTACGTTAGGATACCGTTGCAGAGAGTTGAAATAGGTTTCGAACCGCTTCCTAGAATTAAAAATAAACTCGGTGAATCCTTTGTCAATGCACAACTCTCGCGACCTATCTTCAACCTGATTCGAAATTGCCAACTTAAAGGAGGAGTCCGGGCTGAAATGAAAAAGTTTTGTTAAATTAAGTAAAATTCATCAAGCACAACACAGAAAATTTCATCAAAATCGGATGAAAAATAACAAAGTTATGCATTTTTTTTTAGGTCTTGATTTTTTTTTTTATAAAACAGTTCTTGGCAATTGTCTCATTGTCTCATTTGAATATTTGAATATTTCAACTATGCAGCAAAAACTCGATGAGTCACAGTCCCCTACTTACTTGTGTACATTTATAAAGAAATCCTATTTATCTCATTTTTTCATAAATTGCGTATACAGAAAATCTGCCCTCATACTGAAATAAGTAAAGCCACTTGTGACCTTGAAACATATCCACAAGAATTACCGTGTTTTATGTCCTTGGGGCAGAAAATCTTATAATTGGTCATTTCACAATAAAAACAAAGAAAGTAGGAGGACTGAACATCATCAGTTTGCCAATTGAAGAACTGTTTCCTAAAAATAAAACCTCAAAAAAAATTCATAACTTTGCATTTCTTATCCATTTTGATGCAATTTTTCAGTGTTCAGCTCTTTTTCGATTTTACTTTATTTTCTTATAATGCAAACCTCCAGCCCGATTGAGTCCTTTTAACGCAATGCTCGCATCTCCCGCAAGTGGCATGGGGCCCTTTAAAAAAAAAAAAACGTTGACTACACCCTGATGCGACTGTCGGTGGGAAGAATTTTATGTGCTCTTCTCCTGGCGAGAGAAAGTTTTGCAACTCCACGCTACTAAGCGTTATAAAAATCTTAGAGCAGTAAAATTATATAAATAAATCAATAATTAATGTAATAATTCCTTTCTTGAGAAAACATGTGCGCCAATGAGTCTACGCCATGTAACTATCGAAAGACATTATCTTCCCCCGCACTAGGGCTGATAGCATGATAGAATCGAATTATGTTTCTTTTATGTCAAATAAAGATGAACATCTGTGGTTCTTGTATGTTCAATGTTCAATATTAAGACTGGATAACAGGGTGTGAAGTCGATGATGAGAATGGTGTAAGGGGCCAAACTCTCCCGCCTTTTTTCAATAGCGTTATATACAAACTACCAATATGACTACCAATATATAGCCTATATGCCATTCTCCTGTTTTTAATAAATTTTTTGACTGGATTGTATTTTAAATAAATATATTTATATTTCTCTTTTTTCTCAATCCAATCTACAGTACTTCATGGCAGCACAATATATTCCCCCAAAATCTTAAAGCTGGGTATTGTTTTGAGAAGGACAAATTTGATTTGGATTCATAGTTAGATAACATGAAAGATCGAATCCTATATTATAATAAAGAAAATATTACCTGAAATCTCTTTAGTGTCTTTAATTCACAATATAAGTTATATACGTGAAAGTCGGCACCGACAGCAACTGAGCATTCACGTGGAAAACCAATGAGGATTCTTTGTGTGGGTAAAACACACTGATAGTACGCATCATCGTGCAGTAAGCTCCGGGAGCGGGCCGCCAAGCAAAGGGCTAAAAAAAATCTGTTACATTATGTTTCTTTCAAACATTTTCACCGAAATTTACCGGAAATCATGAAAGGTATATCAAAAGATCTCTCACACATATCTTTAGCCTGCAATGTGGACAACATGGGACTATACAGGGTGTTTCCGAAAAAAGGAAACCCAACTTTATCAACAATAATTTCAAAAAATTCCAATGGTGATTATGAAATTTATATCACTGTAAAAGTGCAACTCATTGCCATCTAATGATACCTCGCTCATCTCACCAATGTCACGCATCACTAAACCCCATTGTTTTGAAAAAGTCTTTTAAAAAATATCGTGTCTCATCTTTCATGCACCTTGAATGGTTTGTGTGTAATGCCTAAAGGAAACCCAACTTGATCATCAAAAATACAAATATATATCTATGATGATATTAAGAATTATCACTGGAAAGTACAACTCATTACCATTCTAATGATACCTCTCTCAGCTCACCAATATCATCATCACTGAACCCCCATTGTTTTGAAATATGTCTCGCAAAATTGTGATAAGGTTCTCTTTCATATGCTCCGAGATGAGTGTGCTTCAAATATTCCTAACAAATCTAAGTAAAGCATTCTAGTGATTAAAATAAATGAGTTTGATAATGGGTTGGAAATTTTTTACTTATTTATTCCTTTAATCTTACCATCCAGAGTAATCAACATTTACTGGTCACGACAACCCAGAGAACCTTCATTCCCCTATGATAATGTAAGAAGCATGACAGTGCATCAATCACATATTTGCAAGATATTTCCAGAACAATGGGGTTCAGATGCATGACATTGTGGAGCTGAAAATATCAATATCAACAATTATGTGCACTTTCCTATATAAACGTCATAATCACTACTGACATGCTTTTAAAATGATGTGATGAAAGTGGTTCCATTTTTAGGCACATTGCAACAACCATCTCCATGAGCGTGAAAGACCACTTCACAATTTTGCAAGACATTTTTCAAACAATGATGTTCAGTGATGCAGACATTGGAGCTTTATCTGGATATCATGCAAATGTAATAGTTGCCACCTTCCATATAAATTTTATAATCACCATGGTAATATTTCTTAAATTATTGATGATCAAACTTGGGTTTCCTTTTTTCTGGGTCACCCTGTATTTCATCGGTTTTACAGGGGTGTATGCCGATTCCTTTTTTGTTACCAAAACTATACACCAGCATCTTATACTAGTAATTCAATCTATAGCTGGATTATAACATTGTACAAGTTTCTTCAAGAACGTACTTACGCGATTTTATCAAAACATATAAAATATCATTTCTGATTTTCTGTTGAACGGCATAGTATTATTAGAGGGATTTTGAATATATTAGATCATCCGAGGTGTCGTTGCAGAAAACTTGCTATTATAGTAACTTTGTCATCAATAGTACAGTTCATGAAATACTTGATTTTGATTGGCTGTTTAGTATTGTTACTGTGGTAGTTACCAATCTTACCATTGATGGAAAAGTTAATATCATAACACCTGTTTATACAACAAATGTGCCACATTTACATAGTGGCAATGATTTTTTACAAGCCATTCTATACTTCATTTTTGCTAACTAATTCTGATAAAAATGACAGAAAAAAATAGGGCGAGTCAGCAGTAATTATACATGTACACACCAAAAATTGCCCATTGATTGAAAAATGGTATTGTAGACACTTCTTTTACATTTGCAGATACAGAATTAAGAGAAATTAGAAGACTAAAACAGAAGATGTGAAATAAACATATTTTTACAAAAGTTTAATTTCTGATAATAAGCAATTTCCATGGTGTAACATTATTTCTGTCTCACTCTTTATGACGTTTCAATTATCTTTACAGGGACAATGAAACAAATGAACAAATCACAAAATGAAAAAGGACATCATTCTGAATGGTAGTGATATCTTTTTTCTTTAATATCAGAGTAACATATTATAATTGTGCACGACATACAAAGTATTGCACAAGATAATTACTAATACTCATATTTTTCTCGACTTTTGATGACTGTCTACAGCACAATCTTGTTAATGATAGCAATAATAATGCATTTTAATATATAGTGCCATCTGTCTAGTTTAACTATTCTGTGGCGCGTTGTAAAACAAGAAGAAAGTGTTGAACTACAAATGGTCATATTCAAACGTGAGTGACACAACATTTGGACTGATAGAAGGGGGCATATCTTTGCACTTGTAGGTTATAAATGGATCATGACTACCATATTATGTATAATGTAGGAGTGGCATGTGTCGATCATTACCAGTTGGATTTGAATTTTACAATTGGTCCTAGAAAATATGATTAAAAAACAGTGCATGAGTGACACGACAGAAAAAAAGACATGGGTTTCTGACCATCATTGGTTATGGTTGCATTTGTGCCCAAGTAGATCTCTAAGGGTACCATTAAGTGCTGGTATATGCATATGAATAGTGTACCTCTCTGACATTGATTGTGTTTATCAATCATTCCCTCTCTGCGGAAAATGGTCCACCTCAAAGTGTCGTGAGTGACACGACATCCAAAATGTGAGTGACACAACCAGTGCCTTAAATTCAACATTTCAAGTAAATAACTAAATCCAAATTACCTGTATTTTATGCCATGATAGAGTAGTCCATGAAAATTGCTTTAAGCAAAAAAAATCTGACAAAAGTGATTGGTATTAAGAATAAGAGGCATTTAAAGCACCATAGTCCCATACGTGCAAATTCCTGTTTGCTCAATTATTCAGCGTAAGAAAACTGGATCACATAATGTTTGAACTTAAATAATTGTTTGTATTGTAAAGAAGCCTTTGTTTTGATTTCAGATCCTAATTTGTATTTTCAGAGGCACAGCGCCACATTAAAATTTCAGCTAAATGTCCCACTTAGTCTGAATATGACCAAATATAAGAGGGACAGCCTGTGGACTCTGATCAATAGAAGCACAGGACAAAAATGACATTTCCTCTGAGACAGTAACATGTGTCTGCCATTTACACCGAAATGAATGCAATATCAGTATACCTCATCTAACATACATACATACAGGCAAACTTGCTTGAGTCGAACTTGCATAAGGCAAATAATCTTCTCTTTATAATCTAATATTTTTAACCCCTTCCTAAGTTTTGAAGCTCAATCCCAATACATTCAACTTCGGCAAGGTTGATGTGTCTTTTCAACAACAGGTTTTGGATGAAATTTGGTCTGGAGATAAAGCACTCTCGGTACAATATGAAAACATCAATAACTCAACTGTTACTACATCACTTCCAGTTGTACTTCATTTTGTCAAAAGTAGAACAGAATAGTCACTACAGTACATGGTCTGTTGTAGTCTGATGATTCAGACTCTGCTTTGAACACTATAACAGAGATAGGTTTATCTGCACGTTCCTATAAACAAATCCTACATCATATGTTAGAAAATGGTTCCATATGAATTAGGTGCATCCCGTTATGTAAGCTTCCCACTGACTTTGTAGTAACTAAAGTACATGGTCTTTCATAGTATTATAGTTAAGATTCTTTAAACACTATGATGGTGTGTGTGCCTGCGAATAAATCCTACATCTTAGAGAGTGGAGTCATCCCAATCAGTCGCATCCCATTGGCTAGAGTAGTTCTTGCTGACCTAAAGAGCTGAAGTCGTGCCTAGAGGAGTAAAACAGAACAAAGGTAAAATCGCTTGCTGTAAATGACCTGCAGCTATTGGGTGATTCCATGTTTTTATCATTTATGTTTGATTTTTTTTACTGTTGTGTCCCAAACATCTCATAACGGGAGTGGGATGTACTAGAAAATTGCCTGCAATGATGGACCATGTCAAACAACTTTTTGAAAATTGTTATGAAAGCATTGTTTCCATGACATTTGCTCCACAGTAAATTCCATACACTAATCTAATTTCAACCCTCAACCTAACATAAAATACTATGACAACCCTAACTCTAACCCTACATTACATCTTAGATAAAATAAAGCCAGGAGTGATCATTACCGGAGCCGACGTCGTTTCACCAAAACACTGTTAAAAAGAAATTGTTTTTTTCAGCATAAATGTAAATATTTACACCTTATTATGTGTTAATGCAGGACAATTCACTCCTGCTTTAATAAGGTGCATGGAACTTACAATTTACACAGCCAATGGTTGTAATGGGAGTGGAGTGCAATGGTTCATGAATTAAACAAGGTGGTTCGTGAACCATGAGTCTCGCCTGATTTCGCTATCAATAAAACATGCAATATGACCTTTTGACCCCAAGATGGCCTTTGATGTAACCTTTGTAGGTATCATATATGTGACAACACCTAATCAACATTTATTTGAAGTTTAAACAAAATTTATGCAAAAATAAAGAAATCTGGACATGTTTAAGAAAAGTCGACCTTTAAGTTGACCTTTTGACCCCTATATGAACTTTGATCTCATCATCCTCATCAACAGACATATGGTATTACCAAAGTATCATTTGTACCAAGTGTGAACACAAATGATACAGAAATAAAGAAATGAGAGCAAGTTACACAAAAAACTAAAAATGTAACAGACCAATAGACCAACAGGAAAAGTGATCACTAGGTCTCTGCCGAACTTCGTTCAGGTGAGACCAAAAAAAAAACCCCAAAAAAACATCTACTTTGGAGGTCTTGACTGTTTAAAATTAGAATAAAATGATCATAATAAATTAAAATAACTTACTTTCTTTACTCCATCAGAACTTCCTTTAACCTTGAGTTTATTGTTGGCTCGTGAAATCAAATGTCTGTAAAGAAATAAAAGATTTCTTGAGTCAAGATCTAATGCATTAGGCATCATTGAGAAAAGCATCTCATTTTTATTCTGTAACCCAGTTATGATGTGAGAAAATTTTCTATACTGCACATTGCCGTTACTAATAATTAATCATGAAAAAAGAAATAAATAAAAAAACATTGAAGATATTGATTCTTGTTCTGTTTTTGAAAGTGAAATCTACATCATCACTTGAGATGAAAAGGGCATCTACAGGTACATGTAAAAATGTTTTATTTGTATTAATATGTGTCAGTGACATTTAACAAGTTTTGCAATGAAAACTCATGTTCTGAGCCACAACTGTAGGAAACATTTCGCAGGCAGCTCTTCTTTAGGTCGCTGCACTGACTGGCCAACCAAAATCTATCTATCCATTTTTGTATCCATCCACCTGTTCATCTACTGCTCTATCAATCCATCCATCCATCCATCCGGTAAATTGCCACTTGGTATAAAGCCACTTGTCTGTTTGGTCTCACCCCACAAGATCCAATTCCATTTCGTCTGCAACCAGTTTGTCTAATTATCCTTTGGTCTACATGTCACTTAATTACTCTTTTGTTTTAATAATGTCCATGTGGTCTAACAGTACATGTCCTATAACAAACTGGTATAATAGACCAAATATTCATTTGGGAATTAGACATAAATGCTATTAGATGATTCGGCTATTAGACAAATTGACAATTACACCAAGTGGTCATTAGACCAAGTAAAATTAGTCCAAGTATGTATTAGACCAAGTGGAAATTGGACCAAATTGGTAGTAGAAAAAATGGATTTAGCCCATGTGGTATTGGACAATCAGAGAACTGGACAAACTGCTGTTAAACCAAGTGGATTTAAACCATCGATCCATCCAGTCAATTGTCCATCCATCCATCTTTCATGCTCATTTTTTCATTTGTCTTTCATTCTGGCATCTTAACCAAGTTGCAGTAGATATTGGGCCACAGCTTTAGGCTCCCGCTCAGCAGCGGCTCTCCTAACGGCCATATCATACTGACTGATATAGTAGACGTGTTACAGCCTCAGGCTCACATACATGTAACAAACTGGTATCTATCTCATTAATTCATCAATCCATTAAACTATCCATCTATCCATCCATCATCATTCAATCAATCAAAACATCCTTCATTATCATTCTTTCCATTCATTTTTCATTTCATCTTACCAACTCATCAATCCTTCCATCCATCCATTAACCTTTCCATCCATCTATCATTCAATCAACTCATCTTTTATTCGGATTCTTTTCATTCATCTTTCATCATTTTATCCTACCCAAGTTGCAGTAGATATTGTGCCACAGCTTTAGGCTCTTTCTCTGCAGCAGCTCTCCGGACAGCTATATCATACTGACTGATACACCAGGCTAGTTGTACAGCCTCGGGCTCACATAGCAAATTGATATCTATCTCATCTAGTGCAGATGATGGTGACAGACTATTCTGCTCCTCGATGCTAAAGCAAAGGAAAAAATAGGGAAATAACAAATCAGTATTACCATTTTACACAAACTGTTAACATAACAAAGGGTCACCTTCTTAACTTAGCCAAGAATAAATTTTAAACATGTAGTTACACTATGACCTGCTGGCTAAAGACCCCGATAAGTCGCCAGAATAAACATTTTGGTTTTGATGTAAGTTCTCTGAAACTTGTGATTCCAGATCTTGAGAGATCCTGGATATTATAATAGGAGTGGACTGTATTCTATTAGGGAAAATTGCATCATAGTTATCTATTTTCCACATCAAAACGGTCCACTCTCATTATCAAGGTGCTCATGACCAAGCAACATTAATAAATTGCAGTACCTCGTCACTTGCTGTACGGAATTATGCAAAACTTAAGAAAAGAAGAATTGCCCTATTCTAGTTAACAAAATCTTTTTGTATTTTGGCTCACTATAACAGAAATCAACTCTAATCTCAAAAAGTAGGATCATAAAAAAAAATACCTGCAGAGCCTTGCATGAGAATACTGTAAGAAGACCCCTGTATCTCCCTGGCTAGTGAGCACCCTGTCCCAGTCAAACTTGTAGTCTGTGATTATAGACCCTTTTAAGTCCTGGAGAATGATGGCTGACAAACCAAGGATCTCTGCTACTCTCTTAGGGTCTTCTTGCTGTTTGGTCGCTACAATGTATGGATGAAGAAAAGAGAAAGAAATTATTTGATCACTATAAAAAATATTGAAATACGAAGTTGTGAGTTGGTATGGCAGACAATAGTGGCCTCATAATTACATAAAAACAACATACTGTCACAAAAGATGTCAGATGAAAGAGCATCCTACTTACGCCAACTAGGACATTTGTCAAAAGTTAAAAATGTCTCTCTGATGGTTATTCTATGACCTATCACTTATCTAGTGCCATAGGTGTTAATGGCTCATAAAACTCTTTCAAAATCAATAAAAATTATTTTACAATTACGTTCACATCCTTGAGAACTAGAACCACCATTAAAATTCAATGTGTGGGACTACATGAAAAAAAATTCACTAAAATTCATATTACACAAGATTCTTTTGATATTTTTTTCTTGAAACTTTCACTAAATGGAGAAGGGTGGATATATTTATGTATTTAAAGGTCAATAATGACATTTAATTCTTGACAAGGAGGTGAAATAACCAAAAAAGTCACATAAAAAATACTGTAATGCGACTAACCGTAATGCGACTAACCGACATTTATCGATCTTTAAAGAATGCTTTACATTGTTTACCAAATCTAAATAGCTGACTTGAGACTTAAATATGTTGGGTAGGTAGTGCAAGGAATAAAACTGGCAAAAGTATTATGATTTGAGCAAAATATTTTTTGGTAACAAGTGGATTTTTTTCCTTGTCCATTTTGTGTAATGCGACTAACCGATTTTTAACATGTTGTGATCGACGTTCACAAGAAAAAGCCTGCAACATTTCTTATATTGTTATTTTAAAGCTATGGTTGTCAGGTTTAAATCAAAGTATAAACTTTAAAGAAAGACTCATTCTTGTAAACATGGTACCACCAAGTTACAAAATTGGCACCTAAAAGTGTAATGCGACTAACCGTGGAATTGCCCATATTTTCCATATTCATACGCAATACAGTTCACGATAGTCATAACGAATTGTTCTGGACCAAGGCAAAGATACTTTACACTTAGGTACATTCACATACATGTATGTAAAAATATTTTAAATTGGGCTCAGGAATATTTCCTGGTTTTGCCCCGTGATAACAAAATATTTTTGTGTCTGTGCTCGTTATGATGGGTGTAGACTGTATATAAAGGTTGTTATAAATCAAGCCACATACGTGTAGGAGAACCATGTACAATGGTCACAAGGAAAGTGTTGAAATCCATCGCTTTACTTTTTACAGTTAAGTATCACAATAATAAAATTTGGGGAAACACTTCACAATGATGAAAAATGTTTTCCCAATGTCATATCATACAGAAATATATACATGTACAAGCCTCCTGTAATTACCCAACCCTTCAGTACATTACTCACTAGAAGTCTGTTTCATATTGTACAGCATGCGCTCCCTGGCCTCATCCAAGATGTCAGTCAGAAAGACGGCCGTTCCTTTTCGAGTCTGCATGCCTAACACTTTGCCAAACTTGACGTGATGGATTCTGAATGCAGTCAAGAAACCCAATCATTTTGTTTTTATTTGATAAGTGTTGAATGAACAATATTTGCAACATATTATCAATTTAACTACATCTATACCTTGGCACAAAGATGAGATATGACACAAAAACAGGTGTGTACACATAATCTCACAGTTCCACCAACTTTAAAATCAGTTCGTAAAATATACTTTTGTAAAGAAATAATTGTTCCTCCCATAACAGTTTACATCCTCTTGGTCTAATTGCAGAAATAATTATTTTGTTTGGCTTGTATGAATTGAGAAGTATTTTTCTCAATTTTTAGTACTAAATACTGAAAATCAGTAAGTCTTTGGCAAAATGTACATACTTGAAAAGAAACATTTAAACATTGAGTTATCATAGATTAATTTAGTAGATGAATCTGGATCTTCTTACCCATGAGAACATTCTTGATCCATCTTCCTCAGAACTGATTTTAGCTGCTCAAAGTGACCTTCTTGCCCCTTGTCCACCACATAGTACATTTGATCAAACCCGTAACGTTTCCTCCTATCAAGAACAGCTGCTAGGTCTCGAGTGAGATAGAGAGACGAGCCATCACTCTTGGCTAGTGTGGCTACAGGAAACCTGGGTGAGATGTCGGATATATCAATGTCCTCGGTTCCTCTCCTGAAAAAAGGGGGTGGGACAGTCATTTGCTTTATTAACCAAGTTATAAAAATGAATAAAGATACACAAGCCAAAAGTGTGAGCATGTTTTAACCCTAAAAAGACTGGGCTATTTTGACACACATAAAGACTGGGGGGGGGGGCTCATTCAGCCCCCCCCCTAAGATCTCGGCCGTTGAGCGCGCGATCGCGCCGAAAATTGGCACGTGCGTTACCCACGGCATCCTCTCCAAAACCAAAGAGTCATATTCTCTTGATAAATTAATCTGTCTGCGTTGAACCAAAGGTTGTTTCAAAAATCAAAACAAATTAGCTTCCCTTAGAGGGCGACAAATATTTTATCGACATAATGTTCTCCAAAACTGACAAATACAAAAGGAAATTTTGACAGATTCAACGTCATCAACATGGCTCCTTTAAATTAGATGAAATATGAGACTAATTTACTTTCCATTGACTGTTTCTGTGTCAAATATGAACTGTTCACTCAAGGGCATCAAAGAACCCTTTGTTTTGTACATTACACAAATTATGTATTAAATGCATCAAACTCAAATGTTCAAAATTAAGACTATCATTTGAATCATGTTATCTCAAGCAGACCCTTTATATTTTAAGGTTTTTTCACTTCTCTGGATTACTCATTTTGATTCTTTACAAAATTACCACAAATAAAAAGCAGGCATGATATCTACCAAATCTTTTAGGGTAAATAATTGAATTACTTTAAATTTGACAAATAAACATTCTCTGCATGTCCTGTAAATGCAGGATATAAGTTAAACTTTCTCAAAGAAATTGTCCGAAGTCATCTTGAGGTGAGAGATAAGGTCTGTTTGCCTCAGCCTTCACAAGAGAGATGATATCCGCGGATCGGAATCATATTCCTACATTCGGAACATGGCTGCGTTCTATTCCTCATCTGATAAATTGCAGCATGAGATACTACTGAACAGATGTGTGAGATTGGGTTACTCATCGGATATGACTGTTCTAAAGCATTGATGCCTCGCGATGTCATCCCTTCTTAGTAGTGGAAGGTTTGGTGTTCTAACAGATCTTGGCTGGATATCGTAGGTGTAGACAAGAATATGATGGTCACCCACACCCAATAGGAGTGAGTCACCGAGTGAAGGTGTGCGTTTCAGATGACATTCGACTTCCTGGCAAGATGAAGTCTCTTTCTCTCATCGTCGACTAGTGAAGGAAGAGATTGCTCCAAATCACATCGCCAGCTACTCGAAGCGGACTTCATGCAAGGCAAAGAGAGTAAACCCTACCACAGAATGATGTCAGTTCCTTAAATTGATGGAAGGAATCCATGTACAGAAGGTGGTCATACGAGTGCCATTGCCGTTTGAGATGATGTGTCATTGCCAACATCGATTTCTAGCAGAGAGTTAAATCACCTAAAGATGAATTCCTGAAGATCCAGAGTACCACGAGGTCTATACTCAGAAAATGACATCCCTCTCGAAAAGACTGAGAGTAGTGAGCGATGAGGAGAGAGGAGGTGATGTATACCTCATCACGGGTGCAGCAGCCCAACAAACTGAGGGTCGTGTTCGACTGCAGCGCTAAGTTGAAGGGAGATCTCTGACCATCTGCTGACAGGTCCCGATCTTACCAATACCTTGACTGGGGTTCTCTGCAGATTCCGTCTCGAAAGCCAAGCATTTATTGTAGTGCAGGAAATGTTCCACAGGTTCCTGTCAACCCAGGACATAGAGACTTCCTCAGATTCTTGTGGTGGCCTAATGGAAACTTGAATCAGGAACCTGCTGATTGTAGAATGAATGTGCATCTGTTTGGAGCTGCGTCGTCTCCAGATTCCAACTCGCCTCAACAGATAGCCAAAGACAATGCTGAAGAGTTTGGTCAGGAAGCAGCAGAGTATCTGTCGGATTTCTAGTGGATGATGGCTTGAAATCGGTGACTAATGAAGACACCGCTGTAAGCTGATAACCAACACCAGGAAAATATGTGAGCGTGGGGTCTTCATCTCCACAAGTTCGTGTCCAACTCGCAAAGTCTGCAATCTGTTAACGGAGAAGATCAAGGTGAGGGAGTTGAATCTATTGCAGCACATTCAAAGTTGAAAGGCCATTGGAGTGCAGTGTGCATCAGTCTGATCGATTGTCGTTTCATCTTACGTTTCACTTTTGAATGACAAACCAGCAACCAGAGAGGTTGTCAACGATTATGTCAGTCTATGACCCTCTTGGACTCTTAGCACCAGTTATTCTCCCTGGCAAGCAGATTTCAAGAATTATCGTGTTCTTTGGTTGGGATGATCAATTGGATGATGTCCTCAAGATGAGATGGAAAGATGGAGAATCAGCCTTCTTTCAAGTTGAGAAGCTGTCTGTTCAGAGGTGCTACAAGCCAGAGAACTTCGGACAGATCCAGATATGCAGTTACATCACTTCTGCGATGCTAGTAGTACTGTTATGGTCAATGTTCCTACATCAGACTCACTAATGTGGAGGAGAAAGTCCATGCGCATTGATCATGGGCAAGTCGAGAGTACGCCGCTGAAATCAGTGACCATCCCCAGGCGGGAGTACCGCGCATGGGTTCGATAAGAATCAGCTTGTTCTTGACGAGAGAACTAGGAGTGACATCAGACTGCTCAGTACTTTTGGACAGACAGCAGAGTTGTTCTGAGCTACATAGCCAACGAAGACAAAAGATTTCATGTCTTTGTAGCGAATCGAGTGAAAAGATATCAAGATGGATGACTGCATATCCATGGCATCATGTGATCTCAGACGACGCTGAGCAGGAGTCAATGAGGACATGAGAGCACAAGAACGCTTGAGACTAACAAATGGCTGACTGTCCTAGGTTCCTGTGGGAAAAAGAAACTCAAGTGATGAGAGTGAGGAAGAATTCACCATTCAATCTGATGATCCTGAGGTGAAGAAGGCCCAAAGTCACCAGGCAAACACTCAACAGAAGGGGGGGACTGATCGCCTTAACAGATTTTCAACGTGGCATCAGGCAAGAAGAGCCGTGGCAATTGTTATCGCCTGAAAGATATCTGAAGAACGCTGTGATAAGGCAATGAGAGCAACTCCATGTTTATTAAGCAATGTCGATGGAAAATACTCAGCCAAGCAGAGAAGGAAATTCTTAAAAACTTCACAAAGAAGGGAATTTCCACAGGAGATTGAAACGCTAAGAGACTGAGAGGACAGTTCTTCAAACGCGAGCATAAGACGCCATGTCAAGAAGGCCTGTCCATTTGAAAACTTGATCCGTTCCTGATGATGGGATGTATTGAGAGTAGAGCGGTCGTCTCTCCAGATGTGAGATGTCGTTCAAGAAAACATCCGATTTCTCTTCCGAAGAAGACCACGCACAATGGAAGTACATACCAACAGCCACTGTACAATGTACACACAAGAGCCACAGCATGAGCGAACAGAAACGCGAACTACGACTATGTGGTAATTGATCTTGGTTGCAACTCAATAGTATCCAACTTCATCGACAAATAGCTTACCAAATGCACGCCAACGTCTTCGCAACGTATACTCGGACGAGAAGTCCAGAAGAGTGGCAGATCTACCCAGGGATCGCGTACTCCAGTCCTCCATTTCGTATTGTGGCATGGACTGTTCGGCCCCTGGCTCATCAAAGAAGGAAGGAAGGAAGTAAAGAGATATGGCATCATCTTACGTGTATGGCGTCACGAGCTGTTCATATCGAAACTCTTAACTCGATGACTACAGATGCATTCATGAACGCACTACGCCGCTTCATTACAGTTCGTGGTCCTATTCGACAACTCAGATGTGACCAGGGCACGAACTTTGTTGTGGTGAAGCAGAACTCAGAAAGAATTTGAAAGAAATGGACCATGACTCGGTGAAAATCATCTCTTGAAAGAAGGATGTGACTACAAGTACGTCGCGTTCAGCTTCAACCCCCATCTGCAAGCCACATGGGTGGAATATGGGAGAGACAAATTTGTTCAATCCGTCGAGTATTGGAAGCGCTACTTCAACAACATGGGAGACAGCTACATGATGAAGCGTTACGTACTCTCATGTGTGAAGCTATGGCCATTGTTAATAGTCGTCCTCTTAGTGTGGACTGCATCAATGACGTGACTTCGCCAGAACCGCTTAGTCCAAATCACATCCTGACACAGAAGTCAAAGGTAATACTTCCACCACCGGGAAACTTTCTAACGGCACGACGTCTACCTTCGTAAATACTGGAGAAAGAGTTCAGTATCTCGCAAATCAGTTCTGGTCCCGTTGCAAAGAGACTACCTAAACAATCTCCAGTCACGACAAAAATGGACTCGTCCAAAACGCGAAATGAAAGTTGGAGACATTGTGATAATCAAAGATGACGACTTACCAAGGAACGTTTGGTTGCTCGGAGAAATCGTTGAAGTTTCCATCTAGTGATCATCATGTTCGCAAGGTGAAGCTTGCAATCGGACAATCAAAACTCTGTGATGATGGGAAACGTCCATCTTCACTGCGTCTTCTTGATCGTCCCATTCACAAACTGGTTCTAATATTACCCAGGAAGAACAGGAGTAATTCCCCGTCAAGGAGCCTTTTGTTTCATTGATTTAACAGAAATAATCTCAATTTCAAATTTTGGGATCCATAAGTTCCACCAAAATTTGTGGAACAGAACTAAATGGGGTCTGAATATATAAAACTACAGACTTGATTTACCTTTGGATTTGTTTGCAAAATATTTACAAAAATTGGGTCTGAATGAAACAGACTAATACCTGTTCATTCATTTTGGTCAGGATTGAAAGGACTAGAATTTCTTGTTATGAATTGAGTCTGAACTGAAAGACTAGCATTTTCATAGTTATTTGGGTCTGAATTTAACAACTAATGATTTGAAAATTATTGAGTCTGAAATCAAGACTACGTTTAGTAAGTTTTGGGTTGACAAAAACAAAATTGCCAAATCCAAAAGGGTCTGAAAAAAGAACTAAAGGATAATCATAAACACAGAGAACATAAAGGTTTGTGAAATATGAATTTTCTTGTGACTTGAATTATATTTCACCTGTACACAATTTATGTTCAAAGCAAGTAGTGCAAAATTTTATAACAAATGAAAGTTCGTGAAAATTTTGCTTGCCAAATGTAAAAATTGATTGTTGCCTGCTTGTAAAACAACAAAGCAAAACAAATTTAAAAGAAATTATGAAATTGATCAAACTTGAAAAACAAAAGAAAATACTTGAACGATTTGTCGGTTCATGTTTACACACCTCCAGATTAATCATTTCAAAATGAATTTTTTGGCAGTTTGCATTTCAATGATTAGCAAGCCCTGTCAATATATGACAGTCAATTTACACGGTTTGATAACAACTTTGAGTATCCATTTTGCTTGTTCCTTTTAATTTGTACACGCAGCGAGATGAATATTCAAAGGTTGGATTGTGCTGAAAGGAAATTATTTATAATTGTGATTGGATCAAGTTAATGTGATCTCCAGCACAAAGGGTAGTGTTAGTGTGGTGATGTAATTCATACATCAGTGCATCATATTGGTTGAGAATTAAAGGTTCTTTAAAGATTATGATGGTCGAAATTCATAATGTTAACTTCATTTGGTTTGAAATTTGTAACAGTAATCCTTTCTATTTGGATCATCATATTTATCATAATAGAAAGGAAAGGAAAT
>CALNVZ010000218.1:10849793-10861398 GCA_940671915.1 Paracentrotus lividus
GGCTACCAAGGCCCCCACGACTCGTGTAAAAACTCGTGGGGCCAGTTTCAGGCCGAAAGGCAGTACTCGATATCTGAAGGTTTTGCCCAGGACAGAAAACCCCAAAAGGTCCCTCGACCTGGGGTGGATGGGCACGTGAAAGTACGCATCTCTCAAGTCGAGAGATATTGCCCAATCCTCTGAGCCGAGCGAAGGAAGAATCCTGCCGAGGTGCTCGTATTGGAAGTGCTCCTTGGGAAGAAGCGTATTGATCCTTTTCATATTCAGGATCATGCGTAACTTGCCCGACCGTTTCGGGATAATGAATATCGGAGAGAGGGACAAACCACGGTGGTCCCTCACCTCCTCTATAGCCCCCTTTGTCAGCAGCGACGAAATCTCCTCCGAGATATGCCGCTGATAAAGGGGGGAAAGTCTCCGGATGGCGCCGCCCGGGAGGGGACCCGTGAGTGGAACACGATAACCCTCCCGAACAATCGACAGCACGAATGCGTCGTCGGTGATCTCTTCCCAAGCGGGAAGAAACACCGAGAGACGCCCCCCGACTCTCACAGGAACCGGTCGGGCCGCACCGTCACCCCCGACCCCCTTTGGCTTTCGCCTTGGTTGAGGGGGGAGAGGTACGGAACTTAGGGCCATGAGAGGAGGATTTCTTGGGCTTGGCTTTGCCCCGTCTAACGGGGTTCTTGCCCTGATCGTCCTCCCGAGGTTTCCGTCTGGGCTCTGCGACAGGCGCAGCAGGACGGGTACTCTTGGATTTACGCTGGGTGGACCTCGGCTTGCGCTTCCCGCCAGAAGCCTGTTCAGCCAGCTCATCCGCCTGCTTCAACTCATCCAATTCCTCCTTACACCTGGAGTTGAACTGGCCGCCGAAGAGGAACGGTGAGGAAGGCTCCATAGACTCAGCCCATGCTCTGAGGTCCAATGACCCCTCGAGCTTTAGACGGGTGAGAGTCCTTTTCTGACGGTCCTCTGTAACAAGTAACGAGGTAGCCGCTAGCTGGTGAAAAACCAGCCCCGAAAGGGGAACAAGGACCTCGTCAAGGTCTGCAAGATCTTGTGACGAGATCTTGAGAGGCTTGGCTCGGGCACGGAGAGAGAGCAAGATATTCAAAAAGGCCGACAGCCTCATGCCACATTTCTGATGCGGGCCTGCCACTCCTGAATGTGACGATGCTTCGGATCAAATGTCTTGCCACCCAATGGGGGGCATGATCGTTCTCACCCAAGCGAAGGGCTCCGAAGAGATCTTCTTGGTAAAGAACATAGCCGCCATCGAAGCTTTCTCAAGGAGAACTCCTGGCCACTTATGGCGGAAGATGCGCTTAGTCTTAAAGGGATGCAGTAACATTGAATGTATATTCAAATCACAATTTCTTGATTTAGTCTCATTTTGTCAACATATTATTATAAGACTTATAGGTCAGTTTCTGGTATCTCTTCAAATTACAAGTTAATTGCTTGCTTTTAAACTTTCGATGATTATCAATGGATTTCATACTCCAAATTTAGTAAACCATTTCTCGTTGGTGGAAACAAGTTGTCCGATGTATGCTTTTCAAGCACCGCCACTTGCCTGTCGTATTCCCCCCGACCCTAGCGGGCTGGAAGGGGTTTGCTGGCAAGAGGGGTTGGAAAATTCACCGTCAGCCGTTTGGGTCTGTTTACTGTTTTGTGGTAGTAAATGACTTCCATTTGATCTGAAATTTTCAGTGGTTTTGTTTTTACTATTAGAGGGGCAAGTATAATTTTAAATTCATTTCTTGAGTTAATTGCTCTCTGTTTTTGAAGTTTCTGTTCTCCTTTAAGGCGAGTAGTACCACTCAAAGTGGTTCCGCTGAAGCGCTACATGCTGCCCCGAACGAGAGGGAAGGCTATGAGCCAGGTTTGGGTTGCTTCGCTGAGAATAGAAGCCAGTCATCAATGGACGACGGAGCCGGAGGCCTAGATACTAGCTCAGTTGCTCTGTGATTGTCAAAAGGCGTACGGCTTCTAAACATCTATGTCGCACAGATCGAGGTCGGAGTAGTCACCTGCGGGATGGCCTCCGGAGTCTTCCAAGGCTGAACCAGACTTATCGATACCTGGTAGTCACCAGAACTCTTCCTACCACCGTAATCGACTCAGCTCTCACCAGGGACGGTTGCTCGATGGCGGGGAGGAAACCCTAACTCAAAGGAACCAAGAAAAACCCCCCAAAACAAAAAAAAAAAAAAAAATATAACAACAAATAAATTAACTCCCGGGGGGACTGGTGCTGATCATGTGGAGAAATTCCGATATTAGCTTCGGAGTCGATCACACCACGATCACAGTATAATCGGCCGGGAGCGTCAGAGCGTCTGGGACTTCCGAGGCGGCCGGTGTGTTTTCCGAGGCTAGAGGCCGACGTGGCGGGTGGTTGTGACGCAGGCCGTGTTCCTAGGACGAGGGGCTGGGTGGTTTTTTGCGAACTGCTACGAGGTAAGCCTGTCGCGTCACTCTGGAGGCGGGAAGCCCGAGGATAGGTAGCGTAACCGCATGGTAGGGTGATCTGGAGCACCCACAAGGATCGGATATCCGGACTCCGCGGCCTGGCCAAGCAGAGGCGAAGCAGCGCATCCTCATGAGCGGATAACGAGGGGGGTATATCTCGGACGTTCGGGTAGAACATCCTGGGGTCCGAAGACCGGGCATCGATGGAACAAATCCTCCCGGTGGTGTTAGGCGTATTCCCGTGGGGATAGCGTAATATCCCTGCGATAACCACCAGCCTGAATCGGGGGTTGGAGGCACTCCTGGACGTGGAAGCGGAGCCGCATTCCTGGGGTTGACCAAGATTGGAGGTGCGGTTCCGCCAGAGTACGCAGAAACTGCGGCGCACGGGTCCCAAACCGTAGCTCAGTCAGCGCCCGCCCGCGGGCACTGCCTGGACGAGAGGCGTGGGCGCATGACTCTCTTCCTAAGTGAGACAGACAACCGCAATTTTCCTGTGCTACACTACGCGGGGGTGGGGGGGGGGGGGCCGGGGGCCGGCAAACGATCTGGGAAGACGAAACCCGCTCCCTTAGCCAGAGACAACCGAGACGGACACGGTCTTTAGGCACCTTGGCAAACGTGGGCGTTTAGTCCGTTGTGCTCTTCGAGCTACAAGGCCGTTTCTGCAGTGCTGACTATAGAGGAAGGAGCCCGCGCTGGAACACAAGTGTCAGCTGGCGTACCTCCCCCCCCCCTTTTCTTAGGCCAGGAGGGCGGACAACTGGCGGTCGAGACGGCTCTCCCCGCCGGGCAAGCTTCCGATCCCGGCGAAAAACCGGCTTTCGAGGAACCAAGCGCCACCAGCGCTGTGTTCGTCAGAAGAGTCACTCCGGTGCTGTTCCATGTTAGAACGCCTCTTGAAAAAAAAGACAAATTTTTCTTTGTAAGCGAAAACAAACTCCTTAGAAAGCTAAGCTAAGACAAGCGGCCGGGCTACTTAGGCGGCTCACGGAGAACATCCAAAAAAAAAGAAAACCTCGTCTGAACAGGCTAGACAGAAAAAAAATATAGTTTTTTTTGTTTGTTTTGTTTTTTTTGTTTTCTTTTGTTTTGTTTGTTGTTTTTTTTTATTTGACGAAAACGCGGGGAGAAACCTCGCGTATAAAACCGACCAAAGTAAGGAAGTAGCCCACCAGTAAAAGAGCGACTAACAGCCGCTCCTGACCACCATACAGCAACACAGCCAACAAAACAAGATGGACAGAAGAACGAGGAAGACCGGAAGTCCAAGGGACCCAGCGGACACCCCGCAAAAGGCCACGTGCCCGGAAAAAGTACAATAATAATAACAAAAACGTTACTTAAAATGTCAATAAGTTCTAGAAAGGAAGGGAAACCCTCTAAAGGAGTAAGCGAGACCCAAAGGGGAAGAGTCCGCAGGCGGGACTGAGTTTCAAGGAAAAACAGGCGCCCAAACCGACCGACCAACAACAACCACGTTAAAATGAAAGAGTGGGACTGGGTTGGAAACGGAAGAAAAACGCCCGAAAAAGGACGTAATTCTTGGCCAAAAGGAGGGGCGCAATAAACCTACAGCACCCAAATTTAACGCTAGGCGTAAAAGGAGGCTTTTGGAAGCGCAAATATTTGATATAATTATTTTCAAAATCGCAAGTAGGAACGAGCTCACCCGAGATTTCAGGAACGGTCCGATCAGCATGACTCGAAAATACAGAATGAAGATATTAGTGGTCTAGCGCCACCTCTTGATAGCAGGCGAGGCAGGGTATTTAGGGATGGGGCAGGGAAGTAGGAAAAATGTTTTGGTAGTCTATTGTTGGTTCGGTCTATGCATTGTTCTCGTGAACAAAAGCAAGGTAAGAGAGGGTCATGTGATTATTGAAGTAAATATATAGGTTGAGTAGTGCTTATCATCAATATCTGTTCTCCATAATATTTTCTAACATTCTGTGCCAAAAAAACAAAACAAAAAACAAAACATTGCTTGTAAAAATTTTCAAATGGCCTTTTAAAAACGTGTGTCAAGATATCCAACCAGTCCGGACACACAACAACTGGCTATACCAGGAGTTAACTTTACATCAGCTAATGAAATGTAGTTAACGGTGGTTGAGGGTTTAAGCCCTTATAGGCACTTACACTTATGTCTTTTAAACATTGCATTTCAAATCAGGTCCTTTTCTTCTCTCATATTTTAAATTGGTACCACGTAGGATGCAGAAATAATTATAGTTGGTTGTACTTGTACACACCATTGTGAACAGATCCAATAATCAAGTTTATCCTAAAATGTATTTGAAGTCCTTTGATTAGTCAGTCAATTTTTCCCAAGAAAAACAAAAAAACTCTACTGGCTGTAAAATTCATGAACACTGAAGACTGACAGGCTACAATTAATGTACCTATACATGTGCATAATTTTCTGAATAAAAGGGTATCCGTCTATAATAATTAAAGGGGATTGAAAGTCAGAGATCGTGGGGAATGCGCGTTTTTCTTGAGCTCCATTGACTCGTACACAATCGACAAATAGGCTTAAGCATGGGTCGGGCTACTGGGGATTAACATTCTTACAGTACGAACATAACAAAGTTGACCGAATTCAGTCAGTCTATAATGTCGAGTTCTCGATCCCTCAACAATCCTTAGTTTATAGACTCTCAATAGGTCTTATCGTATAAATTCAAAAAGAGGACTAGTATAATGCTCCATTTCAAATAGGTCAGATTTACTTCGGAATCCTGGTTAGATAGGCTAGCCATAAAAGGATTAACTCTCTTTCCTGACGAGACTCGTTATCGCTAAAGATTACGTAACACCCCTCTGGCATGTTATTATTTCATCCGAGATAAGGTGATTTCCCCATGTTTTATCAATTATAAGTCCCTTTAAAAGTGATCCTAGTGGTTATTTGTTATCACTAAACATTCTTTGTTACCTGAAACTCAGATGTACATGTTTAAGAGTAAGAATTTCTTTACGACTGGCTGATGAGGAGTCAAACTTTCTGATCTTATACATTTCAACTTTCTTAATTATTTATTCAAAAAGAGCCTGAGCTTTTAGTCCTAGCAGAATCTTCATCAGACACAAAATGATAAACATGTAATAATAATAATAATAACGATACATTTATACAGCGCATAATAATCTAAAAGAATCTCTATGCGCTTTACAATCATAAGAAATAACACAGTATAAACAATTAACATAAATGTTGGCTTAATATCAAAATACTTATAATAAACAACATGAATGGAAAAAGAGGAAAATTGCATTATACAGGAATATAGTACAATGAATGTATCATTATTCTATCGCTAAGGAAAAGTAATCTAAATTACAAAAAAGAATCAATGATACAAATGTACAGAAAAAAAACTAATAAAGATAAGGACAGCAAAGCTCTGGATTATTCTAACGTCGATATTTTAAAGGGCATTACTTACCAACATTCTGTTCATCAACTTCATACACTCCACTTGATTCCGGTAATGCAGCCCTCATCCTGCCGCTACTACGACGAGCGCTCGATCTCCCACTGTTCTGACGACTGCTCGTACCGCTTCCACCCCTACCTGAATCTAGTGAAAGCAAATTGGAAGAGTAATTTGAACTATTGATTGTATTAACACAACAGTCAAGTTCAATTCTACTAAATCGTTCCTAAAAACTTGCCCATTTCAACAAACGTGGGGTGAAAACATCTGTATTGTATGACCATGATCAATTAAATGTTAATGCAAAAGGTATACAAGCTGAGAATACATTTGAAAGGCAGATATATTTAGTTGTGTTCTAGTCTTACTTGATTAAAAAAAAAAAGCCACTTATAACTCTACAGTAAAATGAACAGATTTGACTAATATTAATCACAAATTGAAATAGTTTCTTCATAATCATAGTACACATTTTTCCGAAAAAAATATCCCTGAAAATAATGGAAACTAAATAAATCCTTCACCAGTCACAAGATAGATCAAGAACAGCAAAAACCACAATAAAAGGGATGAGTCATGTTATTATTAAAAAGAAGTTAATAAAGATGTGTCATACATGGAAGTGTGGAGTCTGATACAATTAGGAGCATATTATGTCGGTAGTTATTTGTTACCAGTTAAATAATTAGCACATTCTAATATTGAGTAAATTAATCATGCAAGCCGCAAGCAAAAGCATTATATCATACAATCTTTATACTATTTCACTTTTGGCACAGGGTTTGCCAGCAGGCTATAAAACTAAATCAACATGGTTATTTTATAGAGGATCATTCCCCAAAGCAATTGATACTATATTTGAAAAGCGTTTTTATGCAGGATATTTGAAATGGATAAACACAAGCCTATTGCACATCTTAAATCTTAGGGTACAGTATGTGTACCTGATATAGGAGTTGCAATATAATTCTTTTATGAAATTTAAAAATTATGAATCCTTTCAAAATAACAGCACAAATAGATGACTTGTATGAATATCGAATTTTAGATGGTATTTTCAACAATCAAATTTCTTTATTTGGGTGAATGATTCATCTTTATCTAATGTGCATCTAAGGATAGAAGTTGTAGGTATGTAGATGTTGCTATACTTGTATAAGGTCAGATCTAGAAATATCTAAATTATTAGTTGTAAAATTATTTTGCTTAAAACACCAGCGAGCATGTATATTTGAGGTCATTCAAGACAGACAGCAGTTTAAAATACTATCTTGTCAATTTATCAACCGTGACCTTTGAACTTACCAGAAGGGCTATCGAGGCGGTCGTCTTCCAGACCTCCCCTCCGTTCTAACAAAGAAATAACAACAACAACACACAAAACAAGTGCAAGGTGTGAGATATTAATAATGAGGAGAAGATAGGGTGGATTTGTTATTTATATGTGACCTGACAGTTAAAAAAAAATCATGAACATATTCCAAAATAATTCATGAAATCTATCTCTTATGTGTGTAATATTAAAGAGAACAATTTGGAAACCAACTGATGGTTCTCCGCATGGATAAATAAAGTGTACAGGAAGGTGGGGGGTAGAGTGACATTATACTAGTACATGTATATCTGTAGTAACGGATGAGAGCAAACATGGTCGCCCATTCAGGCATATACTAAAAAAAAAAAAAAAAATGGATTCTCCAATGCTTGTGCATTCAAATGAATTTCATTTTGTACCAATAAATACACATACTGCATTACATATTGTATCTACAGGTTGCCGTCATTACGGGTGACTGTGTTTTCATAGGTTGTTAAAGCTGGTGTATAGCTTCGGGAGAAAGAAAAAATTAATTTGGATTCACATTTAGCTAAATTATGAAAGATTGAATCCAATAACAATAATAAAGCAAATTATAGTACATGAGATTTCGTTTTAGTGTCTTTATTTTATAATATAAGTATAAAACATATATTACATGTTGTAAGACGGGGACCCGAATCATGTTAGAGTACTTGCGGAAAACTAATGGGGATTCTCTTGTGTGGGTGTTACACACAGATCTTTCGCACTAATTCACGCCGTAAGTTCCGGTGTGTGAACCTCCCAGCAGAGGTCTAAAACGGCAGTTAAATTACTCTTCATTCAAACATTTTCAATGAAATTCATCAGAAATCGTGAAAGGGATGTCACAAGATCTCTCACACATATCTTTTAGTGAAACGTGGACAACATGAGACTACATGGGATCGGTTTGTGCCGATTCCCTTTTTGTTACCAAAACTATACACCAGGTTTAAGGCTCAATATTAATTTAAAAATGCATTCCGCCCTGTACAGATGCACATGTAACATGAGTGAGATGCATGTTTGTAGGGGGAAAGTGACAAGATGAATGGGAGATGTATGTGTAAATGTAAACATTGTGTTAAAAAAATACAGTATTTTGCAATATGGGAGTGGCGATAATATTAATGTGGCAGTATGGTAGTGATTATTAAATTCATGTTACAGTATGGGAGATGCTATAAGATGTATGTTGTGATTAATGGATGTTGTAGCAAATTAGCAAGTAGTAATCATACGAGGTGTCCAATTTAACTTCTACATGTGATTGTATACTGTGAACAAATGCAGAGGTTGCATAAATATTATATATTTATCTCTAAAAAAGGGATGGCTTAAACTTCAGTACCATGTGCAAGTGTTTGTATGATTGTAGAATTTAAATACATAAAATAGTTGTTCAACGTACATGTACATGTACGTGTACGTTGTTGTATTAGGAACATCACAGAAAACATATGACAAAAGTTTTAACAACATTCAGGATAAAGTACGGTTAGTTGATTAGTATGGTGTGGTCATTGTGCAGGCTCTATCTTTCCAAAAATAATTACCATCAAAACAAATTACAGATAATTCAATTATAAATGACACTATCTAAAAATAATACCTGCAGTCTATCACTCTTTAAAACAACATAACCCTGTTCTCATCAACCCACTCCTTTACAAATGACATATGAGAAAATATCTGAATGTGCACACTCAGGGAAAAGTGTTGGGTGTTATAAATCAACAGGTTCCTTGGATTATGTGAATATACCAAACGAGGGAAAAGTAAAGTTTTAGTAAAAAAATTAAAAAGTTGAAAGTTCACCCAAACAATATTATCCTCATCCCTTCAACCCACTCTCTCTAAAACAAGGAAATAAAATTATGGGAACATGCCAAACTAGAAAAAAAAAAGTGCCTGAGTTAAAATAAATGGTTCCAAGACCTGCTAAATAATCTATACCACAGCTCCCAAAAACTTACTCCTTTGTTAAGATAAGGCAACATGTGCACATAGTGGTGTTTTATATAAAGGGGAAGGGATGTGCATATTTCTACTTCATGTTTTATGAGGAACCTTTCTCACCTCTGATGTCTACACAATGGCAGCAAAATATAAATGGTTGGAAAATGATTTTAATTTCAGGCATTTTGGGGGCATCTGGATGCCTAACTGTTAATGTATTAATATTAGGCAATTGTAATGCTATTTAACGGGTTACAAAAAAAAATGTGCATTTAATAAATGTTGGTCTTGAGCACTCTCTTATATTGCAAGCTGCATAATTTTCATGCATGAAATGAATGTTGGTTTCATAGGAAGTTGAATTACATGTCTTTCTTTTGTTGATAATTTGTCTCGCAAAGTAAATATAATTGTGTTTAGAGGTGTTTTCAAGTGGAAAAGCATAAGAGTGGTGTTAATTATTGCACCCATCTCCATGCTTGGGACAATTATATAATTTTACTGAAATTAAAGTGTAGTGGGTGAATCAATTACAATTATAGTTAAAGATGAATTGATAATGAAATGAAGTAAATAAATTCATCAATATTGAATTCATAATCTTTATCACAAACACTAGGTCGTGAATTTAAATTAATCACAGCAATACAATCTATTAATACAAACATGTATGTGAACTACATGTACTTTGAATATTTATGGAAAGGATGAGTGGGTAGATAATGTAAGTTGTATTTAAAAGATCAAATACATGTTTGTCACTGCGCCCTCCCTCCAAATTGATTATTTCATTTGCATTAAAGTTAACAAACTTTAATAGAAATGAATGAACTAAGTTTATCTATTCTCCTGAATGAATCATCATGCATTTACTCCCATTACTCATAATCATTAAGGTGTTGCATGAAAATTAGAAAACGGAATTTCTTTTCAATCATTATTACAACTGCAGATGCCCTTTAATCCTTAATTATTACAAAAACCCAGACTTTTCTTGTCATGTTCGAATATTAAATAAGGTAATTAAGTGTGGAATGGAAGATGAAGAGTAGTATTAATGAAAAATTAGAATAAGATTGAATAGCAAACTAACCTGCACTTCCCTGCCTCACACCCCGGCCGCTGCCTCGTCTGCTACCACTAGTCGCTCTCTGCAGAGGAACAATAAAATAATTAATTTATTCTCTTGAAAGTAGGCTACTCAGATAGTGACAGCACGCTTTGTCAGAAGGAAGGATGGCGAGAACCAGTTTAACAGATAGCATCTGCCATTAAGTGTCCGACGAAGAAAAAAAGAAAAAAAGAAGCCTCACAAGGAAATTACGAAGAATGATTGTGTAATATAGATATCTACTTTAAATTAAATTTTACCAATCAGATGAGCCTCTTTACGGAATTAATTTGTTTATTGTTTTTAATATTTTTCAAGACTTGATACGCATATAATGCACCTTAACAGAATGGATTTCTTTAATTTTTTGTGTCATCCTGATCGATAAATTTGTTACTTTTTTTTTTGCAAAAAGAATATTAAGTCCAACTGGACCAATGTTCTGTAAATGCATTCAGAATGAAGAATGAATGGATAAACCATTAACATTTAACTGTAAAAGTATTATTTATTGTGATTTTCATGAGAAGCTGAGCCTAGTGAAGGTTTCATGCCAAAACTGCATTGTCATGTATACAGCAACTTTGAAGTTTCAATGTTTAAGCCTTGAAAAGAGCCAAAATTTACAATTCGTGAAAGTTTCTATTTTTAATTAGAGAATAATCCTGAGAGATGGAGAGATGGAGGGAAACATAGGGAGATATAAATGGTTGAAAGAGAAAGGGCGGGGATAGAGACCAATACAAACAGAAAATATTCTATACTGAACCTGTTCTCTGAGCTCTTTAGTTTTCTCTGCCTTCTTGAGTTTAGTAGCGTACGTCTGAGCATCTTTCAGTCCCAGATCAGAGCAAAGACGTACTAAGAACTTCAAACCTACACAAAAAATATACATTCAATAAAGTAAGATCAAATCAAACTTTATGAAACTACAAAAGTTTAAACTTAGATTCAATATCAGAGCAAAGACAAACAATAACTTCAGTTTTACACAAAGAAATTAACCATTGTAATGGTACCCATCAAATCAAGAAGCATCACACTATGGGGTACACTTTGGTCAGAATTTACAAAGAAAGGTCATCATCATCAAAACAATAGGGAAAAAAAATTATTGGGACTCCATACACATTTTTACTAACCACTTACCTACCAAACATATCATAAGAAATCAGAGAATTAGCTTTAAATCTAATCAACTTACATTCTACATTTTCTGGGAACTTCTTATGAATCCTCTTATAGGTTTCCAAGGCTTGTTGGTAATTACCTGCA
>CALNVZ010000218.1:10864381-10905691 GCA_940671915.1 Paracentrotus lividus
CAACGGCCGAGATCTTAGGGGGGGGCTGAATGAGCCCCCCCCCAGTCTTTATGTGTGTCAAAATAGCCCAGTCTTTTTAGGGTTAAAGGGTTAATATGATCCTCACCACTTCTCCTATGACAGCTTGCAATCATGAGTTGCCATTTGACCTGGTTGGGTTGGATAACCGCTGCCCTCTCAAAGTAATGAATGGCCTTCTCTACGAATTGAGAATCGATGAAGTACGCCCCCAACCACTCAATGATCTCAATGTTGGACGGGTAGTAACGGAATGACTATGCAAGAAAATATATGAGAATCCATATTTACACATATCAGAAATTACACACCTCAGATACATGTTGAATGTTTCAATATGATTCCAGTTACATGTAATCTTAGTCACTCATTTGTGCCTTCCATTAATTGGTAGCAATTGTTTATGAAAAAGATTGCTGGTGCTGAATATCAGTTTTGTAATATAATATGATGATCTTCTTGAAGAAGATAGACCCTACACTTACAGCACAGTATAGCATTTGAATCTAAAAACCAGGCTAATAGCCCTTTGGTCATAACTGGTGGAAATATTTTATTTAAAAAAAAAAGGATATGTCATTATCAATATTCTATCAGGGAACAGTTATTTTAATATTCAGAGTAATTTAATGATTTTCCAAGGACAATTAATTGAGGTCCCTTGTAGACAGCCATAAGAAGAAAGAAACTTGTCAGTACAGAAACCCAACAATGTAAATAGCAAACAGTAAAAACAGGATGCCATTTGGATTTTCCTTGCTGGGCATAAAAAAAGGCCACTTATGTTGAAGCCCCATATATGATGTACAATGAATAAAATAAAGGCAAGGTGTTGGGGGCCCAAAACCTGGCACCCCTGTTGATGAAAGTTACAGAATACAAGAATGCTACTCACTTCAAAGTGGTACTGATACGCTTGTGATTTGTCGCCCTCGTTGTCATAGAGCTCACCCATCCTCGATAAGATACCGGGATCTGTTGGCACGATACCAATGAGTTGCATGAACCACTCACTGGCTTGAGGAATATCTTCAAGCATCTCATATCTAACATAGCAACAGGGTCAAGGACCTTTCAACTGCTTAAAACATTATTTTTTTTACCGGTCACCTTCATTTACAATTTTACTTGGTCATGTGAGCTTGCAAAGATGCAAAAAAGAAGAAAAAGGAAAAAAAGCAGGCTACAAATAAATTGCCAAAATGAATAAGCTTAGAATTGTTGTTGATGTGGCGTATTTATATCTATCATTATTTAAAACAAAGTAACAGTTGATGGCAATCGAATGACATCATCTCCATTCACTAAAGAGTACAATGAAGCTCGCTCATTTGCTATCTACTGTGAGGTTGATCTCGGGCTGAACAGTATGGCACAATGGAAGGAGTTACTTGTTTTGAATATTAAATTGTGCTCATTTTTCAATCATTTTGAAGGATACATTGCTGCTATCTGGAATATAACTTCTGCATTGTTTCTCAGAATGGCATGGAGTTTTAAGAAGCAATCCAATGCAGCGTCCAGATGACCTAGTTTCTTGTTCACAAGACCTGAAATGAAAATGTAAAAATTCATTTATAATTGACTAAAATCTTCTCAAGAAAAAGAAAAACTATTCTAAAACTAGTCTCAGTCTCATCCATATTCTGTGATAAAGCATTTGCCTAGAATACCAAAATCAAATTATGCAATACATTTTTTATGCCCTTCTTGCTTTTTTTTGTGGTCGAAGTCTAATTTATCCCTTAAGAAATATTGGCTTTTTCCACTTTTAACTTATTTTTTTCAGCCAAAGTTGGAGAACAAAATTATAGGCAAATTGTTGTCAAGAAGTCTTATTTAATCGAATGAGCCAATATCGGCACAAAAGCTACAAGACGAATAATGGAAGAGGCCAAGTAACAGTTAATTGAAGTGATTTTAGGTCCAAGTTTAGCTTGTGGGTGCCTTTAGGATAATATGTCATGTCAGTTAAACATACATAGATCCAATTAATTCAAGGCTTGTTAAGGGCACTTGGAAGACATTTTTCTTTAACTCTTAGAAAACTGCATAGCCAATTGCGATCTGATACTAGGAAAATGATTCAATAAAGACTCACCAAGATTGTAGAGTGCTTCTGTGCATGATGCTTCAGTTCTTAGTGCTTCCTGATAGCATTCTTTGGCCTTCTCAAGATCTCCTTGGACATACACACAGTTGCCTTTATTCACCAGGGCTGTACAAGGACAAAGAGACAAGACATCCTGGTGATTTCAAACTACTTTTGGAATATAAGACGAAAACAACTTGCAGCACATTTTTATCGAGTACAGAAATATAGTAATCTATGTGTAAGGTTCCATAATATTTGCTCTGGTGAAGATTGTTCCATGGTCAATCACTAAGTACTAATTTAATGAGTAACTTCAACCCTGGAGTAATCACCTAACCCTAAACGTAAGAAACAACCCTCTGCAACCCTAACTCTAAATATCCATCTTAGGTAAAATAAAGCCAAGAGCAATGGTTGCCGCAGAAAATATTGTTGCATAATCAGTAAAAAGAAAGATTTCACATTTTGCGAATAGACAGAGGAGAGTGTTTTACAGGACAATCACTTTATAATGCCAACTTTCTAATCTAAAGGAGAAACTTTTTAGGGCGAACTCCTCATGTGGGAGAGGCCTTTTAGTTACAAACTTCATCCCTGATGCACTCACCTGGGGGATTGTATCTATCTGCTGTCATGGCAACCTCGGCATACTTCTCAGCCATTGCCACATCCCCTTGCAAGAAGTAGATGAATGAGAGATTGACTGCAGCCACAGCAGCGCACTTGGATTCCTTCTTCTCAAACGTCTTCAGAACTTCCACTGCCTGAACACACAGGGACAAAAGGTAGAAAAGCGCTTTATACAGACCCTCTTTGAAGAGGTTTACAGTACAGCATGTTGTTGGTCCTGAAAAGGACTGTTAAGAGAGTATAAGAAGAATGGAGTGTAGAGGAAAGTACAAATGGAAGAAGACCGATAGTCAAGCTGGCCAGAACGTGGAGCCCTCTCTACTACTACTTCTACAAGCCTTCCTTGTCTCTTGCCAACGTGTATAGTTCTTTTCAGGACTCAATCAAGAAAAGATTTCATACTTTCTTCTCTTTATCTAGCCTCTCCATTTCCACTTTCTTCAACTCTACATTTTCTCTTCAAGACTATCCACATGGTGAACCTCATCACAGTATCTTTGAGTATCATAGTGCTGTCTGATAAAACAAAGCCAGGACATTTGAAAAAAATCTTGTTTCTGCCCCGGCAAATTAAGCTAAATCACTCTTAAGAAAAATGTAGACCAGTAATGCATACCTGACTGAACTCCTTCTGCTTCAGGTACATTAGAGCCTTGTTGATCTCAAGGTCATTGGCAAGGTCAATGTAGTTGGACTGCTTGACACAGTCTACACACCAGTCGTACCCCGCAGAGAAACTCTGCTCAATAGAGGGCGCAATAAGCTTGGCTGCGGCCATGACACACTTCTCCATACTGGCTTTCCTGTGAGGTGATGGGAGATTGAAAGAGATATAAAGAACAGTCTCATTTAACAGTCAGCTCCACTTTCTTGTGTATAAAACTTGGATTCCAGGCAATTCTCCTGGTCACAATTTTAATCCTCTTTCAGCTACCCTCCCCTCCATCAAATAATTCTTTAAATTATTATCTTACTGACACATCTCAATGTAGACACAAAAGAATTGCATCTTTATTTCTAAATACAGATTTTTTCCCCCTTATGTTTACAAGAATATTTTCCTCAATAAATCTGAAACATATCTTGTTCCATTTAAAAAAAGACCTACTTCATATTTCAAGCACTTTCAGTCAGTGTCCTTTTAAATTTGCTTTCTATTAAGAAAAGGTGCTTTATAAAATTCAAGATATTATTTATCATTCTGAATAGTGTACTACAAGTAACTTGCCTTTTTCTCTCAGCCTGTCTGAGACCATCATTTCTTATTGCTTCCAAGATCATATTAGCGTGCTTGTCATCCTAGTAAAAATAAGTGAAAAACACAATAATGATAATGCATTCAGATCGGATATGTCAAAAAAACTAATTTCAACTCCAAACCAAGCAAAAATTTGTTTTTTCCGTGCATTGTAATCTGTTTGTCTTTCTGGATTATGCCTCACCAGACTGACTACGGTACAGGCCACCACACGGAAAAAATGTTAAAAGTGAATTAAAAACAAATATATTAAATGGCTTCAGATTAAATCATTGAGAAAATAAGTATGTTTCCAGGAGTCTCTTGACTGTGGTGGGACAAGTAAATATCTTAGATATAAAACAAAATGCTGTTTCAGTTTTTTTTGTTTTTGTTAGACTTTTAGAGACATCCCTATTAAATGAAATATTTACTGACAAATTCACATAGTCCTTTATCCATCTGACATTGATAGTATGCTGTGATAAATAACTTCACAGTTTGTGAGTATCCTTTGAATTTTGTTAAAACTTTTTAGATTGGCATGTAAATTATCTAAATTACAGGCCTTTAAACAGGAAAGAAGGATAGGAAGAAGTGAGGAAACATGCAGTCAAGGAAAACACGGGGGTAAGAAAAGGAAGGAAATGAAAAATGTAAAATAAACATTGCATAAAAGTAATCACTCTAAGAGTACGCGGAAAACAGATGGGACAGATAAAGAGACAAAATATAAGTTGTGTGTAATAAGTATGCATCTAGCACTTCTATGCATGAAATGAAGGAACAAAAACATTGATACATCTAGAGTCAGGGTTAATTGCAATAAGACAAACTAAAAAGAGAAAATCTCTAAACATGTAAAAACAACCAACAGAACAAATGGCTCTAAAAACAAACATGACAAAGCAAAAACAGAAACAAGAAAAATGACACTTCATGTATATCTACATGTAGCTAAAAAATTCTATAATGAATAAGTGTACAATCCTTGAAAAAATATTTATTTGGATAATAATGGGTATTTATCTGCTGCCACCTATCAAGAACTGTTATTCAGAAATGCACAAAAGAGAGATGCATGTTGAGCCTATGGGAAAGTTATTGGTAGGGCTGTAATTGAAGACCCCTCCTTAAAAAAAAGCCTCAAATCTCTGTGCCACAGACCAAAACAATGTAATCTCAACTACAACAAAGAACAAAACTTCTAAATGGCACTGTAAACAAAAAAAATTAACGAAATAACAGGAACTAGAAACAGGTCCATTTATGTAAAAATAAAATTTAGTAAAATAAAGTCTAAGCTTTCAGGTCCTGGTGTCAAACTCTACCCAACACTCACCGGCTCAGGTATAAAAAGTTCTTCATCCTTTTTAGTTCAAAAGAGGAAAGAAATAGGAATAGGAAAGAAAGATACATGAAGAACAGATAGTACTGAAAGTGATAATATGTAAGTTTAGAATACAGGGTTGTTGGTTTAAAAACAACCGGATAATACATGTAGAAACAAATAATCACATTTAAGTAGAGTATAAAGAAAATAAAATTACACATTTAGGCACGGTTTTGAACCTTCAGACTGGGTCTCATGCAAGCATGAAGAGTTTTATATTGTTAGTCACATTTACATTCCATAGAAGTTAGGAAGACATAAAGCAAAGAAAATCAATGCCATATGAAAATGATATCATCAAACATTTATACTGCACACTTTGCTAAAGCAGGGTCAAAGCAAAATTAGTAATTTACAAATGAACATGACATCATTTAAGTACAAATTTAACATACACTGTACATATCTTTAAACCGACACACTCAGTTAGAATACAAAAGATGATGAAATATATTGGAAGGATAGAAGCGTTTGGAAGTAGAGGAGGAGACCGAAAAGAAGAAAATTGCATGAAAATTCATATAATAAAAAATTTCCTAACTATATGATAACCAGGACAAACAAAATAAGATAAGCCATATGTTTTTTTAAAGAATTATCAAAGACAAAGAGGGTTACTGAGGGCATTATCTAATCACATACATGTAGCTAAAGGAGTCAAGGTATAATCTAAAGGAGATTAAGAGAAATCAAATTTAAAGGGAAAAAAGATAAAGAACAGAGTAGAAAATGAAGAAAAATAAATATTGAGCAAATTAAAGGTTGGAAAGAAAAAAACAGGAGAAGATAAATGAGGAAGAAGAATGAAAAAGAAGAACAATAACAGATAAAAGAGAAAGAAGAGAAGATACACTGTAGTATAAGAGGAAGTGGAACAAATAAATAGACAAGTGAGGAATGAAAAAAAAAAAAAAGAGAGAGAAGAAGAAAAAAAAAGTGATGCAAAAGAAGAATAGATAGGCAAGCATGGAAAAAAGGAGTAAATTAAGTCAAATTGACTGATGGGAGTAGAAAAAGAATTAAAGAAGAACAGACAAACCCTACCGGATGGGGCAAGTACTTGTCCTCATCCTCCAAATTCATCTCAACTCCCAGTAGCCTCTGGAATGTCTTCTTCATCTTATCTCTGTCTCCCGTTGCATAGTAACAGAGGATGAGGTTAAAGGCTGTTGTGTGATCAGACTTCTCAGCCATAATGTGCTCCAGGGATGTGAGGGCATCTGTGTACTGTCCCATCTTCACAAAGACATTGGCGATGTTCTGCATTATCTTCATCCTGGAGTGGGCGAGAGAGAGAGAGACAAGAAAGAATGAATAAAAGGATGAATAAACAGATTTCACCGTTTTACGATAACTGTACATTGTCTCTGGGCTGTTGAAACCTTGCATCTCAAAAATGTCAATTGTTCAGGAGAGAGAGGGGGAAAAAAACAACAAAAAAAAACAACATTGTGATGAACACATTATAATAAAAGGATCACTTTTCTTTTGGCACGGTTTGGTGGCTCCATTTTTGGGGTAAGAGAGCTGGGATTGGAATAAGACATCACTTGACTGATTATCTGGCTATTAACCAAACCAGGGTTTTTTTTTAATTATACGTTTTAAAAGCTGATGATGGCAGATGATGCCATGGGTAAAGCGTGTGCCAATTTTTTGTGCAATGGCCTAGTCAACAGCCGAGATCTTAGGAGGGGGAGGAGGGGGGGGGGGGGGGGGGGGGGGGTGAATTAGCCCCCAAGACTTATTAGGTGTCAACATAGCCCAGTCTTTTTAGGGTTAAAACTGATTCATAGCATTTCTTTTTGACAGTAGCTGATTCTTCTTTAACAAGGACTTTTCATCATGAGTGCAAGCAGTCAAATGATTCTAAGCCATTTCGAATATTCTTCTTCTAACTGTACGGAATGCTCAATGAACTTACTTCAATCTCTTGTGTGTATTTGGTACCTGATCCAGTGCCATACGGTAGTACTTGATGGCCTTAGGGTAGTTACGTTGCTTATAATAAATGTTGCCCATGTTCACCTTCAACCGACCTGGGGTAAGAGCAAGATCAAAGCAATTATAAACACAGGAAAAAGTCATTTTACTTTTCAAAAGCACACTATAAAATCGCACACATTTCCAGTGAATGGTAAATGTGAGAAAATATTTTCAAAGTTATTGCCCAGTGGGTATATATGAACCTTATAGTTGAGGAGAGATGCCACTCAGCACCATCCATACTCTTGAAATTGGGAGAAAATTCTGCAAAAATATGGAAATTTTTAGCAATAAATTTCCTGAATTCAGAAAAGTGGGATCTCTGATTGAAGAACATACATGTACTTCTGATAAGGAACAAACGTAGTAAGAAGTTTATATCGACTATTAAAAAATTATACAATTTAAAAAACTATGAAATAAACTAAAAGAAAAAAAAAAGCAGGTTTGTAACCGGTATGCTGATGATTATAAAAACTTTTGAGACTATAATTAAAGGTCATCAGATATTTTAGGTTACATACAGTCCATTAGAAATTGTGGAGAAGAAAACAAAAAATGAAGTGGAGGATGGCAAATCTCAATCTCACCTGCATTAGAAAACATCTTGTTCTTGACGATAACTTGGTAGGTAGTGAGGGCTTCAGTAAACATTTCATTAGCTTCATATTGATTGGCTAAATTGAACAAGACCTGTCCAGTGAAGGAAAAAGGGAAATATTTTAAATAAACCTTTAGCAAACCTTGCAAAAAACATTTCCTTTAAAAAGAATTATGTCTTCCTATTGTAAGATAAAATAAAATGAATTTTGATCAACAGCAACTTTGATTTATAAGAAATATTTCATGCAAATTGGACTAAATGCAATACGTTTGACTGTTTAATAATGAGTGATACAGAGCTGCTCTATACAACCTTTTGGTATTTCATTAATACAGCCATGATAAAACGAGAAACGTCATACCGAGTATGTCAAGTCAAGGTTGACTTGTTCATTGTTACTGAGTTGATCTCTGACTGAACCCAGTCTCCTTTCCTGACGACCAGCCTCCTTAGCCTTATCCAGAGCCTGGTGGAAACCACAAAAACAAACAAAAGACAAATTTAGAATGTGTACATCTGTAATATCAAAACAACAGTACTACTAAAACTTAATACAGTAACCTATGATTTTGGCCATAATGAGAACATGTACACATATCATAAAATATGTATATAAAACTAAAATTGTCATTGTGAAAACTTTCAAGATATTGGGGATAAACTCCAGATTTCATGAAAACTTTCATAAATAGTATGAGTATTCATATTGGTTTGAGCCTTTGTGTGTCCCAATTCATACATTGTATTTTCCAAGACAGAATAAACATTATCTTATCATTATCATACCTCCTCATGATTGTTAACCCATTAACAACCAGGGAGACTGACAACAACATTATTCAGTCACTTAAAATACAATGTACATTGTACATTGATTAACAATAATTGAAAACTATTGTTACACTTCACTTCCATTATAATGAGGGGCTCGAGACTCGGCTAAATACCTATTTCTAATAAATACTGAACACATACCCAAAAGTGCACATGTTTCAAATGAGGATAGGAAGGATCACCAAATTATAACAAAATGATTTGTGCTTATTATAACAGGATTAGACTGTATTACTTACCAGGCTGAATTCTCCTCTACTATGAGCAAAGCAGCTTTCTTCTATGAGATCATTCACTTGTTTCTCCAACTGCTTCACCTTCTCTTCAGCTCTGATTGAACACAATAAACAATATAAAGAAACATTAGAACTAGAAGAATATAAGATATCTGGTTTCCTCTTTTTCTTTGTATGCCTCGACGACAAAGTCTCGCCGGAGGCATTAGGTTTCTTCCTATTTTCTTATCTCTTTCATGTTCTTTTTATTCACACTATCCTTCTTCTTTTCAGCTTCTTCTTCTTTCTTTCTTTTTTTTTGCCTTCCTCATCTCTACTTTCATCTAATCCAATGTATTTCAATGACATAAGTTTAAAGTACATGTAATCATACTTGTTATAATGATTACGATCATTTCAGTCGTATTGTTGACTTTGCAGTTGTAGGAAATTAATAGGGCCTAATGAATGATAATAGGGATAGCTGGCAGAAGAAAATGTTCTGATGGGACTTGAAATAACAGCAAAGCAAACTTACGAGTCTTCGTTCTTTGTCTCCAATGGTGGGGCAGGCCCTTTGGACGATTGACCCAAGGGATCAAAAGATTGACCTGTGACATGGCAAACAAGCAAAATAAATCAAAATTATTTCAGGTTAACTGGCAAAGAGCTTCGCACTAACAAGGTAAACACACCACCATATCTATTTGATAAAAATCAACAATTAAAAAGAAACACTAAAGCACATTCTTTAAGAAGCATGTACAACAACAACAAAAAAGAAAAGAAAAAAAAATGTTTGGGGATTGCCTGAATCATAATTTCTGTTTAAATATTCTCTCATTTGCCATTTTATAATTAACAGACAAATAGTGAAAATGCGAAATACACAAAGTAACTACATGTAATATACCCAAAACACAGAACGCATCATCGACCCTCGAACATTGAAAAGCGTTGTATCTATCAGAACGTAAAAATGTTAATGTATAAGTTTTACCTCTGCCTGTGGACGAATATCCTGCTGCCTTGACTGCAGTCATCGGTCTGGCAGCACCATCCTGTCCAGAAATAAAAGGGATGACAAAATATCTTTAGAGTAACTATCATGCTTTGGTTTGAAGAGTTTCATTCCAAAAGAGTTTTAAATCCACTTAAGTTTTGAGAGCATGATATATAAGAATAATGTATGTTCCATTTAATATCACTTTTCTACAGATTGTGACAAGGAGGAAAGATATTAAGTAGTGTTTCAAGCATAAGGTTAATGACTAGGTGTTGGGTTACAAAGAAAAATCAGAAATTATTTCTTTGCAAAGTCAGTAGAGAGAATAAAATATTCCAGCATTGCAACATCTACATTACAGTCCATTCAATATATTAATTATTTTCTGGAGCCAAGTTTCATATAACTGTAAGCTTGGTACTACTACTAAACAATACACTAGAATAAGCTACATGTAATTACATTAAGCTGTTATGACAATTGTCATTCATAGTGCCTAATGAAATAGAAACTGCTCAGAAGAAAAAGATAATAATGCTAATCAGCAGAGGCTTCTTTAAACTTTCAACAAAAAATATTCTTCTATGAAGGAAATCTAAACTAACCTGAGGTACCATCCCTGTAATAGGCCTAGCACCCATTGATGACGTCAGACCTGTCTTCAGACGATTCTGGTAGAATAGAGAAATAAAACAACAATACGCTTTAAATCTATAATTGTGATAGAATTACATATTTGTTTGGTTTATGAATGACAGTACTTGACATAAGGTCTTTTCATACATTGCAAGCTATAGAATTTACAGAGAATGATCATCCTTCGATTCTAAATTAATTTTTGGTAAAAAAAAAAAAAAACCATTCAAAAATCCCCCCCCCCCCCCCAAAAAAAAAAAAAAAAAAAAAAAAAAAAATATGATAACAATATTATTTATAAAGGTCCATCAAACCACTCTATATAATTACATGTACTTCATCATGGTGTAGATAGGTACACTACAATAATCTCTCTAGCACTGATTTCATCATTTCAGGATTTCTGGATTTCTTATCTGTACACTTTTATCAGTAAAATTGGCATTCACTTACCCCAGCGGCTGTTCCCATTATGCCTCTCTGAGCACCCATCTGTGAAATATGCAAATAAAAACATGAAATATTTTGATATCTGCAGGTTTTCTATGTTTAGTAAATTCACAAATAAAGTGTTTAATGAGGTAGCCTTTAGTAATGAAAAGTCTGTTCTAAAATCTTTCTCCAGAAGAACCAACCATACTATAGCCCTCTATTTATCAATCTGGTGTTCATAAGAAAATTCAACTGAAAATGAAATAATATGTTCATTATAAGGTAGCCTTGTCAAATAAATATAATTCTTAATATTTCCAGTTTTAAAATTTCTATTGAAAAGAACCTATTGTATAGGGTATTTGAATAGCAAAACAAATAGGAATAGCATTTCCACTACCAAACTTTTACTACATGGTGTTACCAAACACACACACACACAAAAAAAACTGAAAAAAAAAAAAAAATAAAAAAAAACTGTTTTGGAAAATGAAAGAAGGAAAGTCTCACCTGACCCTGTCTGGCAGCTGTCATCTTCATGTACAGACCACATCAAAATTTGAAAGTGGAATATATGTAGAGACAAGACAAGAATACAGGAAGGATAAAGAGAAAAAGATGAAATGATATAGACTCCATACAATTTTAGATTACAAAACCAGTAAAGTGACAAATATTCATACAGAAATAATAAAGAAACATTTGAGTAGACATGAACATAAGCATTAAATCCTGAAGAGCAAAAGCAAGAACAGTGGTTGAATGCAGTAAGAAAATAAGGACAAAACAATAATAAAATACTTACAGAAGAAGAGTGAAAGACAGTAAAGACTGATTATTTCTGCATTTTTTTCAGGTACACAATATACACATAAGGCCATGCGTTTTAAGTTGGGCCCATGTTGTGTGACACACTCAAAATTTGTACGAATCGTGCGCATTTCCATGAAAGTGGCTGTAACTTTTTAAAAATTTATATCAACCCCACATAAGTATACATTTTCCGGAAGCTGAATGTCTGAGGAGTTCAGAAATGCGCTTAAAATTAACATAGGTGGCGCCCTTGAAAGGTTATGAATCTTAAAGCCTGAAAAATTCATGAAAAAAGATGGCTTTGGAAAAAAATTGGAAAAAAAAATACTGCTTACCCTACAACATTATTTACTGCAGATTTGCACTCGTCACATTTAGAGCTTTCCAAACATGTATAACTTTCTATACCCTGGGAGAGTTTACCACATTTTGCTCCAGGCTGGAAAGATGACTTCGAAAATTTCAATTTTTTAAAGAAAATGTACCTTGTTGCCGTGTTCTACATGTAAATATTGTAACTTGCTGTTTAAGATACTAGACATGTAATGAAGGATCCTATATAAGTTGGTAAGGCAGATAGAAGTAGCAAAGTAGTACAGACACGTGAAAGTCTCTTTATCTTGGTAAACGTTAACGATAATGTCCTATCTAAGAGCCCATTAGCTACATAAAGAAATTGTCATTCATATAGTAGAGTCACAATAGTGTACAACACTAAACTGCTTATAACTACTTTTATGGATCATAAACAAGCAATATTACATGTTGCAAGTGTTTCAGAAGGGTGAATGCATTTCAATTAAAAAAAAAAAACATCTCTGAACATGATTTAACTCTGTTTTACAGCACATGTACCATATTTGCTGCGCGGCTCCTCCTCCACCCCTGACTCTCGTTAATTAACAGTTAATTGAAAGACAATGATGAAATTTTAACATTTTTTAAAACATGTATTTTGTTGCCCTACATGAGAGCTTTAATTTAAGACCAATTTCAGCTATATAGCTTGTATAGTTTTTAAGTAAATAAATAAACAAAATCAAATTTGAGGAGCAGATGTCACAACTCCACCTTTTTAAGGGCCCAACTCAAAACGCATGGCCATAAATAAATAAATATTTGATGCTTATTTTGAAATTTTATGATGCTCTGAAACAAAAATATATTTGAACAAGAAAACAAAGAGATTGCCATCTCAGTATCAAGATCTTAGACTTACAGAAAGGTCGAATAGTTTCTAATTTAAGGGATCTCATCAACTTGAATAAAAAAAATAAATAAAAAATAAAAAAATAATAAAAGAAGAAGGAAAGAAAGAAAGATTGAAGCACCAATTTGAAATTCAAAGCCTTTTGGACAGAAAACCAACTTGAGAGAAATAACACAATGGACATCAATATTTAAGCACAATATATTGAGGCATGCTGTGATAAGAACTTACAGGTGGTCTTCTTCCATGGCTTGTCTTCTGCACAGTCTTCTGAAATGTTTCATCTTGCTCCAAGTTCTACAGGTTGGAAAGGAAAGTCAGTATAAAAATAATTTTTAAAATCAATCTTTTTTCATCGGTCGGTAGGCGATTCGAGGACGAATAGCAAAGTAGGCAAATATATCATTCTTTTGAAGTAAATAATACTTTTTAAAATCAATTTTTATTTGTTAAAGGTTCACCACTAAAACTTAATCCAAATCCAATTTCCAAGGATGTCTCTTCATTACTCCAATTCACTTTGAAACAAGGATATTTTTTATAATGAATCATTACCTAAACATCGCAGCTCCCATATATGAGGAAGATTGCTTCTTCAATAATGCCTCATATGTTTTAGAAATTATGATTAGTGAACCTCCATGTATACTGGATGGTTAACTGCACCAAGTGATGCACAAAGCATCTACATAATTGTAAACTATTGACTGGAAATATAGTATTGCTTTCAACCAATGAGGCCATGTTTGATGAGAGATTTGAAAAAGAAGCAAAACATCTCATGTGGGAACATGGCAAGTTTTTAGCATTAAGTTCAAATAGTTTTCTCACCTCTGTGTCAAAAAATGGATTATATTCATTGTAGCCAGAGTACATTTCATCCTCCTCATCCCCAGCCAGATGTAGGTTCTGCATTGTGACTTCAGATCAATAGGCTACTACTAGCTGTTATCAAAAACAGAATAATTTAGAATCACTTCATTGCAATCATAAAAAACAACAAGTCACTGTTTGGCTCAATAAATTTATAAAAAATTAGTCTAAATGGCACAAATTTCCAGTAAAATTTATGGTTTCAATACAAATCTAAAGCCTATAATTAGTAATGAGTTTTTGCTGAAATGTCACAATTTGGGCCCCAACTTCATGGAAAGACCCATACATGTAGAACATGAAAGATGAGATATTTTTTTAATTTTCAAACTAGATTCTAGATCTAACAGTTAGATCTTACAGTTAGAAGTGCAAAAAGTTTAGGTGGTCGAATTTCGGGCACTCCACTCTTTAAGTGGATGTGGGCTTAAGTTGTGGCAACATAGTATTACAACAACAGTTTACAACACCATCGTATTTTGTTTAATTGAAGTTTAGGGCCTAATGACTGTTAAGCCTACACTCATCATGCACACATCTCACAATTCTCATGAAGAATACAAAATCAGTGATTTAATTCCAATTTTAAACTAGATCGATGTGAGTCTGTCAATACATTCAAATCACAGTGACATGTCACATAACACAATTACATCATCAGTGACACAACTCATTTATTTTTATTTTTGTTCAACTATTAAAAAGTTCAAGTCAAGTGACAACCGACAATCTGACTCTTTCTGAGTCGATCATTCAACACAAAGTCAAAGTAAAAAAGAAAAAGTCAATCTCAAATCAACTCAAATTGCATGAACGACACTGATAATTTACGACAAAATAAGTGAATAACAATTTTAAAACTAACTTAACCCACTGAGGTTATAGCAGTAAATTATTAATTATGACTTATTGTCATTTACTGCCATTGACTAATCCGACTTCGCTTCGTGAGGTGAGACCGAGTGAGACTGAGCCTGAGCCCGGGCCCGACCCCGACTGGTGGCATTCTGCGCCCGGAGTTTCGGCCGAAACTACTGCAACAGAGCGCTGGACTTCGAGTGTTGAGTGAGCGTCGGTGGTGGGCATGGAAACAACTCTTGTGGAGGACACATTTTTGACGAGAACGAACCTATCATGCAATTTCATTTCTTGCAAAGAATATATATATATTTTCTGAGAACAGACGAAATGGGCTCTGTTTTAAAAAAAATCCTGACTCACCTCTATTTCTTGAAATATTAGCTTGAATTTTAAGTCGATCAAAACTCTCACATTCAAGTTTTCAGTCAGATGATGGAATTTGATCCCAGCATGCAATTCGTATTGATTGTCTAGCGCATGCAAATGAACGTTTTTGTGCACGCGCGCAAAACACGTATGAGCTGAATAGGATTCCTGATATGTGCGCAATGAATCTTGCGCTTATTTATAAAGCGTAATTGGTATTAATGTCAACAAGATTTTATCCCAGCCAGATTCAGGTGAGCTTGTTTTAATGATTTAAAGATTATTGATATTGCTAACTAAATGATAAGTAGAGCTTCAGTTACTTTTCTGCCTATTTCATAACCTCACAGTATTAGAGCAAGCATAAGTATCTGCTTCAACCAAAGTTCAATCAATTGGTTTCCTGTCGTGTCGGACTCGCAACGGAGATTGATGGCGACCTCTGCCTGAACCTCTGGCGGCTGATGCTCTCAGCGAGGGGATGGGAGGCGGCGTACCGGCTAACTAACTGGTAATACAGGGTGATAATTATTAAATAAACTATGCCCGTGGCTAACGTTAAGGGTTGCTTCTATGAGAACCACTGTTATTTATGCGTATAGATCTAGATCTATATGGTGATATTAGTATCATGAGGGATCAGACCCCAAAAAGATCAAAACGAAAAAGGGAATCACCTGCTCCGCCCCCTTTCCAATTCCATCTCAGATCAAAACTCAGAAAGAGTTAATTCAATCTAGCTCAAAAAGTCACTGTCAGGAACAATGCTGATGTGGGAAGGATGTGTTGGCCTGTAATTCCTGTAATTAATTAATGTTATTGAATTTCATGTTGCTCTATACCTATTCTTGATTAGGGTCTAATGTTAGATCGTAATGATGATAGATCTAACTTGTTAGATATATTTTAATCTTTAAGTTTTGACTAGACATAATTTGCCCACCATGCATTGATCTACTTCATTTTAGTTTACCCAAGACATAATTCTGGACAGTCGCAGCTGCTTTCTGGGCTAGATATCTAGCTGACTGGTCGGCTTCTTATTAATAAAAGGTGTTTTAGGTTGATTTCCGTGCCAAAAATCAGTGATTTTAATTTCTCCACACAATCAGAGCTTTATGCATTGTAAATGAGATGTTTGAAAAAAAAAAAAAAAAAAATAGCTAGCAGAGTTATAAAGGGCCTACCTATTTTTTTTTTTTTTTTTTTTTCAAACATCTCATTTACAATGCATAAAGCTCTGATTGTGTGGAGAAATTAAAATCACTGATTTTTGGCACGGAAATCAACCTAAAACACCTTTTATTAATAAGAATATATCTACGTCCTACATGAATTTCAGTTAATTTTTTCTATTAATTATCTAGACACTAATGCTAAAATTAGGTCTACATCTGGATTTTAACAATTACTAGTTTCTCACTAGCTCAATGGTAGACCCTATCATTTAATATGATTCTTTTCAATTTCAAAAGTAAAATAAATTTCTGTCCTCAATTTTATTTCTTTACAAAATTCAATCTGTTTTACAGGAAACACAGTTTTCCGAGTTGGCTGGACAGGGTGCTGCTCTATCTTTGTTCTGAGTGACTGTGATTTCAAACTTTAAGCTATTATGGCAGCCTGTCTTCTAGATCTCCCTGATGAGCTCATCATCAAGATCCTGGACTATCTGGATCTGCAATGTGTGGTCAGGTAATTGATTTAACCATTGCTGAGTTGCCAGTATTCACAAAGGTGTCCTAAAGTTAAGCCTAGCTTAAATCTTTTGTTTAACTATGGGTAGCAAAATGTGACTCAATCTGAAACAATAGATGTTCGATTGATCAGAATTTTTGGTACTGAAACTCTCCAAAAGTGCCTTCGAATGACAAGTACAAAAGTTTTCCTAACCATAAAAGTATGATTCCAGAACCCAATAAACATGTAAGGAACATAACAACATTGACAGATTGAGCCACAATTTGCTACTCATACAATGCAGTTACACCACAAATTTAAGCAAGGTTTAACTTAAGGACACTTTTGAGAATATGGGCCAAAGGCTTTAATAAAAACTTTAGCCTAATTATCAATCTACATACATGTACTTTATAAATGCCATTATTAAAGAGAGGCTAGAAAAGCAGGATTGAATTAGCGGGGCAGTAGGGGGCAATAACATAAACAGAGGTTTAAAAACCTCTTCAAACCAAGTGCAATTCTAAGGTAAATTTAAGTGACTGCTGAATTAATTGGCATTTAGATTGATTGTATTGTATTTCTTGTATTGGAGCTATAATAGTAAATATATTTACCATGAGCCCCAAATCATTTCAATTAAATAACTACCAAGCAAACATTCAACATACAATATATTGTAACTGAAGTTACAGTGGAATTGTCCTCAAAGTACTGTATAAGTGGTGATTTTCGCGGTGATTTTCTTTTCGCGAATTTTGTGAGTCTGTCATCGGGAATGAAGTCATCACCAAAATCACAAAATTTTGCTCCCGCGGATTTCCCCAACTAGTCAGAAATCGCGAAAATATTGGCTACAGTATTTGTAAAGAAAGTGGTATGTGTTTTGGTAAAATAGGTTTGGCTGAACTCAAAATATGTTGCTTGCCATTATGCTCAATATCTCCAAATGTAGTTACTAATCTAGATTGAGGTGTTAAAGTTGGTCAATGTTTCATGAATTATGATTTATCCCTATCATACTTTGTTGTTACCGTCAATCATTAGAAATGTTTACAAATGAGAATACAGTAGTTTTATGGAAGTCATAATTTAGTATGAAATGAATAATTTATGGAAGGATGAAGGAGGCTAGAAACTGTTAATATTACATAAACTTTTATTAGCATTACTGGAATCTATAAGTCAAGATTAATTTCGAGGTTTAAAGTCAAATTTGTTTTGAAGTTGATTATTGAATTTCTTTCTGTACAGGTGTGTAGCATGCTCTTGTCAAAGGTTACATCAACTTTCCAATGCAGAGAGCATATGGAAGAAATTCTCAGCCTCATACTGGTTGGACACAAGGTTAGTCTTTCATATTTTCCATCCACATAGTAGGCATAAGCCAGCCTGAGGAAACAATTGATATTACCTATATAGAAATTAGTCATATTATATATGAAAAGATGGCAAGGAAAATGGAGTTCCATCAGGATTTGAATCCAAGACCTCCTGATTACAACATGTGCTCTACCACCTGAGCTATGGAAATTTAAGTCGTCCTAGAGAACCCCTTAGCTTTGAATGCTCGAAGTTATTATTTTTGCTGAGATAAAGTTGGGTAAAAAATGTCAGATTACCTTGTATTCTCATTATTTCCCTTGTCCCATGGTGTCCCACAGGAAAGAGCATTCCACAGAATCCTGGAAGGAGAACTTTCATGTGTGGCACAAGAAATTTGGCAGATACATGGGATGCTATGCGAAGGTCAAGTCTGTATGGAACAGGATAGAGAATGCACTGGAGGAAAGGAGTCATGACACCAAAGTTTGTCTCAAAGGTACTTTATAAGGCAATATCTTCACATACAGATTTTTTCACAATTTTTTACATGTAGTTTTGGAAATTCGTGAGTGGATACTTTCACAATTTTTGTGATGTTTTCATTACTATAAATAGCTTGTTGAAGTGGAAATTTTCACGAAGATTGGTTCGTAAGTAAATGGCATATGCCTGTACAGCTGTGCTATTGTTGCAAAGCTATTGTCAAGTGTATTGACTTCAGGATTGATTGTTGTATTCGAACTGACAGGTTAAAAAGAACGCAAATTAAAGCTATGTGGGGAAAATCCCTGGTTGAGGTCTATTCTCATCCTTGTGCCTTGTTTAGTAACTTAATGTACCTCAGGTCTAGCTGCGTGTTATAATAATAATAATAATGATACATGAGATTTTTATAGTGCCTTTTTCCATTTAAATAAAATGCTCAAAGTATTACAAAGAATAGTACACAAGGATGAATGTCTGTCTTCAGGAATAAATACAAGTGAACAAATAAGACTTAAGATTTGTCTTGAAAATTGCCAATGAAGTTGAATCTTTCAGCTCCTGTGGAAGTGTATTCTAAAGGGCTGGTCTGGCATGAGCAAAAGCTTGCTCCCCCCAGGTTTTTTTTTTTGTTTTGACAAGGGAATTTGCAAAGACCAGAGAAGACATGTGTGAGTCTGTGTGGTTTGGCATTTATCATTTATATAAAGATCTATTGTACTCGGGGGGGGGGGGGGGGGGGGGTGTGCTGTGTTGCACTGATGATGATGGTTAGACGAAGACGTATTTTGATATTGGTTATGAAACCACTAGTCTATACTAAACACAAAGCATTCACAAATCCTTGATAAAATACTGGTCAAGGGATTTAGAAAAAAGAGAAACAAAATTATTGGCAGTTGGTCTCTCTGTGTGCAGGTTAATTTATTTCTATGGGAGACAGTGTAATGGGTAAAATAGATGTAGGTGGTTTCTCAAGCAAGTCTGATCTTTTCTTATCATGACTCTCAAAATACAGAGTTTGTCTTTGACCTTCGTTGACTACGTAGGTCCAGTAGACCAGACTGATTTGGACCAAATAGAAGCCATGAGTGGTGGACCTCTTCCTCTGGAACTAGCTTGTTCCTATCTCATCCACAACGGCCAGGACATCGTACCAGGGAAGGCAGCAGCTCTGCTTGGCAGTCTGGAGGTCTATGACCACCAAAGTATGGAGGTCGCAGTGCCAATGGGATTCAGTGTAAAGAATGCCTTGCCAAAAACTGTGAGTTTCAAATATTTGTGTCTGTTGATGAATTTATGTCAATAATACTATAGTATATTTTTCCAGAAATATATTTTTTGTTTGAATTTCATTTATTGCTATGTTGGAAACTCATAACGAGATCTAATGCAAGAAGGTTCCTTGTACTTTATTCAGTCTCAGCTCTTCGTATTCTATTGTTTTTCACCCTGATATAAAACAAGGTAACTTCTATGGTCCCAGGGACCTCAATGAGTTTCCACTGAATTATTATTATTATCATTATTATTCTCTCTTTAGAAAAATAATGATTTACCCCCACACAATTTCCTTCTTCATTTTCCTAGGGTATTTTAGCGCTGAGTTGGTGCCCTTATACTAACTATGGTCAAGTTGTGTGTGTCAATGAAAAACCGGGTCTTCCTCTTGGATGTGTATACTACTTAACCCAGGTAAGCCAAAATGTAACTGTGCATTGATAGGGCCCAACCCGTCTTCCCTAACACTTTGCATGGCTGTAATGACTGAAAATCATGTATTTTGCACTACTGTTATGAATGTAAATGGAGATAAGATGAAAAGAATTGCAAGATTAGTGTAATTATCTTGTGGTCAAGTGGATAAGTAGAAGACTCCTGATGACATTGAATCATGTCAAGTCCCCTAGCATCCTCCGGCAAGGTATTTTTCTATGCATTTGCCACACTTGACTCAATTGAGGTAAATCAAGGGTTTTAGGGTTGTGATTTTCCTGATACAGTAGTTTTTGTATGCACGGATAAGTTTTGCAGTGTGTAGCTGCCCTTCTCAAACTGTTTACGCTGAATATTTCGCGGTGGTTTTATTATCGCGAATTTCGCAACCTACTGAATGCAAAAATGTTCACTTCCTGATATTTCTGTACAAAGCGAATGCAAATACAATAAATCCGCAAAAATATACTCCCACGAATTCCCCATTTTGAAGCAAAATCTGGAAAAAATTATGTACGCGAAAAATTCATCGTATAGAGTAATCCAGCAAAACAGTGCAAATTTGTCCTACACAAAAATGAAAAAGACATTATTTTTAAATTGTTTTATCTCTGTTTTGTTTAAAGGTGAGGAGGCAGAAGTTTGCAGGGTATTTTGTGGTTGCATCAAGTTATATTGAGTGGTTAGAGAAGCTTGCAGACCGACTGGAAGACCCACACCTTATCGTAGATCCCTCCAAGAGGATTACAAGGTACACTTTAGGCTGAGAATACCTGTACAGTTAACCTTGCCTAAGTCAAATCTGTTTGGATTGAAGAAAAAACTTAGACTTTAAAAAAAATTAACTTATGAAGGGTTGAAAGCGATAAACATTAAAGAGAAGATGACTCGAATAGACCTTTGATGTAGGTGATTATTTGACTTTAATGCAAATTTGACTTAGGCAAGGTTGACTGTACACATATTTGTTACTTTGTGTGACTATACTCACTGTTAGTTTAGGAAATGTAATGAGATTGAGTTTACCTACATGTATGATATGTAATGCCAAATGCACACATGTATAGCCAGGGCAAAAATAATTAGGCTCTCTTTCATTAGAGTTTCAATGTTTTGAATCTTTGGAAAGAAATGAAAAATGTTTTGAGGGATCCCCGGGCAATCAACAAGAGAGAACTATTTGGATTCCTGAAGCAAGATTGGGCTGCAATGCCAAGGGAGAAACCTTAATGAAAAAGAACTTGGTCTAGTAATTTTTTCCCTAGCTGGATTATCTAAGCCTACTTACAGCCACCATGACATGATTTAGATAGGGTAAATAGATAGGTTGAGACAATTAGGCTGAAAAGGGGGGAAAATTAAGCAGAAAGGGGGGAAAATGGGTGGCCAAGTTGGGGGGGGGGGGGGGGTGGAGGAGACATGATAAGAAGAATATGACAAAATAAATAAAATTTAGAGAATCAAAGGCATGGGGCAGCAAGTTCATATTTGATTCCATTTATAAATATTCCTTTTTTTTAAATCTGTTTGTACTTCAGAACATATCATGTTATTGAGGGTCCACTGGTAGAAAAGATTTTGCAACTGAAGTGGCCACCTGGGGTAAATAATCAATATTATTATTATTATTATTATTGTCTATGATGATAGTGAAGAAGACAATTAAAAGACTGAAAAATATTTAAAGTTCAGTAGGTTATGATGAAGAGAGAGACTGTGCTTCAAGTATGTATTTCAATAACAACTATGAGAGTACCAAATAAACAACAAAGTTTGATGATTTGACAAAATCATCAACGTGCCCTGCTCCTAGAAACTTTAATGTATCATTTTTATGTCACGATAGGGGAGTTGTGTCATGGTTTTATCACATGAATTTTGCAGCAACGGATAAATGTCATGATTTTGGGGTTTACATGTATGTCATAAAATCATGACATAAAAGTTTAGAGCAACATAGGCCTACATGTACAGGTGTATTGTCTCCTGTGCTCAATTTTTTTGTCCTTTTATCTCTACTCCCTTTTTTAATATAGGTTTTACCATGAACCATCGTGTGTGGCAGTAACAAAAGATGTAAAGGTTACCGTGGCGACCTCATTTGTGCCCAGCTTGAGTCACATTTGGCGGAATAATCACATGAGGACTCTCTTTGCTTATCGTATCTCCATGACGATGGATGAAAATGTACCTAAGGACAGTAAGTGTTCCGTTTTGCCATATTATGTCTTGGTCTTAAAATTCTAACTAGGTATTAATAGACTGCTGGCCATTCAACGGAGATCCTTCTAGTTTTTATGCCTCCGCCACCGAAGGTGGTGCCGGAGGCATTATGTTTTCGGGTTGTCCGTCCGTCCGTCCGTACGTCCGTCCCGTTTTCGTTCTCGCCGGATACTTAAGAACCGTTTACGGATCACTTTCAAACTTAATCATGTATGCCATATGGTAGGACAATATCTGATTAGACTTTGGGGATCATTAGTCAAAGGTCAAAGGTCACAGAAGGGCATTTGTTAATGCATGAAAATGGCTCGTTTCTGCCATAAATTAAAACCGTTTGACGGTGTTCAACTCAAACTTTGGTAATGTGTGCCTATGGGAGGGCCAATGACGATAGTGATTAGATTTTAGGTCATGAGGTCAAATGGTCAAAGGTCACGATGTCATTGTATACATGAAAATGGTTCGTTCTCGCAATACTTAAGAACTGTGTGACGGGTCAACTTCAAACTTGATAATGTGTCATATGGGAGGGGCAATGAACTGATTAGATTTGGGGTCAAAGGTCAAAGGTCACAGAGGTCATTTGTACATGAAAATGGCTTGTTCTCGCCAATAAACTTAAAAACCGTTTGACGGATCAATTTCAAACTTGGTCATATGTGCATATGGGACGGACAATAAACTGATTAGAGTTTAGAGTCATGAGGTCAAAGTTCAAAGGCCACAGAGACATTGTGTACGTGAAAATGGCTTGTTCTTGCGATAACTTAAGAACAGTTTGAGGAATGAACATCAAAACTGGGTTATGTGTGCATATGTGAGGACAATGAATTTATTATATTTTGAGGTCATAAAGTCAAAGGAATAAGGGTCACAGACGTCATTGTATACATGAAAATGGCACGTTTCTTGCTGTAACTTCTGAACCGTTTTATGGATCAACTTCAAACTTGGTCATGTGGGAGGAAAGATGAACTGATTAGATTTTTGAGGTCAGGACATCAAAGGCACTGCGTTATTTATGTAAATGACTCGTTGTGCAATTTCTGAAGGACCCTTTGACAGATCAAACTTAAACATGTTTTATCTTTTTTTTACCATCAGTAGCCATCCTTCCTGAGTTGGAAATAATTCTGATGATACAACTTTAATAGATTTGGGGCAATATCTCAAGATGTTCAATGGATATAAATGGATGTAAAATTACTCAAACATGCGCATGCCTTTTTTTTCCGATGTGGCAATACGGAGGCATGCCTTCCGACCGTGCGCGGTCGAAGATTCATCTAGTTTACGTTTGTCACCCGCCTCTGAAAATATTTAATGACATTTAATGAAGGCAGATGAAAAATAACGGAATAAGATTTCACAACTCAGCAAGTCCATCTGTTCATGTCACTTATGCATCTCTCGAGGCGATTGATCAAAGAGATCAGGTTGTGATCTAATGGAGGGAAAGAGAGAAGCTGAATGTCATCTGCGTATGAATAATATCCCATGTTATGAGAATGTATAAGCTTGCCAAGTGGTTGGGGATACACAGAAAAAAAGAAGGGGGCAACCAACCGATCCTTGAGGGACACCGTACCCTGTATGTTAAGGGAAATTTGTCAGAAATTACCCCTTCAATGCAGATATGCTGGGAGCGTTCACAGAAGTAGGATGAAAACCAATCGAGGTTACACCGAAACCCTTCAGGCGATCTATGAGTGTAGAATGCCGTACCGTATCAAACGCAGATGATATGTCAAGTAACAAGAGAGCTTTTACTCTTCCATTGTCCATTTCCGTAAGAATATGATCAGTAATGCCGAGTACGACAGTCTCCACGCTGTGATTTCTGCCTTAGGCAGACTGTCGTTGGTCGATTGTTTTGTTGTTTATCAAGTGTTCCGAAAGTTGCTCAAAAGCGACACGATCCATTGCTTTCGAGAGGAAGGGGAGATCTGATACAGGACGGTAGTTCTGCATGTCGTTCTTGTTTAAGCGAGGCTTCTTTAACTCTGACACTGGCGAACTTGAGGGATGCGGGAACAGTTCCAGTTTCAAATGTGGTTTTGATGATGTTGGCGATGGCAGGGGCAGTAACTTGTAACTTGCAAACAATGCGTCAGGAGATGAGTGGGCAAGGGGTCTGATCAACAGGATTTCATTGACCACTTGCCTATAATTGACTCAACCTTATCAGCTGACACAGGTTTAAAAGAGTCCACAACCTCAGTGCATGTAAATGAGGGAATAAGATGTTTTCCTCTGGCATATGCTTGAAGAAATATGTAATTTTATTGTGAATGTTTGTTCTTGATATGTACTGTAGATCCCTTGCTATCTTGAAAGAAAATCCAGGGTCTTAAGGACTTACCAGTACCAACTAATAATTGAACAGATCCAGATATTGAACAGCAACAAGATATTCCATGGCTTATTTCCAACAGAACAACAGCAATAAAATCAGCATTTCCAAAAGATGTTCATTAACTCTTTATTTTATATGCAAATGTTAATGTACATGTACCTCTGTTTAGCTAAAATTCCAAGTAAAAAACAGTACAGGACCGTTGTGGTACACCTGTATTATGCAGCGGAGAGAGAGAGGGCTTGGCGAAGCCTAGTAGAACTGGAGAAACTGATCCTCAACCACAGCCTTGAATTTTGCCACTGATTTGGTTATACTAATGAGTCTGGAAGATGGTTCCAGTCTACGGTGATTTCGACGAAGAATTAGTTTTTGTATTGAGGAGTATTGAAACTTTTATAGGCTATGAAGCATTTTGGACTTGCCTTTCAACTACGATGTGCACTTTTATACAGGCAAACAAAGGGTTAAAACTGTGTCCTTTTCTTTTCTCTCCTTTATACAGGGTCATGTAAATTGTTGAGTCGTCATTGGGAGATCACAGACTCACGTGGCCAGTACCATGAAGTCAATGGAGAAGCTGTCATTGGTGAGTAAATTCAAGAACCTCTTACTCTTGAATCAGAATTCTTTTATTAAAAAATAATAATATTCATGTACATGGACATTACTGTGTTTTTTCAATGGTTTGGGCTTTTCATACAGTACATGTTCCTTTTCAATTATCATTAATACATCCCTGTACTGTTCTCTGGCCCTGATGTAAGTCAACATGTACATGTACATATTAACAGGCGATATTATGCCACTCTTGGTTGTTATAAAATTAGTTGTTAAAGCAATTTAATTTCTAGAAGATAAAAGATAGAAAAAAACGTGGACAATTCCATCATCTTGCAAACTATTATACCCAGTCATGAAGCCTAGTTTTCTTACTGCACATTTTGGACTCCACTAGATGGTGATGGCGGATTCGTGGAGGGCCATTTCCATAATTATAATCATCATCATCATCATCATCATCATCATTGTGTTTATCATTATGAATTAACTCCATCACCTTGCAGGAGTATACCCAGTCATGAAGCCTGGTGCTAAGTTCTCTTACTGTAGTTGGACTCCACTAGATAGTGATGAGGGTTACTGGAAGAACATCATCATTATTATCAATATTATTCAGGGTTCCCAGCCCATCAGGGAAATCAGGGGAAATTATTTCACTTTTTCCCAGTCAGGGAAAAGTCAGGGAATAAGATAATAATGCTTCAAAATCAGGGAAAAGTCAGGGAATTTTGATTGGCCCAAAAATTGAAAGTTTGGTAGTCAGTCAGACTGGTTTTTTATACTGCAAATAGTTCACGGCAACAACAAAGAAGACACACGAAACTGGGAATGGGTTTGAATAATTATCAGGAAATTTTGAGATTTCATCAGGGAAAAATCAGGGAGTTTTGTTTTCTTAAAATGCTGGGAACCCTGTTCATAATTGTTATTATCATCATCATCATTATTTAATCATCTTTCAGGATTATACCCAGTCATGAAGCCTGGTGCCAAGTTTTCTTACTGCAGTTGGACTCCTCTAGATAGCGATGGTGGATTCATGGAAGGCCATTTTACTTTTGTCAACCTCAAGACAGGTTAGTAGAACTGTGGCATTCTCAAGCAGTTTATTTTTATTTTCTAGTAATCATCAATCTTTGCTTTTGCATCGTTCTTTTGTGTTTTTTTTTGTTTTCATTTTTGTGGTACCAACCACCACTTTGATCTATGTTAATATAATATTCTCGCTAGGGTATTATTTTGCGATTTATAATATTCACAAAAATTAATATATTGTAAACACTGATTAGTTGGTTAAATAATGATGCATCAGAGAGATATGGTTATCTACATGTAAATGTATGGCAAGGCCTAACATTTAACATCACTATTTGAAAGACGTGACTGACACTTGAAGCCAGGTCCTACAATGTACTTGAGACAGTTTGTTAAATATTAAAATTAACAGTGAATTTTATATATCTTTGTAAAAAGGTGAGAACTTTAATGTGATATGTCCACGCTTCAACTTCAAATGTCCTGAGATTTCCCTGTCCGACGGCGATGTCGATGACGAGGTGTTGTATGGATCAGAGGACGATGATGATGAATTTTGAAACTTCAGAAACAAGGGATGTCTGTGGCAAGATATTGATCTACATGTATACTTGCCATTGATTCTCGTGAAGGACATATAAATGGGTGTTGGTGGGTAGAAATTCTGTGAATTATTGATCGCCTTATCAGGGTAGCTTGACTGAAGCTGGGTACTACATGCAATACTAATACTGTGTTTCCAATCAGTTTAACATGAAAGGCAGCATAGAACTGTGATCAGGTCATGGCAGGTCGTCTGCTGATAGAGACACTTATTTCACGCTTCATCAAATTTCTGTCATGAATCACAGTTTATAGACCTTGTCCTGGAAGATGAAACAAGTGACAAGTGTTTGCTTCTTGAAACTGCTCAGTACTCCCACACATGTAAAGTGTACATGATGAGGAATGTCTATGACATCGTGTAAATGTACATGATGAGGCAGAAGTCACCGTATATATATTTTTTTTTTTAAGCTAAAAATTTTTTCAAAAAGTGTAATCCGACAATTTAAATTTCCAATGTGTGAAAAATTTGAAATGAAATGATCATGGAAAAGCTTGAAACAGATTAGCAATAAGCTTTTAAAGTGTGAACTTATTTGATTTTGGGTTTCCTTGAAATTATATGAAAATATTGTTTATCCCATTATGATAATTGTTCTGTTAGTGCAATATACATGTACATGTAGTACAAATATTTTTTTAGAATACCAAGAGACTCAGCACAAAGATAGGATCTCATTAATCATTACAGTTCAAGACTACCTTTTTGTAAAATATATGAAGCAGTTCAATTTTTGCATGCTCGCTAATTGTACAGAACTATGAATTTTGATATTTTTATGCCTCGCACCGAGTGGTGCTTGGAGGGCATTATGTATTTCGGAGGTTGTACGTCCGTCGTCGTACTCCGTCCCGTTTTTCGTTCTCGCGATAACTTAAGAACGCGTTTGAGGATCCAGTTTCAATTAGATCATGTAAGCAATATGGTAGGGACAATGATCTGATTAGACTTTGGGGTCATTAGGTCAAGGTCAAAGGTCAAAGGTCATTGTATGCATGAAAATGGCTCGTTCTCGCCTAACTTATAAAACCGTTTGACGGGTCAACTTCAAACTTGGGTAATGTGTGCCTATGGGAGGGGCAATGATGCATTAGATTTTAGGGTCATAGAGGTCAAAGGTCAAGGTCACAGATGTCATTGTATACATGAAAATGGTTTGTTACTCGGCAATAACTAAGGAACCTGTTGGGGCATCAACTTCAAACTTGGATATATTACATATGGGAGGGACAATGAACTTATCAGATTTGGGGTCATGAGGTCAAGGTCACAGAGGTCATTGCGGTGTACCATGAAAATGGCTTGTTTCTCGCAATAAACTTAAAACCGTTCTGACGGATCAATTTCAAACTTAGGTCATACGTGCATATGGGAACGGACAATAAACTGATCAGATTTAGAGTCATGGGTCAAGTCTCAAAGGCCAGAGAGCGAATTGTGTCGTTTTAAAATGGCTTGTTCTTGCGATAATTAAGATACAGTTTTGTGGAATGAACATCAAACTTGGGTCATGTGTGGCACTATGGTGGGACAATGAATTATATGTATATTTTGAGGTCATGAAAGTCAAAAGGTCAAGGGTCAACAGACGTCATTGTATACATGAAATGGCACGTTCTTGCTGTAACTTCTGAACCGTTTTATGGATCAACTTCAAATCTGGGCTCATTGGAGGAAGATGAACTGAATTAGAATTTTTTAGAGGTCAGGACATCAAAGAGGTCACTGGTTATTTATGTAATGACTCGTTTGTGCAATTTTCTGAAGGACCCTTTGACAGATCAAAACTTAAAATGTTTTGTCCTTTTATTAGCATCAGTAAGCATCCTTCCTGAGTTGGAAATAATTCTGATGATACAACTTTTAATAGATTTGGGGTCAATATCTCAAAGATGTTATGGTATAAATGGACTGTAAAATATCAACATGCGCATCGCCTTTTTTTTTCCGATGTGGCAAATACGGAGGCATGCTTCCGACCGTGCGCGGTCGAAGGATTCATTGTTGTATCAGTCTATGGAAGACATGGGCTTCTATTTGAACTGATTGAGTGCAGTCAATCCTGATTATAATGGCAAAATACAAGAGTTTGTTTAAAATAGTGGTTTTCAGTTTTAACACCATTTCGCGCATGTCCACTTTTTGTGGTTTGGGTCAATAACTTATTGTTTCAGAGCTCTAAAAAATTACACCAGGTATATCAGTAAGAAAGAGAACAAAAATTTCTGCATACATTTGTGCGCCATTATTGTTGCATGAACATACTTGATTTGATTGTCAGAATTTTTATTAATAAGAATAAAATCATTAAAATCCCCTAAAATTGGCAACACATTGGGAGTTTGAAGATCCTGTTCTTTCATCAAAATTGGTTTAAGTTAACTTTTTTTTTTTAAGTTCCTTACCCGCTTGTGTTGTTTCTCAAAGACATCACATTCAATTAGAAGATGTAGCATTTAAAATTAAAAATATTGCTGTTGCCAATTTGAGGAACAAAATGAGATCAATTCAGCCCTCAAATAATCTCTGTCCTGAATGAGTTAAGCATGTGTCTATGAGCCCATACATGTTTATTCATCATAAAGGAGAATTTTTATCAAGGCATTCAGCTTGGTCCTGAGCACCTCATTGTAATAGGAGTGGACTGTACTTTCATTTAGATAGAAACTGGTTTTATTTCATGTTGAATTATTGTGTAATATATATAATCAACGTTTGTATTCATTATAAAGAAGCACAAAATGAATGAGACTATTCATGAATGAAGGGGCTATTTTGAATATATTTCTATGCTCGCATTGTACAAATGTAGCTACCTATACTATACATTTGTTATCATCAAATTTCAATGTAAAAAAGAAGCATAAAATCAATGAGACCATTTATGAATGAAGGGCACAAAGAATATCTTTCTTAGCTCATATTGTATCTACATGTACAAAAATGTACTATACATTTTTTTTTCTTTGCCAAATTATATTAAATGCTTGATGACTTGACAGTATGTATATTTATGTATAAAGATATTGAAGAGCCTTACTCACCAAAAAAGTATATACGTGTGCATATCCCTTTATGATCGATATACAATATTTTGTTGAAAAGAGGGTTTCAGCTGGGTTCTATGCCCCTTGATACAATTGAAGTGGATTGAACCAACTGTTAAGGAGTTATAACATGCATCCATCATGTATGAGGTTGACAAAAAACTAATCATGGGTTCTGGCAATCGAATTGCATTTCGTTAGCAGATTTGAATCCCTTCCAAATTGTTGCATGCACAAGCATTATAAAGTTCGTCTGGACCTGCAAATGAATACATGTATGTTATTAAACAAACAGAAACTTTTGATTTAAGACTATGTTTGTATGCTGTTCAGGTCAATGTACAAAACCAAGTTTGTAGGCTTATATCTTGCATTTACATTGTACATTGTAGTTGTAAGCACATGATCCTGTCTACTACATCTTCCGTAATGGTGCCCTGTAACATAAAATGTTACATTCCATTGCAAATATAATTGAAACAGCCATTCTGATTGGTTCACAGTGAGACTTTAATGCAAGAAGTCTATGCAACAAGGATCCTGATTGGCTACTATTGATTTGCAATGGATCATAATGATTTATGTTACAGGGCAATGGATTCCTTGGCGGACTTGAAAGCAGAAGAACAAAAGCACAATTGTTCCCCGTCTTCAGCTCACAAATTTAACTAGTTTAAATGAAATGATGAGAAAAGTACCCATAGCATAATTTGTGGTTCTTTGTAAACCATAATATGGCACTTTATTTTTACATACATTGTATGTATCTTTTTCTTGTAAATCATGAAAAGTACTTGTTTTATGAAAATAATTAAAACAGAAAAATAACAAACAACATAAATATTGTATTTGTAGTACTATGTCACTAGATTCTACTTTGTTGATACAACTTGTCTGTGTATAAATATTCAACAACAAAAAAAGAAAGAAAAGAATTAACATAATAAAAGGGAAATCGAGGATGTTGCATGAAATACATGTACATCAAAGGAAATGTTTATAGTATCATTGTTCAAGGGTAAAGAACAAGGATTTTCCTTTCAATGATGTTATCATAATTAAATTTAACAAGGCACTATCATTTTTGCTTAGAACTTTGAATTTTGGTTGAACTGTACAAACAAATCCTGTTACAACAAAATTGGGACCATGCAAAGTTCATGATTACAGGCAAATAAAATTGTAACCGCTTTTTTCCTTTGTTAAATACACATGTACAGTCAATAGTTTTACATTGTATGTTCATGGAAACTGCCTTGTTATATCTGGAATCTTTTTAGTATCAAAGTAATAAACTCAAAAAAATAAAAATGAGCTGGAACCAGCAAAATTACTTGTTTTATAATAAATTCCCAATGTATTGAGATCCTGTATCAAAGAGAAAAGGAGATGGGTCCTGTTGCATAAAACTTGCCATAGATGGTAACTTTGCTCGCTAAACTTCCACAGAAATTTGTATTTTGATTGTCTGTAGAGTAGAGTAATGTTAACATGGGAGTTACATGTACCATGAATGGTGAGCTTTCTTCGGCGGGGCCCTGGTCAATATGGGTGGGTATGGAAAGGCCCTTGACTGGAAATGTTTGGTTATTAAAAGAAAAGAATGCATTGCATGTATATTTTTATAAATAAAATTTTCTGATAATTGCTGTTACATTGCAATTATCCATAACTCAATGAATTTGATAAAGCTTTCACACACATTTAAATTAACCCGTTTGGTATATTTTCCCTTTCAATTTGATGGAAAATCATTTTCTACACTTCAGCCCACTTTACATTTTGCTTGATACTCGACATAATATCAAAGTCAACGTTCGTGACACAGTCCTGACAAATAGATATGAAAATATATTATCATTTGTGAGATATGTACATAATATTATACAATACAATGTACATGCAATGTCATTAATACGTACATGTACATGTACAAGTCTTTCTCTATGACAGGAACACACACTTATAGAGATCTTATTACATGTACCTTTGTACTGTATGACAGAAGCGCAAGTGACAATTGTGCCACAAGTCATTCTTAACAATAATCAACTTCCACTTTGAACTTGTTACTACATTCAAACCTCATCTATTTTTGCATTCAAATATTTCTTGAAGGTCCGAATTTCAAGCTTTAAGTGTCAGATGTGAATATTTCCCTGATATTCTAGTGGCTGCTCTGTTATAATTTTCAGATATGAATGGTTCCATCAGGTTAGGGTGGTATCTCACTTTGCGGAGACGTCTCCACGACGGATAAAAAGTATTAGAGACGTCTCCAAAACTTTATTCCAATTTTCAAAAACTGTGACAAAGCAGTTTCAAGCAACCGTCTCAAAGTAGTTTCGGCGACTCATGAAACGTCGCGGAGACATCTTGGAGACGGCCCGGAGACATCTTGGAGACGGCCCGGAGACGTTTCCCCGACGTTTCGTGAGTCGCAGAAAATACTTTGAGACGGTTCTTTGAAAGTGCTTTGAAACAGTTTTTTAAAATTTTCGCGGAAACGTCTTGGAGACGTCTCCACGACGGAATAAAGTATTGGAGACGTTTCTGATACTTTTCATCTGTCGTGAAGACATCTAAGCGAAGTGAGATACCATCCTTAAAAATGAATTTCTTTAAAAAAAAAGTAAGCCTCAGAATTGTGTAAACGGCCACTTTAGCATTCTAGGGACCAGGTGGGTATTTCACAAAGAGCCTGTTAAGTAGACTTAGAGTTGCAATTACTTAAACTCTAAGCGCATTTTTAACAGGCAATATTATTGATAGACTTCTCCATGGTGCGCATCCTTTGAGCCTGATCTGACCAATCAGATGATGCGTAGTGTATACGACAGATATTTTGATTTTCTCGACTATCATCAAGCAAGGCTTTGTATTAAAAAAAAAGAAAAGAAAAAAGATCTTTTCAACAGGAAATATCCTAATTATATGATTTTCTTTAAAAAGAAAAGAAAAGAAAGAAAAGAAGAAAAAAAACGCAAATGATAAGGCGTAAATATTCATATAATGAATAAAAGCGCCATAAAATACAAACACAACAACAACAACATTATCGCAAATGATAAGGCGTAAATATTCATATAATGAATAAAAGCGCCATAAAATACGAACACAACAACAACAACATTATCGCCTGCAACAACGAATTTAGGTGCGACTCTAAGTCTACTTTATAGCTCTTTGTGAAACACCTTCAGATAACGTCCCTGAGACCAAATAAGGTCACATCTCTGGTGATGGGCTCCACTGAGTTCAGCCCGAGGTATAAGAGATTTATCTTGTTCAATTGTCAAATGTAAACAGCTCCTCACTTTTTAAGTTGATTTCTTGTTTAGGTTTCAGATGAGAACAGGTCCTTGAGGTCAGAGAAGGTCATGTCTCCGGTGTCGGTCTCCACTGAGTTCAGTCCATCCCTGATAAATAGAGAGAGAGAAAAAAAATGAAGATTGAATCAATTCCTATATTTCTATTGGTACATGTGCATCAAACATGTCATGTGTGCATATTTTGTTGGTGTTTTTTTCCTAGCCTTTTTGTACACATTTTATTGTTATTTGTCTCTTTCCTTTCTCAAATGGTTTCTGATATTGAGACTTCATTCTCAATTTGTGCTAAAATGTGAGGAAAAGGGGTCTTGATACAGATTGTGTCCAACAGAGAATGCTTTTTAATTCCACAGTTATCTTTAAAATGCTGCATATTGACTTTTGAAGATGTCTGAATGTTTGCTTTACAACAAGTGGATTAGTAAATTACGCGATGCGTAATATATGTCCCCGCCGATAATGTAAAAATTCCCATTATGTCCATTCAGTGCTATCACATAAGGAAACAGGAACGAAATCGGGTAAAATGGGCGAAGAAGAGTAGCATTTTGGAGCCAATGTACAATACAGTCAAGTCAAGGTCAAAGGTCAAAGGGTCAAAAGTCAAATTCTGAGAATTTTGTAGTCCTCACCTAGTGCTTACACATAAAGCAAACTGGAATCGAAATCGGAAGAAAAATGGAAGGATAGCATTTTGTAGCCAATGTTACCAATATAATATAATCAAGTGCAAAGGGTCAACAGGTGAAAAGTCCAAAATTCCGTGAAGAATTTTGTAGCCTCACCTAGTGCTATCATATAAGCAAACGATTCGAAATCGGAAAAAATGGCGAAGGAGTAGCATTTTGTAGCCAATTAACAATATAGTCAAAAATGAGTCAAAGGTCAAAGGTCAAAAGCAAAATTCTGTGTGAAAAGTTTGTAGCCTCACTAGTGCTATCATATAAAGCAAAACAGAATTGAAATCGGATGAAAAATGGCGAAGAGTAGCATTTTGAGCAATTAACAATAAGGTCAAAATCAGGGTCAAAGGTCAAAGGTCAAAATTCTGTGAAGAAGTTTGTAGCCATCACTAGTGCTATCATATAAAGCAAACGGAATCCGAAATCGGATGAAAAATGGCGAAGAGTAGCATTTGTAGCAATCAACAATATAGGTAAAAAATAAAGGTCAAAGGTCAAAAGGTCAAAATTTCGTGAAGAAATTTTGTAGCCATCACTAGTGCTATCACATTAAAGCAAACGGAATCGAAATCGAATGAAAATTGGAAAGCTAGCATTTGTAGCCAAATACAATAAAGTATAATAAGGTTCAAAAGCGTCAAGGTCAAGTCAAAATTCCGTGAAGAATTTTGAGCCCTCACCTAGTGCTATCATAAAAGCAAACGGATTCGAAATCGGATGAAAATGGCGAAGAGTAGCATTTGTAGCCAATAACAATATAGGTCAAAAATGTAAGGTCAAAGGTCAAAAGGTCAAAAGTCAAAATTCTGGAAGAAGTTTTTAGCCCTCACTAGTCCTATCATATAAAGCAAACAGAATCGAAATCGGATAAAAATGCGAAGGAGTAGCATTTTGTAGCCAATTAACAATATTGCGTCAAAAATCAGGGTCAAAGGTCAAAGGTCAAATTCTGTGAAGAAGTTTGGTAGCCATCAACCTAGTGGCTATCATATAAAGCAAACGGAATCGAAATCGCGAATGAAAATATTGCGAAGGAGTAGCAAATTGAACTCACATACGGACGCCCACGAACACGACAGCACGACGGATCGAACGACGGAACGGACGGACGGACGGACACACACACACACATACGTACGGAGCCCGTTTCATAGTCCCCTGCTCGAACTCGTTCGGCGGGGACATCCCCTGCTCGAACTCGTTCGGCGGGGACAAACAATGTTTAATCTAGCTATCATTCTATTACATGGTATTTACATTGCACATCTATGTATTTATGGATTAATATCACTGTTTTTATTGAGATGTACATTGTACTTATAAAGTTCACTCCCATTATACAAATCACAAGTACAACAAGATTTTAATGTAATGAGGCACAGTTGTCACAGTTCCAACATGTTCACAGTGATGGTGTATGAGATTTTGTGATAAATGGCTTGGTCCCAAGTTCCTATTGGGAGTGAACTGCACTACAACCAAGTGCAAGCTGGTTTTACCTGATAGTGTGTGTCCTGAGGTAGGTATAGAGCTTCTCTTCAATCGTTTCATGGACCAAGAAACGATGAACAACGGTTGGCCTGGAAAATCAAACAAAATATTCAAAATACAACACAAGATGTCATTTATTTGCCAAAAGTATTTGATTTTCACTAAAATAATCTTAATACTGTAATTGCTATAATTGAAATATACTTCACTGCACATGTACAGTACATGTTACGTAATCTTGAAAAGCAGCTTTAGACTTTCTAAATTATACAACTGTACATAATCAAATGCACAAATCAATGACTACATACATGTAGAAAGTTAACCTTCATGGCCATGTAAAGGATCCACAATCTGCCTCAATTATTGTTATTATTTGTCATCACCTATGCCTGGGAGGTGAAAAGCAAACTGAATCACTATGACCCGTGGTCCTCCTACCAATATAACCGATCGGGGGGGGGGGGGGGGGGGGAGCATATGGACCACTACACCAGGGTTCCCCTTCTCTCTACAAATACATGTAGTGTAGCGGGTTCTTTTAACCTGCAAGGTGGTGACTTTTCTCTACAAGTGATCTCCATTTAATCTTATATCCGTGGGAGGTTTTACACAAATCAAAACACGCTCAGCCAATACGAAGACTAAACACAAAAAAAGAAGGCACCTAATAATTTTTTATAGTAAATAGTGGTAGTATTTTAAGAGTTGGGATTGGTTGAAATTATGTCTCGTGTCATTCACATTTTTGTTATATTGAACGGTTTTTGTTATATTGAACGTTTTTTTTGTTATATTGAACGGTTTTTGTTATATTGAACGTTTTTTTTGTTATATTGAACGGTTTTTACCTGTGTTAAAATGAATGGTGAAATGGATTGCCTTGTTGCGCAAGCGCGTAATAACAGTAAAATGGTGCGCACAACAATAGATACGCGGAGCGACAATATACGTCACAATAGCTTAATTAGCACCAAAAGTTTGGCAAACATTTGCAAAGATAAAACCAGATTAGGCAAGGTCAAAGATCTAGGGGTCTATTTACTATAATAAATAGTGCATGCATCTATTAATGCAACATTATTGACTATGTGAACTCCAAATACTAAATTATCCTTCGGGCACATCTGTTTCACCTCGGCCTACGGCCTCGGTGAAATAAATGTGCCCTCGGGATAATTTAGTATTTGTCGTGCACATAATCTAGTATGTTGCATGGTAGAGCATGCACTATTTATATAATATAACAGTTAGCAAAGATATGGCATAGAAAATTTCTATGTTCAAAGCATACAAAAAGACTAACTAAAAGGTAATGTCGCAGTCTGATGCGTGCCAACTGCATTGTGGGATTGCATGGACTCATATGCCGGATATAAAATCCCCTCTTTTTTTAAGATAAGATAAGATAACTAAGATTTTATTTGTCTTTTTTTCTGTACATACATGTACATGTGTGTTTACAAAGTTTTTTCACGTTGAGATATCACAAATCTTCAGTATGATCATAAAGCATTGTTTTTCTTCTGTCAACTTGATCCAAAGTGATTAGAACATCTGAGATAACGCTGTAGTGCAGTCAGCAAGCAGTGGACCGTAATCATTACCTTCTCATGAATCGCCTAAAAACTCACTTTGTTTGTCCAATACGATGGACTCTGCCAACAGCTTGCATCTCACTTGCTGGGTTAAGGATTGGTTCTACCAGTAGTACATGTGTAGCCTCTATGAGATTGAGCCCCTTGCTACCACTGTGGACCGGTAAGAGGAGGACTGTGATGTCATAATCATGCTTGAAGTCCATCAATGCAGCCTGTCAAACCAGATACATTTAGTGGTATAAATTAATGGTAGACTGCTGGGGTGTTAGGGTGTGCAACACCATCTTCGAGGATGTGCTTGCAAGATAACAAAAGCCCATTTTAAGTAGGGTGTGCTAGACCCAACTGGAAAAGGGGATTAAAGAACAATAGCCTTCTGTTGGCACACACAATCCGCACTGCGGATGCACAACGGTTCAATACGTTTTGCACGTGGTCGCCACGCAGCTGCGAGAGGTGACCACGTGGTGATGGCCCGACAACTTTTCCTTTATTTGCTCATTACTCAGCTATTTCACTTTTTCTACCAAAGCCATTAGGCAATTATCATCTAGTTTCAGTTCCACTAATTCTAGTATAAACTTGTTTTGATTCTGTTGGACATTATTTTTTCATTATCACTACAACTCAATTTTATCTGTAAATTCTTACCTGAAATTTTTGTTGTCCTTTGCCCTTGCTCACTGCATTCACAAATTTGATCTCATTTAGTTTGAGAGCAGCGGCAATTAGATCAAGCACCGTAGCCCACTGGAGGTAAACAAAAATTAAAAGCAATGAAAAGTCATAAACAAGTGAACAGGAAGACAAATTAATTTTGTTTTTAAAGTCAAAGTTGCCTTGTTACATAAAGAATATTACGCCTGAAAATAGTTAAAAAGAAGAAGGAAAAAAAAGAGGTAAGAAAGTAAAGAACAGAGAATCGTAAAGAGCGATTTACATAAGAAACAATAACAATAATAATTAGTTAACACTATAAGCGCTTAGAAACACCAAGGTGGATATAATGTATTAAGCGCTATATAAGTGTAACTAGTATTATTTAAAATAATAATACTCAGATTTATAAAGTGGCTTTTTCATTGGGAACAAAGCGCTGACTGGTCCCTCAGGGAAGATTAGATGGTCACAAATGGCAATATACAGAAGTTCATAAAAACCAGTAATCAACTTTACCAGGATATTACTGAAATATTTACTCACTCTAAAATTTTTAGAGTAATTTATACATTTATTAAAGTCAAATCCAAGACAAGTTATTACTTGCTTTTTATACAGCCCAGTGAAATTTAGGCATGTAGTAGAAGATTGGACTACTCACCGTTGAGAAGATAATGGACTTAGCTCCTGGTTCCTTCCGCTGTATCTCCTTCAACGTCCTCAAAACTGCTCCAATCTTCGTAGAATGCTCCCCTTTGACCTTCACTCTCTCATCCTCCTCCTCCTCATCTAATGGGTTCCGCTGCGGAGAAACGCTGACGACCGAGATGTCGGCGCCCTTTGTTTTCCTGCGACAGACAGCACAACTGACCGGATTTTGGCGACCTGCAACTCGGACATTTTTGAGCAACAACTCCATGCATTCGTGACAGAAGCAATGACCACATTGTAGGACAGTCCACTGTAAGGCAAGCACAATAATAGGATATGAAAATAACAATTTCAATACTGCACCTATTGAAATGCTTGGGGACAATATGTTTTGTGGATTTCGAGCAAAGATTGGCAGACATGAATAAAAAAAACATAAACATATAATAACATTTACATGTAAGGCCCTAGGCTTTCTTATGAATATTTTGGTTTTTGGAAAGGTTCAATTGCATGCTTACATAGTACATTTAAACTTTACATCCCTCATCTTGGGCATGCAATATTTATATTTACCAGTCAATTTACCTATGGAAAATGTGACCACAGGCATTGAAACATGGACCCTTACTGCCTGTGACACCAGACCATATGTTGGATTTCACAAGAGATAACAAGAGATATTGATCATTTGATCTGTTAAGTGTGCTTTTCTTGCCATTATTAGTGTTAGTTTACTGTACATGTTTGTCATTTTGTCTCTGACGAAGATTCTGCCAGAATTGAAAGCTAAGGCTATTTTTTTTCTCAATTTACTCCACAACATAAAACTCTCTTTTATTGAATGAGCAGTTTCAGCAGTTCTTTATTTGTTGTTGAAAGTAAAATTATAACATGATTACAAGTACAGTACCGCATGAGATCAACATCACAGCTGATTGCAATCGATAGATCTAGAGTGCTGTTGCACACGAAGTGAATGGGGATGATGTCATATAATTGCAATCAACTGTGACTTTGTTATCAGGCGGGACAGTACATGTAGATTTATTTTACCTGTTTACCAAGTGGTCTACAACAGACAGGGCAAAGTTCCGGATTGTGCCCGTCCTTGAGGTTAAACTGGGCTTTGTTGAGGTTCTGAAGATAGACTAGCGGACCCATCTTTCGTCGGAGGTCATTCTGCGCAAAGAGCCGGTCTCCTAGGAACTTGTACCTCAGTTGGGTAATCTGAAAACAATTAAGGTGAAAGTTAGGTACCCTGTGGAATGCCATCAGACGTCATTCTGCACAAACAGCCGGTCGCCTAGAAACTTGTACCTCAGCTGGGTAATCTGAAAACCTGTGAAAGTTAGGTACCTTGTGGAATACCAATTGACACTACTTGGATACTCAGACAGCTTTTTTGCACGTGATAAAACCTTATCAACGGATGACCGTTTTTCTCAAAATACTAGTAGACAGGTATACCGTACATTTAAAAAATTTTAATTTTTATTTGGTTTGATTTGTAGCACATGCTACTTGGAGAGAGAAATACAAATCATGGAGTACATGCATTTTGCCATTTTAATGTGTTACAAAATGTCTAATTCCGATCTGTGAGAAAAAAAAAATTGTTGGGGGAAGGGGTATACCATCATGCCCCTTTGTTGGATGGATATGATATCCATACCTGTGAAGCTGTAATAACATCCAACAGTGCCTATTGAAGTAAGATATGGATCATGAGGGGTATTAATATGACGTTCAATGATGGGAAGTGGGAAGTGGTTTATAATGAACACTGATTTACATCGATACAATATAGCGCAATGGTTTTGCACATTAACGTAACACCTATTGAAGAAGAAGGAACATATTCAATTGAAAACACATTTGAAAGATGGGGTAGAGGTCTGCACCCATGTCCTCTTTGTCAGATGTTTATTTATACTATTTAAATCAATCTCTACTGTCAAACTAACAATTCATTAGTGAAAAGAAGCCAAAATATGAACATTTTAGAGCAAATAAAATCTGACATACCTCCCCGCGTTCGATGATGTATGGCTGGGAGGCAGGATCTGTCTCCTCTCCTGGGAATTTGACTCTTAATCTCAGCATGGCCATTTCCAGTTCATCCATAGCGGCTACGCGATCACGCATGGCACCCCAGTATGCTCTCAGAGGCTGCGACATCATGAAAGTAAAGATATTGTTTCGAGTTTTTGTGATGATGTAGAATAAATAATCATAGAATCCAATGAAATGTACAGTGAATGCTTAAAACTACAAAAACAATATCTGCCAAATATGAATTGTGGTCTTTGATAAGACTTTCAGCGATGTCTTATTAGCTGGTTTATATATTACATTTTAACCCAAAAAGGGCCATTTGTTTTTACTCATCCCAAGGCCATAAGAGGATGGATTCAGCACCCCCCAATATCTCGCCCATCATGCACGACATCCACAACATGATCTAAATACTTGTATAGCCAAATCCTTAAAAAGGTTCATCCCAATGGTAGAGTCAAAAATGTTCAATATACTGGAGAAGGACAAATTTGTAGAATAATTACATGTACTTGAGCTTGTGTAAAAAAAAAGAAGAAAAGAGATCTTAGATGTGATCGCCATTTTCAGTGGGTCAGGAAGGGCAAA
>CALNVZ010000218.1:10905705-10925103 GCA_940671915.1 Paracentrotus lividus
GGGGGCTTACCTTGAATTCCTTTCTTTGCTGTTCAAGCATCTCCAGGAAGATGGAGCCTTCCTCCAGGGTGTTGTCATCCGCAACACATCCCCTGAGGAAGCTATGCAGGATACGTAGTGCTTTCTCTGGTTCGCTGGCCGCCCAGTTCCCTCTGGGTCCACCGGCCATCAGGTTTGGGCCGGCATTGTCATTGGATGGCCCAGCAGCTGCTTCTTGGGCCTCCATATTTCTAAAAACAAGATGGGGGTGAGGGGAAGGAAGTTTTGGTGTGAAAACCTTTGTTACAAATAATTTGCAGTCAGAGGAATAAATGTAAGTACATGTAATAACTAATGCTCTTGTTTGCATAAAATTAAAGACTGTTGTGTGGACTTGAATTGGACTGAAGAGCAATGAAGGGCTGAATATTTTATGTCCTATTCTTTGTTGTTGGTCTTGCTTTAAAACCTAAAAAGAAAACAACTTCAAACTCTTGATTTCTATTCATTTGAGTATTCTTCTGCAACACATACACGACTTAAATACATGTATAACCCTGAGATGTAGGCCCTACAATGTAATAAGACCTCCACAAACAGTGACTGTGTAAGTAAAGGATCTAGTTCATGTAGCAAACAGTCTGTATACCTGCCAAAACTTCTAGAGCAAAATTATGAAATACATGTATCTCCAGTCGGTCGAAATACAAAAATGTTTTGTATTCTGTATAATTTCCACAGAATTTTCACCAAAAAAAATCTATAATTCTACAAAGCCTCAAATTGGAGGCTAAAATTTACGAATCTGTCTTCCAAAATAGGAATGGTTTGCAGCTATAAATGTGAAACATACCTGACATCAAACGAGAAGAGCTTCATCTCATAGGCCTGTAGTTGGTCCTCTACCACACAAAAGGGACACCTAAGAGATGAAAATGTAAAGTTGGTCAACTAGAGATTACAGCATATCAGGACAAGTACCCCTGAGGAAAACTACCCCCATTCTCATATACAGGGTCAGATATAAGGTTAGATAATAACAAATTACATTTATATAGCACTTAATACAACAGTTTCTAAGCGCTTAGATAGTGCCATTTTTTAGGGGAGTAGTTGTCCTACATGTAGAACTACATTACAAATATAGTAGGCATAAATAAAAGCATGTATGATTTCAGACTCAAGATAAAAGAAATATAAATTTGTTAGAGGACAAAGAGAAAGTTACACTTTAACCTGTTGGTAACGTATTGATTTGACTACATGTACAATGTATAACACACATTTCCTACAGACCTCATCCCAAATTGATTAATTCCCAGTCCTCACTGCGTTAAAATAAATGCATTTCCAAGGTTTAAGAGATTATAATATTTACATAAGACCTAAGGCGACTTACCAAAAGATAAAATCGCGGCCTTGTGCGTGAACGCCACGCAACGGCACTTGAAACCGGACGTACTATCTCCTCCAATTAAGTCAATGGAAGAATAATAAGGGAACGGTATATCCGGCATATAATCCCGCTTTGTGGCGTTTACGCAGGGGGCCGCGGCTTTATCTTTTGGTAAGGCGCCTAACCAAAGATTTTATGGGCGTATATATTTCTTTGTTATGCACAAGCACTGTGTATATGAACACTTCAATTTATATGGCACTTAGCTTACGTGTGTTTAGTTCTTCCTTTGAACGGTCTAAGATGACAGTCTGTAGCTTCAACCAACAGCTCTTTATTCTTGAGTCTGGTTTGAAGACTAGTCACTCCAGCCCACGCAGCCTTGTATAGCTTAGCTAGCTCGTCAAGCTCGGACACAAGGACAAATTGGAATCCTCTGGCATTTTGGAATCTAGGGGATAATTCAAATTGAACTACATTGTTTAACCATTTAGTTCCTCAACCGCATGAGACCTCCTTCAGCTTACTTTCTAAACAACCCAAAACTGAACTCCGTTTTTGCATGTTATAGACATATGAGTATCAAGAATACGTGTCAAACATGATTATACTCGTTGTGCATTACTTACATGTACATACTGTTAGCTATCAGATTCTGCACATAAAAGTATACCATTTTGTTGAGCGAATACAAACATTTCCCATTGAAATAATCTGATGCATACAGCCAAGCGCATTCCATTATACGATTTGCTGACACTTTTCACACAATCTCTAGGTGCTAAAGGGATATAAACCTTTGCATTTTGAAATCCATGAGGTATTGATAAGCAAACAGAAGAGCCAACGCAAACTGAAGTATCAATTTACTAGCTTGGACACCAGGACAAATCATAATCTTCATTTGGCTTACTTGTCAGCTAGTCCCATGACATCACACTTGGCCTCCAGTTCAGTCTTGAGTCTCTCCACAAGGTCCTGGCCTAGTCCTCGATAGATGACCCACTGAATACCATCTAAGTACCATGCAGGCCCAGCTGGTATCTAAATACAGATACAAGTAGTACAATTAATCAATTACAATAATATAGATTGCTGACTTACAGGTAAAGTCTAGCCCTTAATACATTGTAGATGACTCACTAAATTCCATCTACATGTACATGTAGGTACCCGGTAATATGCAACCCCAGTTGGAATCTAAATACAGATTACAAGTACAATTCATCAATCGCAATAATACAGTGCTAGCATACATGTAAAGCCAAATCCTTGGTAGAACAACCCACTAAAAAACATCTAGCTATGTACATGTACCATGCAAGCCCATCTGGTATCTAAATGTAAATACAGATACATGTACAAGGACAAATAATTTTCGATATTGGGCAGTGAGGCCACGATATTGGGCGAGTTCAACGAACTTTGTAAAGTAGGTCAAGTTTATGAAGTGCATCAACAAAATAACACTTGTATTTGGCCTCTCAAAACCCTCTGTATGGATAATAATCAATCATAATAATGCAAATTGCTGGCATACACATACATGTACATTGTATATTTGTAAAGCCTAGTCCTTGATGCATTGTAGATGACCCACTGAATACCATCTATAGAGAAACTACATTACATAAGCATGTAAATGTGATACTACAGTAGTAGTCAGGTTTAAAAAAAGAAAAAGCTTCTCTTAAAGTAATGTCAATTTGACTGTACTTGTAAAAGTGTTTGACATCATTGGACCACTTAGAATCTCTAGTTTCAGAAAAAACACACAAACAAACAACAAATTATGAACTGTGACAACTTAATGATGGTTTTCACATAAATGTACATGTACAGAGGGAACTATTATTAGTTAGTACATGTACATACCTTCCCTTGCTGTTGTAAAACCTTGTCTTTGATCGGTTGAAGTGTCTGTAGGCTGTTGGTAACCAGATTTTCTGCTTTCTGCAGATACTGGTCTCTAAAGAATTCCATCTGCAAAGGGAGGAGTTAACAAGAACTTTCTGTCATATTCCCTATGACAAAACTTGAACCAAAAAAAATATTATTTGTGTGGCACTACATCCTCACAAGAAGATAATAGGAAACCATATGCTACTAGCTAATAATGGGGAAAAACATCTTTGAAAATATGGACAGAGCTGTCCTTTTTAAGATTTAAGATTTTTTTTTTTTTTTCAAGATTGAAAGAGTAGCAACTTCATTAGTGTTTGTAAGCGGAAGATAAACTTGATATAAGAATGACACACTCAACTGTGTGCCCTGGCAGGCAAATAAAAATCATACAAGTTACAACTAAAAATCTCCTGTCATTTCATTGTCTAAAAGTAGTTCCCTTCAACCAAATCAAATTTAAACACTTTAAGAATCCTCTGTCCCATATGGACTAAGATACATGTATGACGCCTCACCCTTTGTGAGAGGTCACCGTCCTCTGGCTTGGGTTCAACGACCTCAGGTTTGTCCTTGAGAATCTCCTTGAGATTATGAATGGCATGCATCATCTGAAGCTTGTCAGTCTTGATATGGTCCTCCTGCTCCTTGGCTGAATTCAACACCTCTCGATACGATGCCACTGCTTCTTGGTACTGCACATTGAAGCAACAATGCATAATAAAGTGGTTTACTTCCATTCAATCATCACATTTATCATCCTGATAATACTGTATAAGCCAATATTTTCGCGTACAGATATTTTCGCAATTTTGGACTAGTTGGGGAAATTCGCGAGTACTGAAGTGGAAATTTTCAAGATGACCTACTCGCAAAATTCGTGAAAATAAAGTCACCACAAAAATAACCACTTATACAGTAATCATCATCATCATCATCCTCTTCAATATCACTACCAATATAAATAATCATCACTATCATCAATATCAACATCGTCATCACGATCATCACCTTCATCAAAATGATTGTCATCAACATTATCATCATCATCATTACTATCACCAACATTCATCATCAATATCATCATCATCCTCATTATTATCATCATCACCATCGTCGCCATCATCATCATCATCACCATCATCATCACAACAACATTATACACCACCATCATCATCATCATCATTTTCATCAGCATCAGCATCACCATCATCATCATTATCATCATCATTATCATCATCCATCAACATCATCAACATCATTATCCACCATCATCATCATTTCCATCAGCATCACCATCATCATCATCATCACCATCATCATCATCATGACCATCATCATCAACATCCTCATCATCACAAGCAATACCTCATCTCTGATGCAGTGTACTGCTGCCAATGCGTTGATTGAGCAGACCAGCTGACGATGGGCCCAGTCACAGTCTATCTCAGCCTTTGCTATCATGGTCTTCAGGAGGTCCTCCATTCTTTAATATCATCACCATCACCATCTTCATCGTTATCCTCCTCCTCATCATCATCATCATCATCGCAACAATATCACCAACATCATCATCACTCTCATCCTGATCATCAATATCAACATTCTGTCACCGCAACCATCATCATCACCGTCACCCCAATCAGCACCCTCACAAACAATACCTCATCCCTGATGCAATGAACAGCTGCCAATGCATTGATGGAGCAGACCAGCTGACGATGTGCCCCGTCACAGTCTATCTCAGCCTTGGTTATCATGGTCTTAAGGAGGTCCTCCATCGTCAGCTGCTTCTTCTTCTGGAGGTTGGTGAACTCCCCCCTCACCACGTGGGGATGGCAGCATGCTTGACGCACTCTCAGAAGTGGACCGAGAAGCTACATGTAGGGGGTAAAAGTAGGTACAACGTAAGTCAACGCAAGAGATAAAAGTATATTATTACCATGAATTGTCTACAACAATGAGGACAAATCCAAAGAAATAAAAAGCACTGGAGTTCAGGTGCCAGCAGCAAGCTTGAATAAGAAGTATTATTCGAAGCTATGCGAAAAAGAAATATCATAGAGTAGTTTAATATCAGTGAGAAAGGGGTTTTGCTCTAGACACAGAGATGACAGTAGACCTGACACAACCTCAGCACTGAGAGTATAGTATTGATGAGCGATTGAAAAGCACATAATAACAAACAAATTTTATTAATTATCAATGAAATGAGAATTAACTTATAATAGTAATAATAATAATAATAATAATAATATCATTTATTTACCCAGGGTAGCCACTTCAGTTCTGATAACTGTTCTCCCAGCGGGCCCTGCATGATGTTATTATTTGATCATTATTCTGTATTCTTAAGTAATCTTGGGCACATTTTTTTTTATTGATAAGGATAATTGTATACTTACGCTCTGAAGTGATTTTCTGTCTAGTGTAGATAGCTTGGTCTCAGGAAGCAAGGGGCTCTTGTTAGAGAGCTAGATGGGAAAGCACGAGAGTACATGTAGGCATTTATAATTATACATGTACATCATTTTATAAAGCACACTGCCACATCTAGCTTAGAACTTTATTGTGGTCCCTACTGATATGAATGTTAATAAAGATTGTACTAATCAGGACTCATTTCAGCAGATGTGTGGATACCAACAAAAGTGGTGGAGCCTATGCCTTTGAATGCTTCCAACAGATGGGTACTTTATAAATTCTGTTAATCATCATCATCAACATCACTTTTATTAATCATTACAGTTCTTTATCAGGTGACAAAGTAATGCCTGCGATTTTATCATGTACTAGCCGCACTGTGATGTGAAAACATAGATCAAATGTAATAATCTCCTACTTCTATTAGTCAATGGAAGAAACAAGAGGGAATTGGTACATCTGCCATATAATCCTGCACAGTGGTCGGCATGCAGAGGACCATGGACATTACATTTTGGTTATCTCATTTACTTAGAAATCAATACTCACAAAGGTGAAATTTGTGGAGCACTCTTCATGCTTTCTCTTGTAGAAGTAGGTCTCAACGGCCGAGAAATCCAACCAGTGGATCTCCTCCCTCTGGGGCGGAAGATTAATCTATGAGTTGGAAATGACAAAATCAACACACCCCAAATTAATAATATCAGACTTGTGGGGTGTAACACAAAGACTTACGATTGATTTTTTTTTCCGGTAGCCTCATTTGGAAACCAGGTACAGTCATGGATTAGGATTTGGATATGATTAAGAGTAAAGTTATGGCTAGGGTTTGGACTAAGATCATCAACTTCGGAGCATCCTGTCCATCATGAGGCTACTGAGAAAAAATCAATCGTAACTTTGTATCAATCGTAAGTCTTTGTGTTACACCCCACAGTTCTTCACTTTTCAAGTCCTTTCTTTCATAAGGCTGGGTTCACATAGAAGTATACAATATTCACTATTCGCTTTATAGAAGCCAAATGCATTGGCGCGCCATAAGCATATAGCGAATATCGTATACAGTATACTTCTACGTTAACCAAGCCTAAGGGAGTACATTTTTGGTGGGTACACCGTGTGATAGTCCTGAAAATGATTGATAATAATTCTCCTTTTGTTAGCTCTGAAAAGAACTGTTTGAGATTGATGTTTCAGCAGTATCGATCTGCACTCCTCAGGAGAAAACTGCAGACACACTGATTTTCAGGACGATCACATGGTGTACCCATCAAAACTTACTCCTTTCACCATACACGCTCCACCCTTCATGTATCTTTTCTAACCTTTCTTTCAAACTCTACTGTCAAATAATGAATGCAGATCACGAAGGCCAACTTGGGTACAAGGTTTAGGCAAAAGTGGCAACCACTCTATTCATATAGATGAATTCAGTTTTGGTGATGTTTTGTCATGGTGGCAGCCATCGCTGGGGGGCTTCCAATGTACTACGCATGCTCCTTGTTTGCGTACAATGTATGTATGCGTAAGAAAGGAAAATGTACAAACGCGCAGACATACGCGCACATGGCGCATGCTTAGTACGTTGGAAGAGGGCTCACTTCCATGACAAAGAGGGTTCACTTCCATGAAACGCTGCCCGAATTCGTCTATAGGTACATGTTGTTGTAGACATGAGCTTGTACATGTACCAAAACAAATTACTCTAATTGTTGTCCTGAGCACCAAAATTTAACACCTCATAGAAAAGGTTGCATACCTGGTCAAGAACATCCCTCTTAGCTGAACGCCAGAAGACCTTACAGAGTGCCTTCTGGAGTGGTTCTCTGTTACCTCTGCTGTAGGGGACACTAAGCAGCAGGTCCCACCAGTGCTTCACCCAGTATGGCTCCACACCAAGGAATAGGAACAACCCATACAGATCTACAGTAAAACAAACAATTTTGAAATAGATCTATAAAATACAAAGAAATATCTGTGAACTTATTGCATCTCTAGCATCCTTTTAGATGTATTATTTGAACAAAATCTCACAGAGTAACGCTACAAAACATGTTTCTGTTCTCGTAAAATTTTGATTAGAATTTAAATTTAACAGTTTTCCCCAAGTTTTGGTCTATGTATGATCAATCAATAAAACAAAAAACAAAAACACAAGAACAAAAAACTAAAAAACAAAAACACAAGAACAACAAATTGAAACAAAAACCTACCATCAAGGCTCTTCTGTATGGGAGTTCCTGTTATACACCATCTGTTCCTTGCTGACAGTCTGTTGGCCATCTCAGCAGACTACATGTACATAAAAATTATAATTAGAACAATAGGCATTAAATTATATGGCACACAAACAAAGAAGAAGGTAAAAACAGGATAGAGTGTACCTGTTTTTGGAAGTAGATGAAGTGCATTAATAATGTATGTCATGCCAAACCTTAGTTACCAAGAAGAGCTTTTTACTTGGATTTAAAACTTTTTAAATCTGATGTACTTGATCACATAGTTCTCCAATAAGATGACATCAATACATGCAGTGAATATTTGCTTTCAGCAGAATCTAAGCAATGTAGATAAAAAAACCTTGCACTATGCTTTGGAAGTGTTATTACTTTTCTACAATATTTGACTTGTGTGAAATAATTATGTATTTCTCTACTTTCTTGTTTTTATACATGTTTCATGAAAGTTGTAGATAAATTTGAATTTCAGTTTCGATTTCAATATCATACTTCATGAATATCACCTGAATTTTTATTTGAGCCTCACCTTTGCAGTAGGGCATTCTATCATCTGAGCTTCATCCAGACAGACCCTCCACCACTCAACACAAGGCAAAGGACTGGGTGTGGTCTGATATCGCTTGGCATGGCGAAGACTACGTGCCTCAGTACCTATAATAAGATGGATAAAAGAACAGTTTTTCATGAGGATGGAGTTACTACATGTAGAAGTAAACTGTAAATTACCTCACAGGACAACTACACCCCCCCCCAAAAAAAAAAAAAAATAGGGATAGGGTTGGATGTAGGGTTAGATATTACATGTAGCAGACAGACCCTCCACCGCTCTACTCAAGGCAAAATTAGAATTGTTTGTGATTGCCTACATTGTACAAGCAAAGTCAGCTTTATACAAAGATACAGGAAAATTGAGATTTAATCCTTTTACTGGGGATGCAAAGGTACATGTACATGTAAGGGTTTGATCCCTGGCATGGCACTTATGTTCCTTCAGCAAGGCTTTTTATCTTCAATGCTTTTCCCAATCCATTCGTAAATGGGTTCCTGGTAGGAATTAAATGAGTGTATCTTACTAACTGTAAAATAATATTGGATAGTTTTCAGAAAGACTTACTAGTATCCAATATCAAAAATGTATTAGAAATGAAATAGTTTCAACAACTGTTTTCATACCTGGTCGGGAGAGATTGGCGTAGTTGAGTTCTATCTGGAGGGTGTTGTAGGTGGTGATGACAATATCACATTCTGCGAGGGTTTTAGGTTGAACATAACCCTGCTTCTTCACTCCTTCATACACCTTGGCAAAGATATGAATCAAATCAAAGAAGATTTAAAAATTATTTGATGACTGTTTTGTAGCCCAAACAAGGCAATAAACAAAGGATACAAATCTTAAAGGGAACAAAATGTAAACAAAATGTGAACAAAATAGTCACCTCAAAATACATCTTTTTTTCACAAGAAGTGTCGTAATCTTGAGGTGGTATCACGAGACTGGGGATGCAAAGTTCATGGGTGCAATCCCAGGCATGGCACTTCTTTGAGCAAGGCATTCTATCTACATTTCCTTCTCTCCACCCTGGTGTCAATGAGTACCTGATACAGTAAAGCGCTAAATATTCGGCCGCTAAGCTAGTATCAGGGTAATAATGTTAAAGCTCCTTGGAATTCATGCTCGATGGACTTTAGCACTAGACCAAAAGCCACCATTATCATTAAACAAGAATCAACATTTTGATCTACCGACAACTAGTTGTCAAAATACATTTTTGTTTTTTCTGAAGCTAGAGATTTCAAGCTTTTCAATGGTATCCAACAGTTAGTAGGCTATAGTGTAACAATAATAGCTTCCGATCCCACAGAAAAAAAACCTGCTTCTCCCGGCATTTGCTCTCTTATTCTTTTTGCAACATGATGGCAGTTTTGAGTCATAAAATGTAAATTGTAACGATAAAATGTAAATTGGGTCAAGTGCACTTAGTTTCTTACCATGACGTTGAGTGTTGATGAGTTGATGTGTCTATTGATTTCATCTACCCACTGATGGCAAATAGAAACAGGGGAGATGATCAATGTCGCACCCGACACCAATGGTGGCTGGGAAGAGAAGATACAATATAATTTCCTTAACATCTATTTCATAAATTACATGTAAAGGGTAGTAAGTCGAAAATGTGAAACACTAGATCACCATAGATCTGATGGCCATGCTAAAGTTGGGGGTAATACTGGAGTGCAGGGAGAGACAAATGACATACATGACATGGTATATATTACTACCATTCATTGTCATTATTTTCATTATCTCTGTATATCTCCTTTTTACACTCATTACTATGAAATTAGTTTGTAATACATGTAGTATAGCAATAAAAATGATAAAATCATCATTTAAAAAAAAAGCAGCAAGATCTTAATAATGACAGAGAACAAGATTATTTCATGAGTCTATTCAATGATAGTAATAAAAAGTTGGTTTTTGTTTTTGTTTTTGTTCTTATTATTATTCAGCTTGTATTTCTAAACTTTAGATATTGAGTAGCATAAATATTTCACTTACCACTTTAGGAAAACAATGTGGGCACCAAAATTGCAGGTCCTCACTTGGGGTAGCTGGCATGTGTATATCAAAGCTAATACATTTTGCATGTAGCCAGGATTGACATCTTAAGCACTGCACACACAAGGGTTGGCATATGTTCTTCTCTGATTTGCCACACACACACTGGAAGACTTTGGGTACATGTACCTCTCTATTTGGACAAAATGAAATAGTAAATAGAAAACATTAATTAACAAAAAAACAGAGTTATAAGCTAAAACATACATTGCATTATAAGCCCAGCACAATACTTACCGGTAATTCTGTACATATACAAAGAGCCACACATATGTCAACAAAAGATCATTATAAATATAATTTAAATATTTGGAAACAATTTTTATGGCACCTTTGTTGTCTTGATTAAGTACAGACTAGCAATTTTATTCAATACAATAAATAAATGCGAGTTTGACTTGTACAGATCAAATTATATTTGGCAGTGAGAAATACTTTTTACTGGAGGTTTTGTGTGTAAGGCCATGTCAAAATTACCTTTTTTGGACAGGTTCTTCTTCATCATCATCTGTCGTAGTTTCCATTTGGTCTTCACTTTCATTTGGAGGGTCAATTGCTTCTTCTTTAGCATCTTCTTTCACTTGTGAACATACGGTATCCTTGTCTGACTTGTTCTGGGTGGAACTATTGCTTTGGTCAAGGGCTTGGCTAGCATATTGCACATCTGGTCCTGAGACGGAGTTGTTGGTTTGGAGTTGTTGCACTGAATGATTACAGGGATTTGCTTTAGAGTCTGCATCCGTTTTTACTTTCATTGTGATGCTTTTCACTTCAGTCCCATTTATTGCAATTGATGGGATCATCTGACCATTCACTGTAGTACTGTTAATGTCTTTGTGAGGCATGTCTGGATTTTTAGGTGAGACCCTTGCTCCTGTGGTCTTACAGAACTGTTCATTCCCTGCAGGAGTGGCCACATCCCTTTCACCTTCTTCACAACTATGGAATGTATCATCCTCAGAGGAGGATGGAATCTCTTTATCTCTGGCAAGGTCCTTATGACATCCATTGTCTGACTTATCTTCGGCAGAGGATGAGGCCACATTGTTCTGGGCCACTTTGTTCATCGGGTCTATGGCGAGGTTCTTTTGTAAAGCATTGTCTGATTTATCCTGTGCAGGAGAGGAGGCCACTTTGTCCTGCAAGTCATGGTCTTTGGACCATCTTGGGTGAGCTAGGATCGTTGCCAGGACTTCCACCGTCTTCCCCAACCCCATCTCATCAGCCAGGATTCCTCCAGGAAAGACTTCAGGCATCTCCTGTCTCTCGTCTGTGATCCTGTAAGATGATGAAACACACAAAACTTCTCTTGTTAATACATGATTGTACATATATGTACATACTTCAATTTTGGAGAGTGGTCAAAACATTTGAGTAGGGGGTCTAGGCCTAATAACTGCAATGTTATAATAATCAGACATTATGCATTATGCCTCGATAAAAGCAATTTGGACAATAATAAGAATGAAAATAATCCACTTTCTGGGGTGTTCTCCAGTAAGTGCTGTATTTAATGATCTGACAAATGCAACATTCACATTTCACTTGGAAACCATTATACAACTGGGTAGAAAATTGCAATCGAACTCACTCGCCACTCTTTGCATTGTAGTAGAGCGTCTTGTCATCAACCGTCTTGAACATCGTCCAAAGAACATGCAATTGGGATTTATCTGTCAAGTAACAAGAAACAAGATGTACACATATCAGCTACAAAGAATAATGCATCTATCTAGTTTTGTAGAATAAATCCAAAATAACTAAAGCTTTTTACACACCTTACCTCCAATTTGCCATTTAAAACATTATTATATATTCTGACATTGTCCGTGTGTTTGTGAGACCGTTTGATAGTGGAACACTGCAATGTATGATCTCTTCACGGAAATGGATCATGGTGAATAAGTATGTTTGAAGCATACACAAGAATTCCTAATTGTTTTTACAAATGTGTGCTATACTACAATTGGGACCCAAATTAAACAACCTTTCATGTCTTCATTGTAAAATAGACCAATACAATAGCTTTTTATAAAATAAAATTTTATCACAACTTGCAATGAAATGAAATTATCATCTCAGGGGTGTGAGTGAAACAAATAAGAAAGAGATGAAAAAGCTAACAAAAGAGGTAAAAAAACAAAAACAAAACAAAACAATAGAAAATTGAAATCAAAAGAGCTTAATATATGATCTAGTGTTTAATGTACCATTTTGCTTCACTTTCTCCTTCATGACCATCCAGCATACCGCATCCCTCTGGTAGGGCCTCAGGACTGGTACAAGAATCGGGTGTTGGACATCGATCCTCTCTAGCACCTCCTGGGTCTGGTGATACTCCCTCACTTTATCAAACAGGGCGTTGTAGTCATATCTCTTGTGGACCTTGTACTTTCCCAGAGCTAGTTATCGATCATGAAAGGAGTAAATTGTTAAAGATGGGGCATGCAACTTGACAAATCCGAAATGACAGATGGATCTGGGTCCCGTAACACTAAGGTTTGTGACTGATTGCAAATTTGAAAGAACAATTCTAATCGGTAACGGGTCCGTCTTTTGAATAAAGAGCAGATGCAGCAACGTTCTTAATTGGGTGTTGTTATTTTTTTTATGGAGACAAGTTTTGAGGAAAAGTATAATTGTCGCAGGATGGGGAGACAAATGGGTCGGAATGAAAGTAGACACAAACTAGATCTGCTCATTATCCAGGGGGGTGTTTCACAAAGAGTTAAGTAGACTTAAAGTCGCACTTAACTTCTACACGCATCTTGTTTTATAACGCGTAATTTAATTGATAGATTTCACAATGGCGCGCATCCCTGACCATGGTCAATCCAATGATGTGATGCGTAATATAACGCACGAGACTAAAGATTTAAGTGCGATTTTTAAGTCTACTTAACTCTTTGTGAAACACCCCCCCAGATCTATTGCATTATTGAGGTCTTGGCAAAGAAATCAGTAGCAAAATTATGTGAGCTTATTCTCACTATGATCTTCAAAACGTGTATGGCCACTTTCATGTACGTTTGCCAATCCATAATTGGTTGTCTTTTAAAAAAAAAATGTATGCAATAGACAATGTTGGGTAAATGTAAATTTTTAACATTTACCAAACAGGCAATAACAAAAATGTGACCCTGTCTGATTTTAGGTGATCAACATACACTTGGGCAACTGTTAATTTTGAGATTAAAGAAGTAAGAGATAATTAAATGTAGAAGTAATGTGAGAGTTAAATAAACTAACCTGGTATTGGGAATCCATGGTACCAGTTCATCAAGTGGATGACATATCTAAAGTAAATTTTATTGGATGGGCACTGAGCTCCATAAGCAGGCCTCGATACAATCCCGGGAAGTAACCAAGCGTCTATCACTGCACACCCAGATACAGGATCATAATCACGGAGACAGAGCTGGAAGAGTTTCCCTCCGTGGATCCTGGTGAGTTCCTTGAAGCTCTCAAGGCATGACGTGCTTGGTCTTTTTTCCATCTCTACAGAGAAAGCCTGGAGAGTATCCACTTTGGAAAACTTTAGCTTGAACCAGGGACCGATTGCCTTGCCCTGGAACACCAGGAAATCGGAACTGGGTGCGTCCCGCAGGAGCAGAGTAGCGTACTTATCTGATGGGAGCAGCTCAGGGTTGGGTTCACCGATGACAGCGGGATCAACAGGCAACAGCTGCAACTTGATGGAGCACAGGAGACCTGCACTATCCCTCTCCTGTGGTTGGTCCAGTTGCACTTTGACCTCGTAATCCGCTGCAGCTTGGAGGATGTTGAACTTTGACCTTGACACATGGAACCGGTACTTGACCTCGCTGGGTTCTGTATGGACTACTTCCTCTGAAATGGGATCCCGTTTTAAGATTTGCTCATGAAAATCCTCATCGCCTGTCAAGTCAATGACACAATCCTCCTCCCCTGAAGCCGGATCTGGTACCATGTGCTCTTGTGAATCAGACCCTGTGAGGTCAAACAACTGGAGTTCCACATCCTGCTCGATACCTTTATCTGTTTGGCTGGTGCTTGGACCAGCCACATCCTGTGTATCGTTTCCTGCATCGTACATATTCCATGACAGACACTGTCTCTTCTCCGAGTCCAAGTGCTGAGAGGTTGACGGTTTCCGCTTCTGTCTCATGATGCTGAATTAAGCTGAAAAGACATGAAAATTCAAATTTTTTTTTTAGTGCCCCCCTTTACATCTCAATCTCTTAATGCATGATTTGATTAGGATTCTAGTTAAAATCGATTGAATGTTGAAAAAAAAAATGAAACTCTTTTTCTGCTCAAAAACAAGTTAAGTTAACTGTTAACGTTAGAATTAAATAAATGCATGCAATAATAAATGGTGTAAGAGTTATATGTCTGATATTAAATATTTAAAATAAAATGAGTATGTCATACTGTAATTATAAAGAAGATATTGCACAGTGACAGTCGCCTTTTCGAAGACAAGAATGTGTCATCAGAAATTTTGCTGACTCAACTATTCAGATTCAGAATGACAAGTTCAATAAAACGTTTTCAAACAATGGACAGCCTGCACAAAAATGAACACCTGGGACTGTATAAATAATGTTAGCTTTTCTTTGGCATTATTTGACAACTCAGTCTCAGCGCACACATCACTCCACAGTCACTTATAACAATATCAATGAAAATAAACATAGCTATATTCTTACGTATGAGAATCTGACTTCGATTCCTAAATTCGCTGATAATTTTAAACGCAAAATAACACGAAAGATTAGAAATTTAGCCAACTCCAGAGGTAAAGTACATAGTTTTATTTCAAGATGTTAAAATTTATTTGTTTTGAATGGGGATATTTTTGACAGTTTTTGTTTTTGTTTATTTATTTTTATAGGGGTTGTGTTTAATTTTTTTTTTTAGTGGGAATCTACAAATAAACAAAACTATTTATATTATCATTGTTATATGTGTCTCTAATTTTAAAGATGACATTACTATATGGGCCGAGGCTCCGACTGAGGCTATAGGCTAAATTTAGCTTCGAGAGAGACAAAACGATATCCCAAACATCAAAACATCAAACATGATGATGATCACTGGCGTAAATCCCGGGGGGATGGGGGGGGGGGGGATACATCCCCCCAGATTTTGAGCAGGGGGGGGGTGGCCTGTACAAACATCCCCCCCCCCCCAGTTTTCAAGAAAGAAATGAAAAAAAATACAATAGATAATTGTGTTAGTGGTTAAAATAGCACTTTCAATACTAAAAAAATGCTTCTTTTTTATTCCCAAAACCCTAAAATTTTCCTGCTCGGTCGCTATGCGACCTCGAAATTAGTACCAAACAGTAACCTAAGTATAAAAAGGTTGGATCCAATGCCCTCGTTCGGGGACAAACCTTAGGACATGTAGGAATGGGTATTGTCGACAATAAAAAAACATGAAATCAATGTAGTTGTGTGCGGGCGAGGTTGGTGGAGGGTTTGGGGCCCGCAGCCCACAAAATTTTCATAGCAAAGATTGTGGATTTGTTTTCTATCGCTGTTATTTAACAAAGCATGTAAAATGTATCTTCTAAATGGATGCTTAATTTTCGGCTCGCACTTCTCTCTCGCTGATACTAAATAGGATTTACACTGCCCAAATTTTCTCCAATTTTCAGCTAAGAAATTTCGGCTCGCATTACTTTTTCCATTATTAAAATGAACAGGAATCAGGGCGTCCATTATGATTCCTTAACGCATACATTCAAATACATTTTTTTCTTCGTACCCCCTCCCTCTCTGAATACATTAAGGTCTATGCCTCTGATCTAAAGTTTCCCCCATTTCAGAAAAAATGCCCTTTTTCCATCGAGACCCCCACTGTCAAATCCGTTACGCCGCCTCTAGTGTAAGTTTTTTGTTTTGTCTTTTTTTTTTTTTTTTTTTTTTTTTTTTTTTTTTTTTTTTTTTTTTTTTTTTTTTTTTTTTTCCCGCGCTCCCGGAAACTATACAGGACCTTTAATGCACAAACATAATCAATTCCAGCTTAAAATTTTTGGCTCACGCTTCGCGCTCGCTGATAGTAAATAGCAACCACAATGCACAAATATTTAAAACCTTTATCTTAAAATTTTCGGATCGCGCTTCTCGCTCGCATTACTTTTTCAATTACTAAAATAACCATTAATCAAGGCAGCCATTGTGATTCTTAAAAGCATACAGTCAGAGACAAATTTTCTTCGTATCCCCTCGCTCTCCGAATACATTTCTCTTTAGATCTACGCCTCTGATCTAAAGTGTCCCCCTTTTCAGAAAAAGTGCCCTTTTTTATGGAGACCCCCATTTTCAAATCCGTTCCGCTGCCTCTATTATATTTTTTTTGTTTTTGGTTGTTGTTTTTTTCGCGCTCGCTGATACTATTTATGACCTTTAATGCACAAACATATCCAATTTCAGCTTAAAATTTTCGGCTCGCCCTTCGCGCTCGCTGATACTAAATGGGAAGTATAGTGCACAAATATCTCAAACTTTTAGCTTAAAATTTTCGGCTCGCGCTTTGCGTTCGCATTATTTTTTCCATTACTAAAATCAAGGCAGCAGAAGCTAAAAGCATAAATTCAAAGAGAAATTCTGTTTGCACCCCCTTCTTCTGAAATCCGTCCCGCCGCCACTGCTATATGGGTATTAAAAACGTTCCTTGTGTCACTAGATCGCATACTGTAAGTTGGCAAATTATTTCGCTCATCCCCCCACTCCTCGACACGGATTTACGCCGCTGATGATGATGATGATCATCATCATCATCAGCATCATCAACATCATCAAAATCAACATCACCAACATCATCATCATCATCATCATCATCATCATCAACCTCATCATCCTCCTCATCATCAAACATCATCATCAGCAGCAGCATCATCATCATCATCATCATCATCATCATCATCATGATCCTCATCATCATTATTATCATCATTATCATCATCATCGTCACCGGGCATCATCAGCATCAGCAGCAGCAGCATCGCCATAATCATCATCATCAACCTCAAACATCATCATCATGATCATCATCCTCATCATCCTCATCAACTGTTCCCAATTTTGTTATATCTGAATCAAATCAACCGACGACGAATCTCATCAACATCCTCATCAACTGTTCCCAATTTTGGTTATGTCTGAATCAAGTCAACCGACGACGAATCTCTCATTCTGTGGGGTGGACTCTGCATGGGTTGATGTGCTCATTCTCATCTGAGCTAGGGAACAGAGCAAGCCCTTTATAATAAAATGCCTAGTTTATTAATGAATAAATAGAGTTTAAAAAAAATATTCATTGAAAAAAGTGCCCTACACGACTAAAAAGGTCTGGCTATCATTGCCCCTAAAATAACACAACGCAAACAAAGCATAACAAAACAAACCCAAAACAAAAATTATATTGAATGAAAACTTCTAGATAATGTCAATGTTAAGGCCCGTACGGGAGGGGGCCATGGCAGATCCGGATGGGCATTTCATCAAAGGACCTGTCGGACATTTTATCCGACAAATTTGCTCTCAGCCAATCAGATGCAAGCATTTCAGTAGCTTATAACAGTTTGTCGGAAAAAAACGTCCGACAAATCCTTTCATGAAACGCCCTCCTGGATTTGAAAATAGCGAGGGCGCCAGACTGGAGAAAGGTTTAGAGCCGCCGAAATTTTCTGATTTTAACAATGGGTGGTTTTCAAATTATAGGAGGGCGTCCTGCACCCTTGCCTTGATCCGCCATGGGGGGTAACGATATTGCTCTAGCGATTATTTGCTCTGACGAATGATACAAAGGTTAAAATAATAACGATGTAGTGTGCAATATAAAGTTTATCAATTGCGATAACAAGATATTGAAAAACTACTTTTGTGTATTAGGGAATATTATGAAGGAAAAAAATGACAATTTCATAAAGTTGGCGATTATAACAATGCAAATTTAGTTGGAAATGTCTATTTTCCTCCAGGTGATATTGCACTAATTGTATTTAGTTATAGATACTTGATTATGTTTGAAAACAAAATTGGCTTGTAACATTCCAATTTTAGAGGCATTGGACTGTATTTTTAGCATGCCTAGTTTCAAGAAACTGACTCGTCAATCCAAAAAGTGAACTTCAAAGAAAGCCCTCGAGAAATCGCGTTATGAGAGATGACTCTGATAGAAAGGGGCAACACCTGAGTAGTGAACATGTGGGAGAAAGGGAAAAGATGGGAGAAAGAGAGAGAGACAGAGAGAGAGGAAGAGAGCAAGAGAGGGAGAGAGGAGAGAGAGAGAGAGACAGAGAGAGAGAGAGAGAGAGAGAGAGAGAGAAAGAGGGGGGGGGAGATGTTTATTGTTTGAATGACTAACAGTACACGTATCGATTTATCTTTTATTGAAGTGTACTGTGCAAGTGTCAAGTGGGGCTCCTCGTGTATCGTCTTGAAGAAAGAAAGAAAGACAATCCTCTTCGTAGGTACGTGCGAATAATAGTAATATATTATGCCAGATCATTATGTATGTCTGGCGTCGAATTGCATGCTTGCTACCAGAAAGCCTGAGCGTCCCGCTGGCATTGGTAACAGCGGGGAGGGATCTCTCGGATAGTGATTATAAGAATTGACTTGATTCGAACAGTGAAGAGAACTAGAGAAGTAGGTGGGACAAGAGAATCGAGGAATATATTTCATGTCAAGATGGGGACCTGTACAAGCAAAGGAAAGAGAAAGGTAGGCAGTTTATTCTTGAACGATGCAAGTATTGCTGGATAAATAAAATATACACTCATCGATATGTGTGATTTTATCCTGAATATAATGTGGCTCTCCTCACAGGAACGGGTTGATCTT
>CALNVZ010000218.1:10940840-10943340 GCA_940671915.1 Paracentrotus lividus
AAAAAAAAAAAAAAATGACTGGAGTAGGCTCGTATTATTTTTTGTTAGTTATGTACTAATTAATATATTTTTTTTACTGAAAGCAGGGTAGTCCCATTCAGAGACGCAAGGGCCTGCATCGAAAAGGTGGTCTGCGAGATAAAACATCCACAAAGGTATGAAATTACTGGGCAAGAAAACGGGAAAATAAGGAAAATAAGGAGAAGAGAAAAGTGGAAACAGAAAAAGGGGAATGTAAAGAAAAAGAGAATGCGGAGGAGAGAAAAGGAAAATAAAGAAAATGGGAAACAAGGAGAGAAGACGAAGTTGGTATATGAGAGGAGTGACTAGCAAAAGTAATAGATAGAGGAAGGGAGAGAGAGAGAGAGAGAGAGAGAGAGAGAGAGAGAGAGAGAGAGAGAGAGAGATGGGGGAGAGAAACAGAGACAAATAAAAATGTAAGAAAAGAAAGACTGACGAGAATGCATCATTGGCAAAGGGAAACCGTGATACCACATGCGCAAAATAATTGATCTTCAACTTGAAGATGAGGGGCGCACAATTGGCCGGTGTTCTCGAAGGGTGACTAAAGTTAGTAGACCTACTAAATTTAGTCACCATTCGAGAATACCGGCAAATATCTTGAATGAATTAATACACTACGATATAACAAAATCGTAGGCTCGGATCAAGGTTCTATCATGTTTGGGCTTGTTTTACCAGAATCTAGAAGCCCCCTTCACCGGGACGAATTTGATACTTTCCGATGGAGTTGATTTGATACCATATATCTCTGATCAGGAATGCGGATCAATGTGAAATAAAATGTGACATCGGAAATCCGATTAGATTTCTCTTGGAAGGAGTTGACTTTCAGCTATGTCATTTCCGATTCAAATTCAACACCCTCTTGTGTCCTGTAACATATAATCTTACGATTAATATCAATCGTAGGTCTACGATAAACCGTGTACTAAGAGTTACAATCGATCGTAAGCTTCATCATTTCTCCTTTATGTTAAAAAGCCCTGGTTGTAATTTTAGCTACAGAAATATTAAAATATACGGTGAGGTGTTGGAATGTAAAAATCTAAGATTATTTGTGAAAAAAAGTTAATTCTTTTCATTATCGTGGTTTGAATATTCAGATGAATATACAGGTCTATACTTGCAATGACACTATGCTAAATTTCCTGGGGTATTGACTTTAAACTCTGAAAATAAAACCTCTAAATTTTATGGACAAAAAAACTTTGAATCTTGAATCTTTAATTATTTTTTTATCCGCTTTCGTTGTTTGTGGCAGGAATTTGAGGCTGTCTATAGCGGATACCATCTTTCCTCCTTCCTCAGTGACATCAAACCCTATTATGACGTCATCGTCATCGGGTCAGGATACGGAGCATCCATCGCGGCGAGTCGCTGCTCCCGGGCAGGGAAGTCGGTGTGTGTCTTGGAGAAGGGAAAGGAATGGTGGCCAGGCGATTTCCCTGAAACACTGATTGAAGCAGCCAAAAATACGCAGATTACATTGAAAGATAACCAACTACTTGAAACGGGTAAGTGGGAAATTATCTCTCCGGTCTACTTTTTTTTTTTTTTTTTTTTTACTTTTTTTTTTTATAGACACCCTGTACCAATTGAAAGTGCTGATTTGTTGATTTGCTTGAGTAATCTTCTATTTAATAAAAGTACTTTGATATTATTTTTGTTAAACGGTAGTTCAATGCCTTTTTTTTTTACTTACTATATAATATCATACGTAATACAAAAATGCCCATTTTTCGATTCGCTTTAGGGCCTACTGATAAAATCCTTTCATATATTTATTATTTATAGACACGAACGAATACATATGTTATTTATCGATGAATCAGCTTCAACACAAAATCTACAGTGCTTGTCGTTATACAATAACCATCATTTTCGCATGATTTCTTGTTTAACAATAAGATTGTATTCTCTATTTTATTTTAATTCACTCATGGGTAATAAACTAAAGAAGAATATTTGACCTTGAACACTGAGCATACAGAGCAATACAATGCTAAGTTATTTTCATAACGCTATCATATACGTATAGCACGCTTTATGGGGAGGTTTGATCTACAAGTCAGGGTCTCACGATTGACACCAATCGTAAGTCTATGATAAAACATGTACTAAAGAGTTACGATCGGTCGTAAGATTGATTACACTCCTTATATTATTATGTTGGAGGGTACTAAAAACACTTGTTTCCTCAACTCCAACATCTTTATTATGTACCATTGCATAAACAGGTGTTATAAAAGTAACTTTGTCATCAATGGTAAGTAACGATGGTAACGTTGCTTAACATCCAATCAAAATCTAGTATTAAATGAAAGTTACCATTGATGGCAAAATTACAACAATTTAAGTTGGTATCTCACTTCGCGGAGGCGTCTCTGCGACTCGGACAATCAGTGTTATCTCCGATAACTCAAGTCGCAGAGACGTCTCCGCGATTAGTCTCAAAACAGCCGTTTTAAATCTGTCC
>CALNVZ010000218.1:10945840-10958045 GCA_940671915.1 Paracentrotus lividus
CACTATTTTTTCTTCGTTTTTGACACCCTGTAGCGCGGTTAGAAAAATAATTTTGTATTACAAGTTTCTTATTTTTAGAAGTACAGCGTCTTATTTACACAATCCACTGTGATTCATTTCATTTGGTGAAAAGATTAAGAAATTATTCGCCGGTAAAATTGTGAAGTTTTTCAAACCATTTTTCCTGTAACACTCTGCATAGCTTTTATGACACACCTTATACAGGCACAAAAATATGTTAATCATCCTCCTTTCAATCTCTGCTTTCAATATATATATACTTTTATACATGTCTGACTTACTACTAAGAAACTAGAGATGTTTGATTGTGACAATGTACATTTCTACGATTTTTTGGACATGTAACGCATTTTCCACCCAACTCATGACATGTGGCCTTAATGGATGACCCCCTTCTCTCCCACTCCTCATCATAAATCAATTTCATCGGCAAAAATTAACTTTTCAAAGTTATCTTGTGTCGCTCCTGATTATAGGCCTAAAAGTAGCTGGGAGATTCTTTTTAGGTGCAAATAATCTTTGAGATGGATCTTCGGCTCCAACACAGATTGAAGAGCGCCATCCATTAAGCTTAACCATTAACCAACTTATTTTGGGTTTGGTTGTATCATATATCGCGTGATATTTCACATTCGTTGTTTATTTTCTCTTCCTTTTTTCTTTTTCGCATATAGGGTTCCACTCTACGTCAACTTCAGAAAGACCAAGAAGAATCACATCGGGTTGCCGCAACCCGGTTGTAACGGTTGTGGCAACTGTTGCAGTGGCTGCAACACAGGGGCCAAGAATACTCTAAACATGAACTACTTACCAGACTGCAAGGCGCATGGTGCTTACATCTTTACCGAGGTCAGTACAGGAGTCAGTTAACATCGTTTATTGTCTTTACAAACTGTATAAAAAAATGGTACAGTGGGGGTATTTTAGGATGAAATCTTCTCAAATGATGAGTGAATGTGGTACCAAATCAAAGCCAATGTATTTTTCTTACTGATGCATTTTGTTTAAAATAATTTGTAGAACAAAAGTTATGCTAATTTCTAGGTGAAGACTTGAGAATTAACTCTACACAGAGGCGGCGGAAAAGGGGCACTCTTTCTGAAAAGGGGGCGCTTGAAACCAAAGGCTTTAAGAGAAAATTATTCAGATAAGTAGGGGTGCGCAGAAAATTTACCTTTAAATTTGTGCTTTAAAAAAATTTAATGGCTTTGTATTTTATTAATGATAAACAAAAGGAATGCGAGCGCAAAGCGCGAGCCAAAAATTTTGAGACAATAGTTCATTATGGACCCTATTTAGTATCCGCGAACGCGAAGCGCGAGCTGAAATTTTTAAGCTGAAAATCTGATTTAATTGTGTATTATATAACATATTTCATATCTGCGAGCACGAAGCGCGAGCCGGGAAATTTGGGCTCAAAATTGGAGTTATTATAATAATTGTGCATCATATACCCTATTAAATATCTGCGATCGCGAAACTCGAGATAAAAGTTATGAGCTTAAAAATGGAGTTTATTATACTTTATAGACCTTATTTAGTATCTGCGAGCGCGAAACTTGAGCCGAAAATTTTGAGCTCGAAATTGGAGTTAATTGTGCATTATAGACCCTATTAAGTATCCGCAAGTGCCAAGCGTGAGTTGGAAATTATTAGCAAAGAATTTCAATTTGTTGTGCATTATAGAGCCTATTTAGTATCCGCGAGCGCGAAGCGCGAGCCGAAAATTTAGGTTTTAAAAGACATTGAGTAACAAGGGGCACTTTTTTGTATTAAAAGTGCCCCTTTTCAGTAATGAAAGTGCCCCTTTTAAATATAAAAATGACATTTTTATTAGCTAAGAAAAGGGGCACTTTTTAGTCACGAAAAGGGGCACTTTTAGGGTGGATGAAAAAGTGGGGGGTCACAGTGCCCCCCTTGCCCCCCTGGTTCCGCCGCCTCTGACTCTACACAAATCCATTGTTCTTTTACGTTCATTTTGGCGGCTCATGTTCGAAACCTACACAAGGGCATGGCCCGGCGGGCGCAAAATGATTTTCTATCGATGGTAGAAAATTAATCATATCTTAAGATCTACAGTTATAAATGAGATGAAAGAAATTGCAGAGGAAATTTTATTTTTCCTGCTTTATGGAAATATCAAGCATTACCAGGTTGTGACTAATCTTCATACAATAAAAATTGTTAACCAATTGTACCATTTTATTTGATACAGACTGTATTCGAAAAACACCAGCCTTTATTTAATTACTCAATTACGTATTAGCTGCCGCTTCGTCGAACGCACGAGGTGGTCAGCATTCCTCCATCTATCTTTGACAATGTGCTCCGTTTCACAAGGTTGCCTTTCAGATCCCGTTCAATGGTCTGTTGCCAGATTACAATGATCATTAAATGAATTAATGCTGAATGACGTCTTGCAGAAATACTGATGCTAACGTTGTGTGTATACGTGCCTCGCCGCTGTATTCAGTGCAGGTGTGAATGCAGTTGGAAAACACTCCGTCCATCGGATGAGGACGATAATGTTGGTCCCGTGTATAGGAGAGTCACAATCTATGCACGTTAAAACCGATACATTATTCGAAAAAGAGAAGGGTGTTTCACCCGGTGTATTGCACCTAGCCCCTCCCCGGAATACTGCAATAATCTTCAGAATTGAAGGGGGCAGTTAAATATGAAGAATAAGAAGAAGATATGATCGTAGGTGTAAATCCAGCATTTCATTCAACATAGAACAATTCATTTCTCATACTTCTCTGCAATGTCAAAATAATCTGTATTGTCCCATTCTATGGCAGGTTCAAGTAAAGTCCGTCAAGAGGGACGAATGTACAGGACGATGGCTCGTTCACTACCTGGTTCTCACCCAGGACGACTTCAACGAAGAAGAACGCACCGTATCTGCTGAGACAGTCATACTTGGTGCAGGATCACTCGGATCAACCAATATCCTGCTCCAATCAGCCTTCCATGGGTTGCCGCTCTCATCCAAAGTCGGCGATGGGTTCACAACAAACGGAGACGCCCTCAACTTCAGCTACAACGGCACGGAGAAGGTCCGTCCTGTGGGAATAGCTTTAGACGAGCTGGCCAAGAAGCCGACGAAAGCTCCAGGACCTTGCATCACAGGACTCTTGGATATGAGACGTCATCTTGCGGACATGTCCCTTGATGACGGCTTTGTCCTTCAGGATGGGACGCCCCCATCCATCCTTGAGCTGCCCTACAAGATCCTCATGAAGACTTCCATGGGAGAAGACATGTCTCCTGGTGAAAACGAATTGACGGAGTTGCTGCATTCCATCACAGGGACGGCTTTCAAGAATACACTGGCGTTCCTCTCGATGGGCCACGACACTGGAAGCGGTCGGCTTCGCCACGATCCATCCAACGGCCGCGTCTGGGTAAACTTCCCTAACATCGGTGAGGAACGGAGCTTCAAGAAGATTTACGATGCGGCACGATCTGCTACGAAAGTTCTGAAAGGAGAAGTCATAGCTAATCCTATGTGGGGTGGTGTTATCCCGAAGCTTAAAGGCTCTAAGAGTGTAGTGACGGTTCATCCTCTTGGTGGCTGCTGCATGGCGGAATCTGGAAAAGAAGGTAATTCTTGCTTCAAAAACTGAGAAAGATATAAAAGAGCATATGAACTTAAACTTAAACTTGAAATTTAGTCTCCAGTAACAAACTCGTAGTTGTATGGTAATGTAGCCAAAACACAAATGATTTTAAAAGAGAAAATTGACCGAAACTGAAAAATTGTTACCTCGTTCGTTATTTTATTAGGCTATTAATTTTTTTATTCGTTACGCCTACTTATCAACGAATTCATAGTAAATGTTTATGTCTTTAATTTGTTTCTTTTTATCAAATTTTTCCAGTTTGTTTTTAAAACTGAATAGGATTTATGTTGAGACTTTTACCCAGTTTCATTTACCGTCACGTATTTTTTATTGAAATGTTTCCCCTTGAAGGTGTGGTCGACCATTCTGGGCAAGTGTTCAGGGGAGATTCAAGCGAGACATATCCCGGTCTTTTGGTCGTAGATGGTGCTATCATGCCTCGTAGTCTTGGCGTCAATCCCACACTTACAATCAGTATGGTGGCAGAAAGGTGCATGCGGCTTTTAGCTCAGCGAAATGGCTGGACAATAGACTACGGTTTTGGAAAATCCGTTGGTATGTTGTTGTTGTTGTTTTTTGTCATGATATGATTGCTGTTAAAAATACAATACTTATGACGACTGATTAAATGAATCGCACTACGTACATATGATTGATTTAGTGTTATATAATTTCTGTTGAAAAACTTTTAAAAACCAAATATTTATTAAAATATATTCAAATTTCCTTTACAATATTATTTACAACTGATTTGCTGCTCAAAAAAGTTAATTAAACAAAATGCTTGATATTATTTATGTTGGTTGATAAAATGATTGAGAATTATAATGCTACCGTAACAATGGTACAGAGACGATTAATGTAAAGGCAATGATTTATATGCTGCATATTTTGAAGAGCTATAATTACTTTCCATCTCTTTTTGTGGATGTCCTTTGCAAATATCATATCAACGAGATAAATATAATGCAAATCGTTTCATGGAATTATAATTTTGTAATGCATTTTCCCCAAAAAATCTAAGAGGAGTACTTTTCAACAGTTTAAAACAATTATTTTCTTTACTGTCGATTAATTACAGAGAAGAAATCCAGTTCCGAGTGTCGACCTGGCTTCAAATTCACTGAGCGTATGGTCGGTCACCTGACGGTCAACGGCTTCCCGTACCCCTGCGAGTTCACCCTGACCATCGAAAGCTGTGATGTCCAGCACATGCTAGAGGTCGACCCCGAGCACAAAGCTGCCATTCACGGAACCGTTACGTGTACGGCGTTGCACGACAAACCCTTGACGGCATCGAACGGAGTATTCCAGTTGTTCCGAAAGAGCAAGGAGAACACTGAGACGAAAGAGATGGCGTATGACATGACCCTTCATGGTGGGGACAAGTTCTATCTTTTCAAAGGCATCAAGACCGTTCATAAGGATTCTGCGATTGAAATCGGCATGACTGATACGACAACACTTGCGATTACGGTCACGGAAGGGTGCGAACCAGGAGGAAAGGAGATCGGGGAAGGTCAGTTAGAAATCAAGCTTTCGGACTTCATGAAGCAGCTGTCGACATTGAAAGTCACCTGCTCTAATTCGAAGAGGGAGAGAATGAAATGGAAAGCCAAGTTTGGGAGTTTCTTCACAGGCATCCTTGTGGATTCTTATGGTGTCTTCGATCCGTACGGGTTGAGTTCCCCGTATAACCCTGATGCGGAACCAAGGAAGCGAAGGTCGTTGAATCTCAACGGGGTCAGTCCTGAAGTCCATCACTTCCTTGCGACTGATGGAACACCGCTCGTTTTCACAAGATACAAGGGAGGTGGCAAAGGACCCATTCTGCTATTACACGGACTTGGCGTCACGCATCGAATCTTTGCTCTTGACACTGTTGAGGTCAGCCTTGTTGAGTTCCTGGTGGAGCATGGGTATGATGTATGGGGTTTGGAGGTGCGGTTCTCAATAGCCCTTAAAGCTCACAAGCAGGCGAGCTCTATCAACGACCCAGCCGAGAAAGACATTCCACCAGCAGTAGACTTTATGATGAAGATCACGGGCGCGCAAGATATCCAGGTCTTCGCGCATTGCGCTGGCTCGGCCACAATGCACGCATCTCTGCTCGGTGGACACTTGGAAGGGAAAATCCGCAGCATGGTTGTGTCTCAAGTTGGTTTCCGTTTCGTCGTCAGTCGATTCAACAAGCTCAAAGCGAGCACACGCCTACCAAAGTTCCTGCAATGTATCGGAATCAATGGCATGAGTGCGTATTCGGATATCGAGGACGCATGGCACAGGAAATTCATGAACAGAGTCTTTGATGGCATATCGAACATCGCGTCAGAGAGCAGAGAACAATGTGATAGCGACGTATGCCATCGGATCACCTTCATCTACAGCCTCCTCTGGCTTCATCACAATATGAACCCGGCAACACACGACACCCTTCACGAATGGAACGGTTACGTTCACTCGGATATCTTCAAGCACTTCGCTCACTGTACGCGCAAGGGATACCTTGACAGGCTGGATGAAGACGATGCAGATCCGTACCTACCCGACTTCGATTCCCAGGACAGGCTCAACTCCGAAGCATATCGGAAGAAGATGAAACTGATGGACTTCCCGATACTTTACTTCAGTGGAGAGGATAACCACTGTTGGGATCCAGAGACGACAAAGCAGAGCTATGAACGATGCAAGGAAGCGAACCCTGATCAGGACTATGAGTGGTTTGCGGTTCCAGATTATGGACATCTGGACTGTATTGTAGGGAAGGATGCGTCTGACGATGTCTTTCCGAAATTCTTGCCATTCCTTGAGAAATACGCGAATCCGTTGGAGAAATCCTAAAATAATACTTGCTATTCCAAGCGCCAATCCTCTGTATATTATAAGGTCACGAAGAAAGGACCTTAACTTTCAGCAGACGATGCTATTTGTGGTGCAAATTCTGTTAATTCATATTTTGTTGTTATTGTTGGCTATGTGAATATTGTTCAGTACTAAAGTTACAAATATGATCGAAGGCCCCTGCCCCCAAAAGGACTGAATTTTACAAAAAGAAAACACCTACAATTTAACTTCTCCGCTCTTGTTATTATAGTGATAGCAAACACACTTCATGTATTATATATAAAATTATTCAGTTGCATGTATTGTTGAAAGGAAATATGGAGGTCCGTACAAACAATGTTTACTTTACTGTCAACTAAGTTATAAGAAGTCAGATGAAAGCAATATTGCTTACACGTAGGCCCACCAGAAATCCTAACATCTTGGCACCTTTAGTTAATTAATGATAATAATAATAATAATAATAAAAAAGTACTAATTACCTTATATCATTATGCTCGTGTCAGCCACCATTCCCAAGAATTATTTTTTGTGCATTTCAGTTTGGATGGGCTAGCGGCTAGGACCATTATAAGTCCTATCCGCTGTAAAATAGTTAGTGAATTATGAGTGAGTTATTGGATCTAAAAATAAAAAAATAAAAAAAAACAATATCACCAGAATGTTGACAGTATTTCTATTGAACATGTATGCCCTTTTCACATTTCAAAAAAAAAAAAATCAATATGGAGAAAAAAAAATGAGCAAAGAAAATGAGATTCCATCTTTGCTCAATCTTTTTCTTTTCATGTTAAGTGCTTTGGTTTTTATTTCAGAAGGGTATTTCCTTTAAGTTACTAAGATTGAAAGGGAAAATAAGTTGAATTCGTGCTTTCTCTTTGATAAATTTACATTTTGATAAAAACAAAGTCAATTTTTAAATACAACTAGAAACAGTATCATATCCATGTGCAATGTTTTTGTTAGTTTTGAATTGTATATAGAAATTGGCTTTTGAAAGAGTAAATAACACCCTGTTATGTGTAAAGAAAACATGAATTAATAAAGCAAATTAGTATAAAATTCAGTTCACTTCCCCAAACTTTGGTATTGAGAAAAAAAAAGATTTTTGATGTATGTGGGACTGTATATTTATAAATGACTTATTCGCCTGGTTCATATTTGAATACATGTATTTCATATCCCAATAAAATAAATAAATATACTGCTGTTTATGTAGACAGCTTTGATGTCTTATCAGAAGTATACATGTGTGGGTGTGGTGGGGCGTAGATGCGGGTGTGTATAATGTAAGTGTGTGTTTGTTTGTGTATGTGTGTATGCGTGACTATGTATGTATGTTTGTATTATGTATGTCTGTCTGTATACGTGTGTGTTATCTGTAACAGTATTACAAAATGGTCGAACATATTATGTAATTTTTACGATTTTATATAATGTATACTGCTTATTTCATGTTTCCACACTGTAAAAAAATGCCTAATTGATGGACTTGATGCCTAAGACTAAGCAAGATAAATTAGATATCATTCGATACCGCTGTATTAACGTGAATGTGAAGACATTTGTCTGATTTCCTGTCTATACTTCAACATCATCACGAATGACGTGTTAACAAAGAGCAAAAATGTTATTTAAATCTACTCAGCTCAAGACGAGTTCATTAACTTTCTAATCTGTAAATATTCTAGATATAGTACGCTTATAAAAGACATCTAGAAAAAAATAACTGATAACTCTCATCTTCATCATTATCCGTTTCCAAGAAAGTAGGTACTAATTGTATCAAATTTCAATATGTCTGTGGTAACAATTGTGATGATGTCTTTACATCAAAATTGATTTATAAACATTCGATATTGTTCTGCTTTGCGTCTCATAATCTATCACAATTGATAAATATTTATTGATTTTTGTATTGTGTATGTAAATGTATGTTTTGTAAGAATTAAATCTTTCTTCTCGCAGGTGATGATTAGTGAAATCGAGGGCTGTTTTTTTTTAAATTTAATAATAAGAGAGAGAGAGAGAGAGGGTTAGCCCTTTTACCAATGTTAATATTGGCATGAAACGAAAAAGTTTTTTTTTCCTCTCTGGCAATCAGTCAAACTTTTGACTTTAAATTTCTTTGTCAAACTTAAGAGAGAGAGACGAAGGGGGGTGGGCGGGTTGAGTTTAGCCCTTTTACCAATGTGGATAGGTTAAGAGAGAGAGTGATAGGGGGGGATATTACACTTGAAAAACCATAATCCTCGCCGTCAATGAACCGGTACAGCTTTAAAGCTAGTCTTCAAGAACGGACTATAGGTTTTAAACTAGTCTGTCATGTTTAGTCCGTCGAGACGGACTAGCATAACAACTGGAACTACAATCTACTCAACTTGACGGGACGAGCTTTAAAGGCTTGATCCTGTGCGATGCTTTGGAATGCTGAGTCCGTCGCACGCGACCGACAATAGGACAATCTAAAAGTAGCTGTGTAGACCCTTTTACCCACCTACAAAGAGGCCTGACTACTTTATGATACAAATTGTTTGCATGTCGTGTTCAACTTTACCTTCTCCTATTATTCTGTATTCGCGAGGATATAATCATTAGATAACATTCTGAAACAAAGGTGTGTTTTGGCTGACAATCTGAGGAAGCTACACGAGACGATAACAGTGCTATCGATGACGAAGTAGGGGAGACCGGGGACAATGTGTATACAGTTGTTGTTTCCAATTTGACCTATGCGACTTTTATTAAAGCTAAATACTTGTTTAAAACTAGAATAAACATGAATAATTATGTGCAATATTCCTTAGCTTGAACATAATGAAGAGGTTTGGCTAAGACAGAACAGGTCATTGGTTTGTAAGGCCATTACCAATTCAAAACACCAGAGGTCGAAGTGTTACATGTGCCCCGGTCGTGTCTAAGGGCAATTGTAAAGCAGAACGTCCGGGCGATTGTAACAAGTGAATGTAATATTTACCTGTTTATTCTTGATCAAAGGTCTAATGCAACTGACAGATCCAAGATTTTAACCAACTAAAGCTATTATGACTAGAAACATGACAATGCTTGGACGTCATTATGTATTATAGTTTCCACTGGTTATTATTTATGATATCGCGTGGCATAAATTTATATATACGGGCGATTCTGTTGAAAAGTGAACCTTCTTTTGGTGAAAAAATAGAAGGTTTTCTTTGTGCTTGTTTTAAGTTGCTGCACATTTCCATATAGAACATTGTCTGAAAGTGTGTAATGAAGACTGCCATTTTTTATACTTAATTTTACAAATTTTTCATGCTCATTTACATAAATTAATATGCAAGAAAATTTTAATAGAAAATGGTACGAAAATATATTTGTTGACCATAGACTTGATTGTATATGCTGGTCCTCCTTACTTTTGATATTGTCATTATACCCTTTTTACTTCATCCTTTAAATTTAAGTGAAAAATAATGGTGTGAATTGATTGTTTTAAGATAATTAACTAGAGAAATAGATTCCATCAAATGTCACCACCACGTGCCCAAAACACGAAAAGTTAACGCCCTGAAAAACCATGGTTCTATTATTATTACAATTTTTTTCTCCAAAAGCTAGATATAATGTGCCTTGCATCTCACAATATGAAAGCCATGATAGGCTTTTTAATTTAGTTATAATTAACTTTGAAAATTGGCACCACACGCTGACCACGGGTCACGGTGTGACCAACTATGGCCATCGCCTTAAAAAAGGGACAGGCTATTCGGCCATTCTTTGAAAAGTGAACCATTTGGGGACAAATAAATTTTTGCTTTTTGATTTTAAGCTGCATATTCAAATAGAGCAATGTCTGAAGTTACATGAACTGATGTTTTTTCGTGATTTTTCCAATTGTTCATGCTCATTTGCATAAATTAACATAAATGATAATCAAATGGAAAAACGGTAAATAAAATATCATTTTTTTAACCCTGACTGGAATGGTTATGCTGACTTCCTTACTTGGATTACTGTCATTATATTATTATTTACCTCTATTCCTTTTAATCTAACCCCCAAAATAATGTTGTTAAATTCATTATATTAAGATAATCAACCCTGGAAATTAATTGCCCCCAAAATGTCACACACAAGTAAACAAAAAACACAAAAAGTTTATGCCCCGTCTTAAGTATGCCTCTAGTATTATTATAATTATTTCTTCAAAGTTAGATTTATTGTACCTTGCATCTCACTAAATATGAATCCATGACAAGTTTTAATTTGATTATTAATTAGCAAACAAATTGGTCAAACACGTGACCCGCTGGGTGGGGGCGGTCATAAATTCTGATTATTTTCACTTTCATTGGCTGAAATTAATTTATTTTAGCATTATTATGCTCCAAAATGGTTCTGCAATAATTTTTGCGAAAAAAAAAACACCAACAAAAAGAACAAACAAACAAACAAAACAAAAGGTCGAAAAACAAGGAAATACATAAGAAATTCATAAAACAATGAAATACACTAGGGATTTAGTTCGATATCAAATTTTTTTCCAAGTACAATGGTAAGGAATCCTATAAAGATTATGCAAACACAAAATTAGCATTCCAGAAGCTGTAGTTTGTCAATTAGAACAAAAATTATGACTTCATGCAATGTGTAAATTAGCATAATTAATTCATATAAGATAAATCATTATTATTATGGGAAAATTAACAGTGCTTTCTTGTAGTTACATTACACACTACCATCGTGCAAATTTTTGACGCGCTCGCGCGATCAACAGCCAAGATCTTATAGGGGGCATCATGGCCCCCCTCCCTATCCGCCCCTCCCCCAGTCTTGACAGCTACCGAAACACCCAATTGACTGACTAGGGTTGAGTTCTTAAAATTTTTGACCATAGCGGATATAGTAATTGCTCAAAATGTACATTTATTGCATGATACATAATATATTCATTTTTCTGTACAATTTGCCATAGGTCACACACGTGACCCACTAAAATGTCACACACGTGACCCGACATCACGATATAAAATAATAGATAAAAAAAAGAAATTTCAGAGATGACTCCTATCCAGTGGTATTTGTAGTTTACAGGTCCATAATGCATATCTCACAGCAATAAGAACATTTCATTATTTTAAAACTCACAGGAATTTCAAAATGAAATTAAACTTTCAAAATCATGCCGTTCTGTGAAGTCACACACGTGACCCACTTCTTTTGACCTCTGACCTTGAACATGCATATTGTAAATATCAAAAAATATTTACAAATGATAGCCAACAAAATATATTAGCATGATATAAACATTAAATCAGTATATTTTTAAAATTGTTAGAGTTATAGGCAATTAAAGTCAAGATTTTGCATAATTTCGGTCACACACGTGACCAAGAATGGTCCATATATATATTTTTTGTTTAGGTTGTTGGGGCTTCACCCTTTAACTGTAGAACTATAGAACCTTCATCAATTCATAGTTTGGTTCTTTATCTATACCTACCCAATATATCTTTAAACTGACAACTATGGTATAAAATATTATATTAGGAAAACGCCTTTTGACTTTAACACATTCTTTTCCAAATAAAGTGATACATTTCTGATAAGAAGTAAAAAATGACCGTTTTTTTTTTTTTTACTAAAATCAATCTTCAAAATTTACGCCACTTTTTTCTGGCAAAATCAGTATTTCCTTGCCCTGTTAACAAAATATATTGGACATATATTTT
>CALNVZ010000218.1:10983593-11009454 GCA_940671915.1 Paracentrotus lividus
TCAGATTCATATTTTTTAGACCATTAAAAGTCGATTTTGGGGCCCCTATGTTGAGCTAAAATTGGCGCCCCCTACTTTAAGGTTCGATTCGCCCCCCTCTAAGTTTAAAATTCGATTTGGCGACCCTAAATTCAAGGTCGATCATAACGCCCCTAAGTGATAAGCTTAAATATGGCGCCCCTACTTTAACTCATTTTGGCACCCCCGTAGTTTAATGTCGATTTGGCGACCCCTTAAATTCAAGGTCGATCTAACGCCCCTAAGTGTAAGCTTAATATGGCGCCCCTACCTTTAATCTCAATTTGCGCCCCTGTAGTTTAATTGTCGATTTGGCGCCCCAAATTAAAGGTCGACTTGACGCCCCTAAGTTTAAGGTCAATTTGGCGCCCCTATGTTTAAGCTCCACTTTGGCGAAACCTTTTCTCTCTCTCTCCCCGCCCCCCCCCTTCCCTTTCTCCCTCTCTCTCTCTCTCTCTCTCCCGCCCCCCCCCTTTCCTTTTTCTCCCTCTCTCTTCTCTCTCTTCTTCTCTCTCTCATTTTCTTTCCCCCTTCCCCCTTTTCTCAAAAGCAAGAGAGACAAAGCAAGAAAATAATCAGCGCCATCACCTGACCATATTAGAGTTTTTGAAGATACATAGTCCCATTAATATTTATGTTTGTGTTGTAGATCATTTGAAAGCTTCAGCCCAATTTAAAGTTTTTTTTTTTAATAAAGAAACTCGCTCATATTCATCTTACCAAATTCACAAAATCATTGTAGATATGCTACAAGACAGATAGATAAAAGCTAACAAAATAAACACTGCAAATTCGGAAAGAAGAAGAAAATTGGGTTTAGTGTAAATTAGCAGATTATGCTATTGACCTTTCCTCAAGTGCCTAAATTAGGCGAAAATGAGTTTCTTAAATGCCAATCCGTTTGATTGTCTAAATTGCTTGATTCAAAAGAAGGATTCAGGGGAAAACCATTACCAAATGCGTTAATAAAACATTATAAATCTATATTAGATATTTTATTGAAGATATTGAAAAATTATATTCAGCCTTGAGACAGACGAAGCGAGAAAAATAAAATTGGCGCACAACGTTGACAATTATTAGCTGCCTCTTGCGTCGATGCCTATAAATATGCAATATGGCCCCTTACCACGTCGCGGCCAATTGGTTGCGGTGTATTAGGAACATTACTGCAGTTACCGAGCGAGAACCCAACTTATACTATCGGTTGTTGCATCACTCGGATGTACAGGTCTGTGTCAATTAAAATGGTACAGTTGAAACATTTTTTTATAGTGTGAAAGGTATAATATCAACGTGGTATGTTTGTTATTTTCATAAAGCAGGAATATCACTCTTTCTTCTGCCATTTTTTTCATCACATTTGGGTGCAGTATTTTTTGAGATATGACTAATTTTTCTGCAATTCAAGGAAAAATCCCATTTCGCACGCCGTTCACCATTGCCTTTGTGTACGCATTGCGATAATGACCGTGAATTCAGCGCTCCTTAACAATAGAAGTGCCGTAATCGATTTGTTCCTCGTCGCTGAAAACTTTAGCATAAACTTTTTTTTACGAAAAGCCAAAATTAACGGACAAAGCCATCAGCCAAGGAAAAATCTTTTGGCTTTAATTTGGTACCACAAACACACATTATATGAAAAGGATTTTCACACCTAAATGATTTTTTCCCCGAACGTACCATTTTTTTGACACAGACTTAGTACCAAAAATTTCATTTAGTTCAAAGGTTCGTCATTTCGAAGGTATCAATTTTTTCCGAAAATGAAAAAGGGTCGGTTAATTCGAACAATGAATCCTTCAGATCACCAAGCAACGCAAATGAAATAAAGATCTTCAAACCCATGCAAATTCAACATTCTTGAATTGATACTGTCTAATTTGAATACCTGAAGAACGCCACTTGCAAAATTTGAGTTAATCATGGTTAGGTTGTTGCGCACACACGAGGCCACTTTATGTATAATTTATACAGCACTGAATTATTGCCCTAAAACGCCTTGAAATTAATGAAAAACCATCACAAATCCCCATTATAAACATCAAAATCGTTCCAGTCTTTCTTGATTGACTCAAAATGAACTTTCATTGAACTTCGGTTGTTCTTTATATTCATGTATTTCATTTACAAATATTCAACCAACCATGCCAACCTAAAGGTTATCATTTAATTGGGAAATATAAATTCATATTTCGCGGGTCGCCCATGGCACCGTCTGTCGGCAACCTCAGTGGTTGTCCGTCAGCCTTGGCGCTCGTGACGTCATTACTAAGTAAAAAAAAAAAAAAAAAACTTAGGGTCTTGACGGTATAATATTTTGTATGGTGACGCGATTTCAAAGTCATTGAATGACAAATGGAAACAAGCTATAAAGAGGTTGGAAGAAAGGACGAACTATACGAGGTTGAAACAGGATGAACTTCGTAGCCAAACCCTTTTTACACTTTTCATGTCATGGTTAGGATAGTGGGTTTGGAGAAATTGGGATAAGTAAAAAAAACAGTCCAAATAAAGATGAGGAACATAAAAGGTGAAAAGAAAAAGGATAAGGAAACCCCACGATGACGAAGATGAAGAGGAGGGCTTAAGGAATTTATGAAGAAAAAACCAAAACAACAACCCAACAACAACCAAAAAAAACCAAACAAAACAAAAAACAAAAACCCAGCGATCACGGGGCCTTTTTACTAACATGCAAAATGACGTGTTTAAAAGGACACTTACTTAAATCCGTTTCAACTAATCTAATATTTTATCTTTATAGAAATAAAGGTAAAATTAATGAGAGTACAAAATATCCAGTAACTTAGGATTAATATGAGTACGGTTTAACCGGTATTGATCATAGAGAGAAAGAAAGAGATAGAGGGAGGGCGAGCGGGTAGGGAGAGAAGAGAGAGGAGACCCCAATAGACCAACGAGAGGAGGGACCATAGTGAGGGTAGGGGTGCCGAGAGAGGAGACGAGCGGGTGGGGAGAGAGAGGAGCCGTTGGCACTCGGTGAGATACATGTATATTTTGAATTATATATATTTTAAACATTAATCTGTTAAAGAGTGGACGTGAAGCTAAAGAACGATTTCACGTACATGGGATACAAATAATGGCCTTAGGTAATTATGTAATATTAGTCCGCTATTGGCCAACATCATAAGTACAAACTCATCATAAGTTAATATCAGAAATTAATAAAAACCAGGCGGGGAAAATTAATTTTTGTTTCCGAAATACCAACGCACTGATATGAACACTACATGTATAACATATAATATAACATAATGAATCGCTTAAAAACGCTGAAGAACTGCGTATGATAGAGAGAGATGAGACGAAGAGACGAGAGGAGAGAGAGAAGGAGAGAGAGAGAGGAGAAAGAAGAGATAGGAGAGGAGAGAAGAATGAGAGGAGAGAGACGAGAGAAGAGGAGGGAGAGAGAGAGAAATTGTGAGTGGGGAAGGTTGCTACCCAGTAAGGTTTATTATGTTTTTAAAAACATCAACAAATAGTAAGTTGGTGAATGAAAAATCCGCTTTCAATCAATTTCACAAAAGTAATACATTTATTAAAAATTACGGCTGTGAGTGCTATTCCAACCAAGACCCCCATAAGTAATAAAAACACAAATGTTTGCTGTTAGTCAATTTCCTATTTTCGTACAACTCAACAAGTTGATTTAACTCAAACTGGAATAGATTAAACTGTTTTAAAGTGATCTAGGTGAGTGAACGAGCGACTTCACTTCAAATTATTCTTTTATTGCCGACTTTCATTGCTTGTCTTCAAGATTTGATGTAATTTTTGATTATTCATTCAAACAAAAACAAGACTCTATCTGCATCAATTCACCGCCGAATTAGATTCTCGACGGTTTTGAAATAAGTCGTTTTGTTCTTATCCAAGATACAACAATTTTGCCTCATTTTGTGTTCTGAGGGTTTGGAAAGAACCTAACTCAACAGTTCCGTAGCATGGAGACAAAAAAGGAGGCCTCGGAAAACGGGTTAAGTTTCTTTTATTTGAAATAAAATCTCTCACATCAAGTCTCTCAAATTGCAGGTTTTTTTCTTCATCGTTTTTAATATAAATCATATTCGCTGCCACTCTCAACATTCTGTTTTTTGTTTCACGCTATAACTTTCCTTCTCAATGTCAGTTATTCTTCCTGCATTAGTATTTAAACATACTCTTTTCCCTGCCCCATTCTGCACATTTTTGCAGACGGTTTCTTCCAATTTTTGTTAACTTATCGGGAAAGACAGCGTGAAATAACAAAACATAAGATGATTCAGAGTTTTTTGTTTTTTGTTTTTTGGCTATTTATTACATCAGTTATTTCTATTATGTTTACGTATATTCTTGACAGCTTGTTTATTTCATTGAAATAATTACACAATCCCATGCATGTTTTAGAGCCTGTATTAATGGACAAGAAAGAAAATTATCATCTTTTTTGTATTGTAAAACATATTTACATAGGTGGGTATATCATTTTTATACAAATACCATCTTTTTAAAGATTGAAAACACATGGTTTGCAATGAAATTTATATTTAAAAAAAGTAAATAAGTTGGATGCATCACCAGCACAAATTAATATTTTCTCTCTTTTCAATGTTATTTTCTTGATTATATAAAATACAAAAAGACTCATAATACTTTACATCTTAAACTGAATAAAAACTTCCTAGTTCAACAAAGAAATGGCTACAGTATGCATGAATATGAATATACCAATTCGCTAATTTAATGTACCAATGATAAGGAATATGCATTTAAAATTCACTTTATATTTATGCACACAGAATAGTATTAAAGTCCTGAAAAGTAAAATGGCCAAACATGTAATATTTTCAAAGTCAAACTTTTATTTGTTCTTAACATTAATCATTGTCAATGAATTAGAGAGTCCACCGCATAATGGGAGGTCAGGTCATGAATTGGAATTAGATTGAAGATAGAAACCTTGGTTGCGGCAGGTTTAAATCGTATAGCATGACTTGTTACTGAGGATGACTATGGATTTTCAACATTGAACTGATAAAGACATTTAAAATTGCTTAGAAACGAGGGGGGAGGCGTGGTGTTTATTACAGACCGTGTATCCAATTAGATATTGATTTTTTTTTTTACGTCTGGGACCAACCTTTTTACGTCATTATTCGAAATTACGTGACTGGATTTTCAAACCAGTGTCCCCCGCTTCATGTTCAATTTGTGACTTGATGTAAAGTTGACAATGGAGCGATTTCCTGATAAATAAAATATCACTGTAGCTGCTATAATATCATGGGTTCATTCATTGCAACGAAACAGACAAGCCATTGAAACGACTAGGCATAGGTTGCACTTATGTACATGCATAGGGGAAGCTGTAGCACTGTAAAAAAAAAAAAAAAGGATTTTTTTTTTTTTTTTTTTTTTTTTTTTTTTTTTTAAAAGGCAAACTGATATCAGCAAAGGCATATGAGTCGCACATAAGATTAAATTTTTTTTTTTAAACAGTATGCTGGTAATTTTCTTCCATGAATTAGAGGAAAAATATTAAATCAAAGTTGTCTATACTATTAGGCCTTCGTATTTAGTTAAAACAGATCAAACTTGTTAGTCCTGATGTATTTTGTTATCTCTCCAGCAACATGAACATTGCACGGAGAATAAAACAACATTTTGTAATTTACACACAAAGTTATGGCACCTCTGCGACAGATTTGCTGGTGAAAAGCAGATTATACTTTTATAACAGTGTAGTCCTCTCTCGACACGCTCCATCACTTTAAGTAATGTGCAAAAAACGCGAAATGATTTTCGCATTTTCGCATAATTCTCATGTTCGTTGCTTTTTGAATCCTTAATTTTAACTTACAAAAAGAAATGTTAACCCTAAAAGCTTTCTAAACGATCCCTGTTTTGCTTACACATTATTCACATGCTGCAGCACTGGACAGCGCATGTTGGCCGGGGCGCTACAGTTCAGATTTTTGCAAAGCCTCCACAGTTACTCAATCCTCATTAAAAACCATCCCCCTTTATACATTCCAAAAGTCTTCTAATAGGATTTGAATTGAATGAAATAAATGAAAACAAAGAAATGTAAACATGAAATCGTAGTACTATCCTAATTCAATGATTGAACTTTTGGTTTTCACTTGACAAAACCAAAACGGTGTAATTATAATCCCACAAGAACTGTGAATATAATTTCCAATAGTAAAGCAAGTAACAACAACATATTTTTGGTCATTGTCAGCTTTTTGCAGACGATGCGGCCATTTGAAAGTGGTAGTCGTAACCATTAACTCTTTTTCTGACAAAGTAGGATATGAGACAACACATTAAAATGATACATGACAGCCAACCAGAAATAGGCAGCATGCAGATCAATATGCCCTGTCGCCAACTGACATGATCAACGACTCAGTGTGGACGAATTAAACATACGTTCATGCCCTAGGACAATTTGGAAAAGAAACTGGTCAATCCAATCGCTTCGCCGAGTATGAGCCACAAACATAGAAACCCTCGCTTGAATGGTGAAAGATTGTGACCTTAAAAAAGTTTCCTCTTATCTTTTAAATTTTGGGTGAGATCAGCTTCTCATTTCTTTGCAGGTATTAACAACATCCTTTTGAGAAGCTGTACAACAAAAAAACTCTTTATCAAACTTTACAACATTTCTTCCATGATTTAAAATTTCTTCTGAGAGAAGAAATCAAGCAAAGTCTTGATCTCTTTCTCTGCACTATTCAAAAGCTTCGGAATCCGCAGTCCTTCAGTATTTTTTTAGATGCTCCCGGTCCCTTTATCTCTTAGATGGATTGATACTAATATCATGATCAATTTTCCTCAATTCTCTGCATTTTCTGATCAGACACCTTTCTTTGCTTTGTTTGCAGCTTATCATCTCTTTCCTTCTCCAGAGCAATTATTCTTTCAGCTGTACTCATGATTGATCGCGAGCTTTTTCTACTGCTTTTTTGTGCGATTTCTTGTTTTATCATTTACAACTTCTGTTTCGCCGGTTATGCGCAGCTTCCTGCAAGGTTTCTTGAGGGCCTTTTTTATCATCTGTCGCAGTTGTGCAGCTCTCTGATCTATTCTCAACTCTTTCAAGGAGTTTCATTCAGTTCGCTTCGTTATTCCTACATCATGCGGCAGGTTCCAAAGGTTAACGGAGGTGACATCAGATAGCAACATTTCAGCATTCAACCAAAATTTATTATCCATACTTTAATCTTTATTATTAAAGAAATGGTCATGACAATAGCTGACGGTATTCCCTTTTTCAAAATGATAACATTTGTTATTAGTGATTCTGCATAATTAATGAGATATGAATATCCATAATCATCGGTTACGGAGTGACGCAAATGGACATGCATATTTAGCAAAAAACATTTTGCTTAAACTCTGTTAACTTTAAAGGGCTTCACAATTTTGACTAATTGATGGATTCTATGTTATACTAGGTTTATAATATGCCGCCTGTGCAAGAAGAAAATTGGAGTTTGAATATTTTTTAATATGACTTAAAAACCTGCACCTATGTCTTGTACGGAGAATGACACAGCTAAAGTACGCACAGTGACCGGTTAAGAGTTGACCTGAATCTGAATCACACACAAATGGCATGTAAAAAGACTAATTTCTCCCTTGGTAAATTGAAAAGGAACACTTTTGATTGTTTCAATTTAAATTCTGTTTCTATATGATAGCCATTAAGAAGTGAGGGAATTCAAAAATTCTCACCAGAACTTGAAACTCTTAAAGTACTGCTAATTTCCAATGCGCATTTTCAAAATCACATATAATGAATCTGCTTTATTTTTCAACCGATTTTTGATGTTGGAATTTGTCATCTAGTAGAGCTACATTTATATGAGTCTACCAAACTTCTACACAGAATTTGAAATTTTGATTAAAAAATTGTCTACATTTATAAATTGCTATTTATGCGAAATTATGCAAAATTTCTTCAAAAAAATAACAATAAATGGCTTCTTCTCTTATTTTGTCGATCATTTTCCAATTTACATTGTTAATATTATAGCACTAGGTGCGGGGAATTACAAAATTTTTTTTTCTTTTAATCTGAGTAAACCCCATTAAGATTCACTAAACTTCTACACAGAATTTTTTTAATTTTGGACTAGAAAATAATCTATTCTGCTAAAATTTTATGCTAAATTTTCAAACCCATTTCTTACTCTTATTCATATGTACATATGTTCATACCCCTGTTTTGCTTGGAACTTGCCCATATATTGTTCTTGAATTAGCAACATTCTGGAATGAAAATTAATTTCTTTAAAACAATTATTTAAACTCAATATAAATTGTTACAATTACATATACATGTAACCAAATTGAATTGAGTTGCACATCCCATCTTCCTTCCAAAGTAATCTGTGACAAAGTCCTCAAAGGAGCTCATTTTCAGACCCACAAAAATGCCCCCTAGTTGCCTGCCGGACACGGCCAATCTAAAAAGGGCTAAAAAAATTTGCATAATATGATCTCATTTACCTCAAAGCATGACACCCCTATGTCTCTCTTGGCACTTCACTTAAAAGAAGTCTAAACCTAAAAAATTTCTAGTTTAGAGTAGCTTTGATCAAATCTTACATGTAGGGCCTACATTGTACACTGCAATCAATGGCGATGCACTCCGTAACCATTATGGATTACGGCGACAAGGACACCATTTTATTAAAGCCATATTTCTTAAACAAAAATGCATTCAAATAAAAAAAGTCATGGTAATGATAGGTATGGGTGTTCAGATTTGCAAATAAATTTTGTGCCATAAACCCAATTATTTCTAAAAATATTCAAAAAATATGTGTTTTATGGTTACGATGTGACATTTGAGGTATTCAGTTGTGCTCACTGATGTGAACAAATAAGACCGTGAAGCAATATTATATGTAAACTTTGTTTTTATTAATCTGCTTTCATAATTAAATATAAATCAAGTATATTTTCATTTTCTAGTTACACTGCTCTTACATGAAATCTTACAATCAAAAAAGGATAAAATTTGACAATTAGTAAAATTGAATATTAATGCCATTTTAAAACCCAAAAATGCCCGTATAAAGGCCAACCATCCACATATATTGAAAATTTGGACTTTTAGCTTCCATATTGATACCAAATTTGTCAAGTAGACATGATGAATTGACATTTGGGGTCAATGTCCTGTTATTGCTGAACTGCCTATGCACGGCGCTCCCACCACATCGTGACCTCTAATGTGAACATTCGCTTCACATCATTGTAACAGACACCTTGCATGTTTGCAGAAAGGAAAGAACCTCTATATCTTTCGGTTGAGGTGCTTTGTCGCAGAACCATTCCGGATCACCTAATATCTTCACGTCGTGCTTTTGGCCAGGCGTTTGGTAGCAGGCTCCACAAGGATCACCAGAAGGCTGATGCCATAACGATATTGTTATGTCCTCCGCTCTTGTAGGCCGATATTACAAGCCCTCTTGCGTCGATGCCTATAAATATGTCAATATGGCCCCTACCACGTCGCGGCAATTGGTTGCGTGTATTAGGAACATACGTGAGTACCGAGCGAGAAACCCACTTATACTATCGGTTGTTGCATCACTCGGATGTACAGTCTGTGTCAATTAAAATGGTACAGTTGGAAAACATTTTTTTATAGTGTGAAGGTTAATATCAACGTGGTATTGTTTGTTATTTTCATAAAGCAGGAATATCACTCTTTCTTCTGCAATTTTTTTCATCACATTTGGTGCAGTATTTTTTGAGATATGACTAATTTTCTGCAATCAAGAAAAATCCATTTTTCGCACGCCGTCCCATGCCTTTGTGTACGATTGCGCATAATGACCGTGAATTCAGCGCTCCTGAACAATAGAAGTGCGTAATTTCGATTTGTTCCTCGTCGCTGAAAACTTAGCATAACTTTTTTTTACGAAAGCAAATTATACAGGACAAAGCGCATCAGCAAGAAAAATCTTTTGGCTTTAATTTGGTACCACAAACACACATTATATGAAAGGATTTCACACCTAAATGATTTTTTCCCCGACTGTACCATTTTTTTGACACAGACTGTAGTACAAAATGTTCATTAGTTCAAAGGTTCGTCATTTCGAAGGATCAATTTTCCGAAAATGAAAAAGGGTCGGTTAATTCGACAATGAATCCTTCAGATCACCAAGCAACCGCAAATGAAATAAAGATCTTCAACCCATGCAATTCAACATTCTTGAATTGATACTGTCTAATTGAATACCTGAAGAACGGCCACTTTGCAAAATTGAGTTAATCATGGTAGGTTGTTGCGCACACACGAGGCCATCTTATGTATAATTTACAGCACTGAATTATGCCCTAAAACGCCTGAAATTAATGAAAAACCATCACAAATCCCCATTGACTAAACATCAAAATCGTTCAGTCTTTCTTGATTGACTCAAAATGAACTTTCATGAACTTCGGTTGTTCTTATATTCATGTATTCATTTACAAATATTCAAACCAACCATGCCAACCTACAAGGTTATCATAATTGGGAAATATAAATTCATATCGCGGTCGCCCATGGCAACCGTCTGTCGGCAACCTCAGTGGTTGTCCGTCAGCTTGGGCTCGTGACGTCATTACAAGTAAAAAAAAAAAAAAAAACTTAGGTGTCTTGCGGTATAATATTTGTATGGGTGAGCGATTCAAAGTATTGAATGACAAATGAAACAAGCTATAAAGTTAAGGTTGGAAGAAAGGACGAACTATACGAGGTTGAAACAGGATGAACTTCGTAGCCAAACCTTTTTACACTTTTCGATGTCATGTTAGGAATGGGTTTGGAGAAATTGGGATAAGTAAAAAACAGTCAAATAAGATGAGGAACATAAAAAGGTGAAAAGAAAAAGGATAAGAAACCACGATGACGAAGAGGAAGAGGAGGGCTAAGAATTATGAAGAAAAAACCAAAACAACAACAACAACAACCAAAAAAAACCAAAACAAAACAAAAAACAAAAACAGCGATCACGGGCCTTTTTACTAACATGCAAAATTGGACGTGTTTAAAAGGACACTTACTTAATCCGTTCAAACTAATCTAATATTTTATCTATAGAATAAAGGTAAAATTAATGAGAGTACAAAATATCCAGTAACTTAGGATTAATATGAGTACGTTTAACGTATTGATCATGAGAGAAACGAAGAGATAGAGGGAGGGCGAGCGGGTAGGGAGACGAAGAGAGAGGACCAAAGAGAACGAGGAGGGGGAGGGGGTAGGCGGGGAGGAGAGGAGACGAGGGGGGGGGGGGGAGGTGAGAGAGGAGCCGTTGGCACTCGGTGAGATACATGTATATTGAATTATATATATTTTAAACATTAATCATGTTAAAAGAGTGACGTGAAGCTAAAGAACGATTTCACGTACATGGGATAAAATAATGGCCTTTAGGTAATTATGTAATATTAGTCCGCTATTGGCCAACATCATAAGTACAAACTCATCATAAGTTAATATAGAAATTAATAAAAACAGGCGGGGAAAATTAATTTTGTTTCGAAATACATACGCGATATGAAACTACATGTATAACATATAAATAACATAATGAATGCTAAAAACGCTGAAGAACTGCGTATGATAGAGAGAGAGAGAGAAGAGACGAGAGAGAGAGAGAAGAGAGAGAGAGAGAGGAGAAAGAAGAGATAGGAGAGGAGAGAAGAATGAGAGAGAGACGAGAGAGAGAGGAGGGAGAGAGAGAGAAATTGGGTGGGGAAGTTGCTTACCCAGTAAGGTTTATTATGTTTTTAAAAACATCAACAAATAGTAAGGTGGTGATGAAAATCCGCTTTCAATCAATTTCACAAAGTAATACATTTATTAAAATTGACGGGAGTGCTATCACCAAGACCCCATAAGTAATAAAAACACAAAGTTGCTGTTAGTCAATTCATTTTTACAACTCTACAAGTTGATTTAACTCAATATGGAATAGATTAAACTTTGTTTTAAAGTGAGTCTAGGTGAGGGAACGAGCGACTTCACTTCAAATTATCTTTTATTTGCCGACTTCATTGCTTGTCTTCAAGATTTGATGTAATTTTGATTATCATTCAAACAAAACAGACTCTATCTGCATCAATTCACCGCCGAATTAGATTCTCGACGGTTGAAAAATAAGTCGTTTTGTTCTTATCAAGATACAACAATTTTGCCTCATTTTGTGTTCTGGAGGTGTTTGGAAAGACCTACTCAACATGTTCCGTAGATGGAGACAAAAAAGGAGGCCTCGAAAACGGGTAAGTTTCTTTTATTTGAAATAAATCTCTCACATCAAGTCTCTCAAATTGCAGGTTTTTTTCTTCATCGTTTTTAATATGAATCATATCGCTGCCACTCTCAACATCTGTTTTTTGTTTCACGCTATAACTTTCCCTTCTCAAGTCAGTTATTCTTCCTGCATTAGTATTTAAACATACTCTTTTCCCTGCCCCATTCTCACATTTTCAGACGGTTTCTTCCAATTTGTTAACTTATCGGAAAAGACAGCGTGAAAAATAACAAAACATAAGATGTATTTTCAGAGTTTTTTGTTTTTTGTTTTTTGGCTATTTATTTACATCAGTTTATTTTTATGTTTACGTATATTTCTTGACAGCTTGTTATTTTCATTGAAATAATTGACACCAATCCCATGCATGTTTAGAGCCTGTATTAATGGACAAGAAAGAAAATTATCATCTTTTTGGTTATTTGTAAACATATTTACATAGGTGGGTATATCATTTTTTATTACAAATTTTTACATCTTTTAAAGAATTGAAAACACATGGTTTGCATGAATTTATATTTTAAAAAAAGTAAATAAGTGGATGCATCACCAGCACAAATTAATATTTTCTCTCTTTTCAATGTTATTTTCTTGATTATATAAATACAAAAAGACTTCATAATACTTTTACATCTTAAACTGAATAAAACTTCCTAGTTCAACAAAGAAATGTACAGTATGTCATGAATATGAATATACAATTCGTAAGTTTAATGTACCATGATAAAGGAATATGCATTTAAAATTCACTTATATTATGCACACAGAATAGTATTAAGTCCTGAAAAGTAAATGCCACATGTAATATTTCAAAGTCAAACATTTTTATTTGTTTTAACATTATGATTGTTCAATGATTAGAGAGTCCACCGCATAATGGGAGGTCATGGGTATGATTGGTAGATTGAAGTAGAACTTGGTTGCGGAGGTTTAAGATCGTATAGGCATGACTTGTTACTGAGGTTGACTATGATTTTTCAACATTGAACTGATAAAGACATTTAAAATTGCTTAGAACGAGGGGGGGGGGGGAGGGTTGGGTTTATACAGACGTGTATCAATTAGATATGATTTTTTTTTTACGTCTGGGACCAACCTTTTACGTCATTATTCGAAATACGTGACTGGATTTCAAACCAGTGTCCGCTTCATGTCAATTTGTTGACTGATGTAAAGTTGACAATGAGCGATTCCTGATAAATAAATATCACTGGTAGTGTATAATATCATGGGTTCATTCATTGCAACGAAACAGACAAAGCCATTGAAACAGACTAGGCATAGGTTGCACTTATGTACATGCATGAGGGGAGGCTGTACACTGTAAAAAAAAAAAAAAAAAAAAGGATTTTTTTTTTTTTTTTTTTTTTTTTTTTTTTTTTTTTTTAAAACAGCAAACTGATATCAGCATAAGCATATTGAGTCGCCATAAGATTAAATTTTTTTTTTTTTAAACAGTATTGCTGTTAATTTTCTCCATGAATTAGAAGGAAAAATATTAAATCAAAGTGTCTATACTATAGGCCTTCGTATTTAGTTAAAACAGATCAAACTTGTTAGTCCTGATGTATATTTTGTATCTCTCAGATGAACATTTGCAGGAGAAAAATAAACAACATTTTTGTAATTTTACACACAAGTTATGGCACCTCTGCTGACAGCATTTGCTGTGAAAAATGCAGATATATTTTTACAGTGTAGTCTCTCTCGACCCTCCCATCACTTTAAGTACATGTGCAAAAACGCGAATGATTTTCGCATTTTCGCATATTCTCATGTTCGTTGCTTTTGAATCCTTGAATTTAACTTACAAAAAAGAAATGTTAACCCTAAAAGCTTCTAAAGCGATCCTGTTTTGCTTGACACATTATTACATGCTGCAGCACTGACAGCATGTTGGCCCGGGGCGCTACAGTTCAGATTTTTGCAAGCCTCCACAGTTACTCAATCCCTTCATTAAAAACGCATCCCCTTTATACATTTCCAAAAGTCTTCTATGGATTTTGAAGTCTGAATGAAATAAATGAAAAACAAAGAATGTAAACTTGAAATCGTAGGTACTATCCCTATCATGATTGAACTTTGTGTTTTCACTTGGACAAAATACCAAACGGTGTATAATAATCCCAAGAACGTGAATATAATTTCCAATAGTAAAGCAAGTAACAACATATTTTTGCTCATTGTCAGCTTTTTTGAGAACGATTGCGGCCATTTGAAAGGGTAGTCTAACATACTCTTTTTCTGAAATAGGATCATGAGCACAACACATTTAAAATGATACATGACAGCCAACCAGAAATAGGCAGCATGCAGATCAATATGCCTGTAAACTGACATGATCAACGACTCAGGTGGACGAATTAACATACGTTCATGTAGGACAATTTGGAAAAGAACTGTCAATCCAATCGCTTCGCCGAGTATGAGCACAATACATAGAAACCCTCGCTTGAATGGTGAAAGATGTGACCTAAAAAAGTTTTCCTTCTTATCTTTAAATTTTGGGAGATCAGCTTCTATTTCTTTGCAGGTATTAACAACATCCTTTTGAGAAGCGTACAACAAAAAACTCTTTATCAAACTTACAACATTTCTTCCATGATTTAAAATTTCTTCTGGAGAAGAATCAAGCAAAGTCTTGATCTCTTTCTCTGCACTATCAAAAGCTTCGGAATCCGCAGCCTTCAGTATTTTAGATGCTCCCGGTCCTTTATCTCTTAGATGATTGATACTAATATCATGATCAATTTCCTCAATTCTCTGCATTTTCTGATCAGACCCTTCTTTGCTTTGTTGCAGCTTATCATCTCTTTCCTTCTCCAGAGCAATTATTCTTTCAGCTGTATCATGATTGATTCTGCGAGCTTCTTCTAGCTGTTTTTGTGCGATTTCTTGTTTTATTTCATTTACAACTTTGTCGACCGGTATGCGAGCTTCTGCAAGTTTCTTGAGGGCCTTTTTTTATCATCTGTCGCAGTTGTGGCAGCTTCTCTGATCTATTCTCAACTCTTTCAAGGAGTTTCATCAGTTCGCTTCGTATTTCCTTTACATATGCGGGCAGTTCCAAGGTAACGGAGTGACATTCAGAAGCAACATTTCAGCATTCAACCAAATTTATTATCCATACTTTAATCTTTATTTATAAAGAAATGGTTCATGACAATAGCTGACGGTATCCTCTTTTCAAAATGATAACATTTGTTATAGTGATCTGCATAATTAATGAGATATGAATATTCATAATCATGGTTACGGAGTGACGCAAAATGGACATGCATATTTTAGCAAAAAACATTTTGCTTAAACTCTGTGAACTTTAAAGGGCTATCACAATTTTGACTAATTGATTGGATTCTATGTTATACTAGGTATAATATGCCGCCTTGAAGAAGAAAATTGGTTGAATATTTTTTTAATTATGACTTAAAACTTGAACCTATGTCTGGTTACGGAGTGACGGTTAAGGAGTGACCTCTGAATCATCCACACAATGGCAATGTAAAAAGACTATTTCTCCCTTGCTAAATGAAAAGGAACACTTTTGATTGTTTCAATTTAAATTCTGTTTGCTTTATATGATAGCTCTAGGTGAGGGATTCAAAAATTCTGCACAGAACTTTGAAACTCATTAAGTATGCTAATTTATGCGCATTTTTCAAAATTCACATATAATGAATCTGCTTTATTTTTCAACCGATTTTGATGTTGAATTTGTTTCATCTAGTAGAGCTACATTATATGAGGTCTACCAAACTTCTACACAGAATTTTGAAATTTTGATTAAAAAATTGTCTACATTTATAAATGCTAATTTATGCGAAATTATGCAAAATTCTTCAAAAATAACAATAAATGCTTCTTCTCCTTTATTTGTCGATCATTTTCAATTACATTTGTTTTATATTATAGCACTAGGTGGGGGAATACAAAATTTTTTTTTCTTTGTAATCTGGTAAACCCCATTAAGTTCACTAAACTTCTACACAGAATTTTTTTTAATTTTGACTAGAAAATAATCTATCTGCTAATTTATGCTAAATTTTCAAACCCATTGTCTTACTCTTATTCATATGTACATATGTCATACCCTGTTTTGCTTGGAACTGCCCATATATTGTTCTTGAATTAGAACATTCTGAATGAAAATAATCTTCTTTAAACAATTATTTAAACTCATATAAATTGTACAATATACATGTAACCAAATGATTGAGTTCACATCCACTTCCTTCCAAAGTAATCTGTGACAAAGTCCTCAAAGGAGCTCATATCAGACCCCACAAAAATGCCCTAGTTGTGCAACCAATTGCTGACAAAGGGCTCATTTGCATAATTATGATCTCATACCCTCAAAGCATGACACCCCTATGTCTCTCTTGGGCACTTCACTAAAAGAAGTCTAAACCTAAAAATTTCTAGTGTAGAGTGAGCTTTGATCAAATCTTACATGTAGGCCTACATTGTACATGCAATTCAATGGGATGTCACTCCGTAACCATTATGGTTACGGAGTGACACATTTTATAAAGCCATATTTCTTAAACAAAATGCATTCAAATAAAAAAAGTTTATGTAATTGATAGGTATGGGTGTTCCAGATTTGCAAATAAATTTTTGTTGCATTAAACCCAATTATTCTAAAAATATTCAAAAAATATGTGTTTTTATGGTTACGGAGTGACATTTTGAGGTTACTTCATGTTTGTGCTCACTGATGTGGAACATAGACCGTGAAGCAAAATATTATATGTAAACTTTGTTTTTTATATATCCTGCTTTCATAATAAAATATAATCAAAGTATATTTTCATTTTCTAGGTACACTGCTCTTACATGAAATTTAAATAAAAAAGATAAAAATTTGACAATTTTAGTAAAATTGAATATTAATGCCATTTTAAAACCCAAAATGCCCTATAAAGGCCAAACCATCCACAGATATTGAAAATTTGGACTTTTAGCTCTCATATGATACCAAATTTGTCATAGAATGATGAATTTGACATTTTGGGGGTCATGTCCTGTTTTGCTTGGAACTGCCTATGCACGGGCGTCCACCACATCGTGACCTCTATGTGAACATTCGCTTGCACAATCATTGTAACAGACCACCTTGCATGTTTTGCAGAAGAACTCTATCTTTCGGTTGAGGTGCTTGTCGCAGAACCATTCCGGATCACCAATATCTTCACGTCGTGCTTTTGGCAGGCGTTGGTGGAGGCAGGGCTCCACAGGATCACAGAAGGCTGATGCCATAACGATTTGTTATGTCCTCCGCTCTTGTAGCCGATATACAACTTGACATCAATCAAGGGTTTATCCTGGGTTAATTCAAGAAGAAATGCGACCTATAATGCAAACAATAATGTAAATGACCGCATAAGCTTGGATTCTATTACAAGATGAACAAAACAGATCGTATTGTGTGGAAATATTTTAATTTTCAATGATAAATCGCGCCCATAATGTAAACTAAAGTCGGTCTATCCTCCTCAAAAACCCAAGTGACATTTTGAACAATCTAAAGCAAATTTAAAAGTACAATTTGTTTCATCTAGTTTATGGAAATTTCCAGAAGATGTATTCTTTGTCTCTGTTTTAATGGAAGAATTGAATTTATAAAGTAGTTTTGAGTTCGCGGTATAGAGGAATTGATTTGCAGTAACTAATAAGGTACATCATTTACACACACACACACACACACACACACACACACACACACCCTCCCCCCCCCACACACACACACACACACACACTTCCACAAAAAAATTACAACCAAAAGTGCTGAATAATGAACCAAACTGAATTCATTTAATATTTCTGATGCTTGAACAGGGAGGCACAATATGGTCTCCCAAAATGCCCTATTGCAATAATAAAAAAATTCAAAGCAACATTAATCATAGGCTGGAAGAGGTTCATCGTGGTGAAGAATATTGAAGAAAGTTGACCAGTTGTCTCACGATGTGCAAACGTAGAACGGAAAGTAGTGACGTTTCGGTCGCTATAAACTGCTGACCTTTGTCAAACTATGAACTAAGACCGCGCTGCTGACGCCTTAAGTGCCTACGAACAACAAGAGGGAGCGCATTGGGCAGTTCGCGTTTCCGCGGTCATTGCTAACCTTTTCAGGAATCGTTTGAGAGACGTGCGCTGAAGATCTGCCCACCCGGTTGCGCCCTAGGGTTTGGAAGCGCTACGTCGATGATACTTTTCATCATCACCGCCAGATCATCCACCATGATCTACTTGCGCATTATGAACGCACAGCAGCCCTCTATTCCGTTTCACCATGGAGATTGAAAGTGACGAGCGCATCGCCTTTCTGACACATGGTACACCGCGACACCGAAGGTCACTTGACCACCACCGTATATAGGAAACCCACGCACACCGATCAATATTTGGCCTATGATTCGCACCATCCAAATCCGTCAAGCGCGCGGGTTGTGAAGTGTCTCTATGAGAGAGCTCCGCGCATTGTATCCAAGCCCCAATGCACTGCAATGGAGAAGCGACACATCTCCTCAGCTCATGCCAATGGCTATCCCGAGTCGTTTGTGAATCGCGCCTCTAGGGAAAACGCGCAACTTCCGAGGAACCCACCAGATTAATTCCACCGTAGTTCTTCCGTATGTCGACAGCAATGCTCATTTGCTCCGCCGACGCTTAGCGAAGCATGATATTCGCGTCGTGTTCAAATCCGATAGTACTATTCGTAACCAATTAGTCCACCCGAAGGACCCCGTTCTCCCCGACAGACGCGACGGAGTGGTCTACAAGACCGTTCAACTGCGACAAGGTTTACATTGGCGAGACTGGCAGACCCGTCGGGGAACGCAAATGAAGGAACATCACCGGGATGTTCGCCTGAAACGCACTGAGAGCTCGGCCGTTCCGAACATGCTTGGACCGCCCGAGCACCATCCGGCTGGGATAAGACAGAGTGTGTGTTGCACAGGACAAGCATTGGTACACGCGCCGTATTAAAGAAAGCCATTCAGATACCGTTTGCATTCGAATAATATCAATAGGATAGCGGCATCGACATTCCCGACGAATGGTTGCCCATCATTCAACGCCACTCAGCGAACCGGTCCGAACCAGTTAGCAATAGCAAGTAGCGCGCCCCCAGCCCACCAGGCGAAAACACTGCGCCCGATGATTGGCCAGCGCAACGACCAATCACAACGCGAGTACGGATAGCGCGCCCCAGCCGGCACGGCGGGAGCAGCACCGCGGCCGGTGATTGGCCAGCGGAAACGACCAATCAGAATCCGAACAATACGCACGCCCGATCCTCCCGGGCACTTCTCGCGGCTACTTAAGGCGTCAGCAGCGCGGTCTTAGTTCAAAGTATTGACAAAGGTCAGCAGTTTATAGCGACCGAAACGTCACTACTTTCCGTTCTACGTTTGCACATCGTGAGACAACTGGTCAACTTTCTTCAATAACATTAATCATGTTAATACGAAATGAAATGAATGTGCATATTAGCTCCAGTATGTTATTTTGATATATGAGCACTACATAACACACCAATCATCAGTATGTATTCAAACTCAAAAGGAGTCAATGTCCTGGCTACCAAAAATGACTGGATATTTAAAAATGATTTTTTTTTTTTTTTTTTTTTTTTTTTTTTTTTTTTTTTTTAATAATAATTATATATTTTCACCAAACTCCTATCGATAAACAAAATGAGATGTCTTATAGCGTTGTGATATACGAGATGTACACGACTGCGCTATGAAATGAAATTTCAACAAGATGGATGCTATGTACGGTTATCACCATGACAACTAACAACCCCAAAACATCCCTGCATCTCCACTAGTATTCACTGTGCGGGGTATGATTGTATATTAATTATGTTAATTACTGTTCATTTTTTAACTAGAGAGGGTGGGCTTTCTCCAAATCAATCTACACTTTTCTCTTTCAATCTCCTACACGCACATCCCGCATGCACCATATCTTTCTCCTACCCACGCACCTACACACATACACACACACACACACACCCACACACACACACAAAAACACACACACACACACACACACACACACAAAAACACACACACACACACACAAAAACACACACACACACACACACACACACACAAAACACACACACACACACCCACACATACTCTCTCTCCCTCCCTCTTTAAATACACAACGTCTCTGCATATAGCAACTTCTTGTCTCGTTCCTTTTCCTCTTTATTAAGTTTTAAGTATTTTCACTCCTCCTGTTCTTGTACATTTTCCTCGATCTCTTTTTCTTTCCATCTGCCTTACGACATTATTTTACTTCCCTCATTTGATCCATTCACAATGTAACCACAATAACTGTTAAATCTAACACATTCAGCGCCTGTCATGTGCAAAGTGATGATTTCCTTGTGTCATTTTTTTTTTTAAATCTTAAAAACAAACTAGAAAATTCTCATCTTGATTATACCATGTTGGAATTATTTTATTTCACTATTTAACATCTTTCATAAAATTAACCAGACAACATTACAAATTTCCTTGGATACTATAAAGCTGTGATTTTTTCTTAGTATAAATTGTTTCTTCTTCGTAAACAATGATGCTGTTGTCACACTTTTTCACCTTGATCGTCTACTTTGTAAACACATATGGGTTGCTTAAAAATGCTCAGGCGCGGATCCAGGGGAGAGGGGGGGGGGGGGGGGCGTAGGAGAAAGCGTCCATTTCCGGATTAAGGACCCTCTTTTTATTTTTATTTTTATTTTTATTTTTGGTTTCTTCAGGGCCGATTGAGCGACCACACCTTACCCCTAGGTTATATATGGTGAACTTCTTGGGGGAAAAAATGTTAAAAAATTAACACCGCCACGCGCATATAGCTCCGCCAGCGTGGTGTGAAAAAATGTTTTGTATCTTTTCGCTCGCCCGGCGTGACGTCTAAAAATTTTGACGTTCCCTTTTCATGTTTTGCACCCCCTAAAAGTCCCTCCGTGGATCCGCGCCTGATACTAGTCGTGTTTTTACCAGGCTCATTGCAGCATGACCCACAGACCTAGAATTAAACAGTTGCGCTGCTTGCCCACACAAATCATTTATTATGTACACCGATGAATATCAAATATGTTATGACGTCAAAACCTATTGTTACTTTTCACCAGGGAAAAAGAATAATATCTAAGCGTAGGTTGGTTGGATACCATCACCATTATAAATGAAAAGAAACATAATTCAGCAGGAGTGGTTTCATTCTGTAAAAAAAAATTGTTTTCACGATGGCCATTCTCACCTTTTTTGGTTGTTTTGTTAAATTTACATATTGAAATGGAGTATGATACAATGAATGATTTATTTTGAATGAATTTTACCATTATTGATATCCTCCAGGAAAGGAAAAGGTCGTTTTTAGAGTACTTGTTTGAATATTAAATAAAAACAATTTTTGTTTAAAATCGAAAATGTTTTTTGACCATGTAGGCCTATAAATGAGTTTTTCCTATAACATTGAACGATTTACGAGCAAAAAAAAATTCGCAAATATGGTACCAAAGATGCAGAAGAAGTTGCTCTTTCAAAAGATGTATAGTAGTTTGGGCTTCATATATATATATATTTTTTTTTAATGATAATTTCTAGGTGTCTTTGTTGTTTTTTTTAAGTCACTAGGTAGTTCTACTACTAGTCATGTTCTTTTTTCGGTCTCATTGTAGCGTGAACCACAGACCCAGACTTATTATTTACACCGATGAATATCAAATATGTTATGAAAAACTTATTGTTCATTTTGCCAGGGGAACAGAAAAAACATCTCAGCATAGGCCCCAACAGAAGTAAGATCCATACATTACTAGTATTTGGATACCATCACATTCTAATGAAAAGAGACAAAATTCAGCAAAGAGTGATTTCATTTTATATCATTCCTTCCTTTTTTGGTTTATTGCATTTACATCTTGCAATGGAATAAGATATAATATAGGTTTAATTATATATTGATTTTACCATTAGTACAATCCCCAAGCAAAAAGTCCATTTAAATCATAATGTTTGAATATTATACAAAAGCGAAAACTTGAAAATGTTTTCTGGCCATGTAAAGTATGTGATATTTTCTACACAACAAATGATTCATGAGCATGGAAGAAAATCATTATTAATACATTCAAACATAGTTACTTACATATACTTTTTGTGGGTATAATAATCTTTACAATAATGAGTTTGCAATAGCAAATATCTGTACAATATGATTGGTTTGTTTACATCATTTAATCCGCCAAAGTCAGATCTACTCATCGTAATCAACGGTCTTCATTACGTCATAGTTACGTCTATGATTACGTCAACCCCTCGTTTGAAAGCAGACCTGATCTGACCCTCCGTATTCAGGTCCCATACCCCCTTATCAAAAAACCTCGTTTGAAACTATTTCCAAGCACTATCCGACCTGCATGGCCAGATAATCCCTGTTATCAAACTTTACAACTCCACAGGCCAGCTTGAGCGTTGAGCCAGGGGTAAATGATAAACAACAGCTGGGATGTAACGTAATAGTAGCTCTGCCTATGAGTAGGCCCTTCAAAATAAAATGATTGTATTTGATAGTTTCAATTTTTCACAGGCATATTATATTTAGAAATCAAATGTTAATTCGTTTTCAATTTCAAACGAAGAAAATCGACCTCGGAATAAGGAAAGTACAAGAATAAAAAACTAATAAAAATGAATCGATACAGACATCTTGATCGTTTAATGTAAACAATATTGGCCCCCAGCTGTGACCTTGGGTGACCACTGTTTGGACCGAGGTCAAGGAACAGATGTTTTTTTAGATCTGGTTGAGGTGTTTGTCACACCAGGTCTCCTGTCACGTCCCTGGTCACACTTGGAAAAGAGAACTAATAGAGTTGCAAGTAGGGGTATACTGTCCTCAAACGGACTGCGTTCGTCATTTTATTTACATGTACATTTCAAACTCTAAATCTTTTTCAAACATATATCGTCAACTAAATACAATCTTCCTGGCAATGAACTTATATATTTCGTAATTATTCCATCAACTTATATATAATTGTCCCTAATTGTAAAAACACTATTGCTCGTATCAATTTCCTTAGTATAATTGTCATTACATATTTATTTATTTATTTATTTTTTTTTTTTTCATATTATTCTGGTATTTTTGCCCGTTTGTACAAGTTGTTTTTACCCCAGTGAAGGCAGTATGTGGAAAATTAACTTGCAACATGAAGACGTGAACCGTTATGGAAACAGGACACAATGTTTAATTTTTCAAACAAATGCTGGTTACAGTGCAGTGTAATATAGCTGCCTTCGATCATCAGGCCAAAAAAAAAAAAATGTTGGTTGTCCTCGACCGACCGACCCTCTGAAAACGGCCCGACCCGACCAACCTCTTTTTTTTTTTTTTTTTTTTTTTCACCCAAATGCCGAAACATACACAGCTCATATTTATTTGTATATAATTTTTCATAAAAAAGTATTATAACATGTGGTATTTTTCCATGCATTCCCATTTACATACTCCAATAAAAGCGTAAAAGTGATCTCAAAATGGAAGTCATTCGTTTCTTGTTTTTCAATGAGAATGAGAAAAAAAAAAAAAAAAAAAAAAAAAAAAAACCGACCACGCGACCCGATTTTGAAAAAAAGGCATTCATTGGACAACCAAACAATTTTTATTTGCCTCATTGTATTGCCTCCTTATTTGTAACATCGTAACAATGGAATAAAAATCTTTTGAATTTGTAAACAATCATATTTCATCTGAACTATAATGCTATACTAGTATTTCAAATATTATAACAGACTGTCGATCCTATTCATTAAATTTCTTTGGAAAGGCATTAACCTTTAATGATCAGACCAAAATAATACACTGCCCTTCTAGATTGGTGACGAGATAGATTGCGCGTTAAACACAATTTCATTTCTTAAAATCTTTTATATATTTTGTTGATAGTTTCTGTGGCCTGGTGTTGTTTAAACACTCCTCTAGTTAATCAGATCTGCAAAATAATACTCACAATCCTTGAATATGTTTGACTGTTGCATGATACATAAGAAATAACACGACTGCAAGATTGAGATGACAGAAACGCAATTTTCACTTGCTGTTGCAATTTGGAAGATGTAAAAAGGGGAACTCACCAAAATTACGAAGAGAATTGTAACCACCTCAAATACTACAGCCGCTAAGACAAATCTTTTTAAATGTCTCAGAGTCCATTTGACTGATCGTTTAAATATGAATGGGTAGTCTAACATACTCGTCATATGATATATATACATTAACAGAAAACATTTGACCGAATAACACCATGCGATGTAAAACAAACTACTGACCATGGCGATCTTCGATTCAGATGAAAGAAAAGAAATGTACTCATCACGAAGACCTTCTCTAGCGCAGTTCGCGCAGTAGAGTATGACGAAAAAAAACACCACAAATTTCAACAGTGGTGTAGGTCTGAGGCCATTATGAAAATTGTTCTTCGATTCTTCAAACTTTGGGACATTATCTTCAACTTCTCTGCAGCACCTGATCACATTCTCCTCGCTCAGAAATGTCGAAGAAGCTTTTACCAAGCTACTAAGTTCTGGTCCATTGTCTACAAGATCTTTTGGAGTTGACTCGAGTAACTTGTTGATCTGTTTCTTCAAATAGTCACAGGCTTGCTTGTTGGTCAGTAAGTCGCTTTCCATTATCCCTATCGTATGCTTCCTAGGTTCTTCACCTTTCAGAACACGGGTTGTCATATCATGGTTAATTTCAGCAATCCTCTGCATATCAAGGCGAGAACGTTTCTTTACACTTTCAATTTGCGCATCCCTTTTCTTCTGGAGATTCGTCATCACCCGATCTGTATTAATGTTAATTATTTGAATCTCTTCTAGCTCTTTGCGGGTGATTTCTTCTTCGATTTCTGTGACAATTTTACACACAAATCTTCGGGCTTCTTCAATTTTTCCGATGGCATTGCCTATCTCCATTTGCAGACGGGGCAGCTTATCTGCCCTATTACTTACTTCTTGAAGCTGTTCCATCAGTTCGCGTCGTATTCCCTCTGCGAGCTCAATGACATCCACCACATCGTGACCCTTGTGGATACCAACCGCACAATCTCTGCAGGACCCACACTTGCACGTTTTGCAGAAGACCTCTATCTTTTGGTTGAAGTGCTTGTCGCAGACCCATTCCTCATGACCGATGTCTTCACGTCTTGCTTCTGGCAGATCTTGGAAGCAATCCTGACAAAGATTCTTGTTGTCTCGGACGGTGCATCTTATCGTATCTCCAGCGAGGTTTCCGCAATTTTCACACGTAGACGGTGACGAGAGATCACGAAGTGCTGAAGCCATATCGATCGGTGCGATCTGAAGTAAATGAATGGGTTACAAGAATTATAGAAATAGTATAACGGTGACTTGTTTATACCAACCCCAACGCCTAAAAACAAACAAACAAAAAAGTTCCGCGACGCGATT
>CALNVZ010000218.1:11010606-11039827 GCA_940671915.1 Paracentrotus lividus
CCACTCAGTTTACACACAGACTATGCCCGTTCGGCAAAATTTGCAAGGACGTAGTAGGAACGAGCTCAGTGTGACGGGGGTATTAGCATGTTAGGATTCGTATTGTGTATTACCAGTTGCCCAATGTGAGCAATAACAACGCACTTTGTGATTTTTCAATTTTACTTTGTATGCAGTAGTTTTGTGCAGTCAAGCATGCATATTGCAAATATGGAATCAATAAAAAGAGCAATAAATAAGCTTTTTAATGACATACAAATAAAAATCTATTAAGATTTATCAGAGCTCAGCTGTATTCTGTACATTGAAGCTTTACATCATCATGCAAATAATAATAATAATAATAATAATAGTTACATTTATATAGCGCTTAATACAAATATCCACCTTGTGTTTCTATACGATATGAATGATACAGTATAATAATAAATAGTTATAATTAAACAAAAACTCTCCAATGATATGGATATGAACGTCAAATTTAGCCCAATTAACTGAAGCAACATAGGTCTAGTCTCTAGATAGCAAAAACACACAATTAGACTAGAATTATTTCAACATGCCAAAATAATCTATTGCAATATTTTACTGAATTGTAAAATTCAGTAGACTCCGGTCTGAATGAAAATAATGAATAGATATCTTACCTTGTAGACCTCAATAAAATCTCACATTTGGTCAACTAGATAGCAGCAGCTGCACTGGACGTTGCGTTTTACTGAACCTAACCTGCAAATGTAAACAACAAACCGCATTAAGACACGTCATCGTATAATAACACCCCCCTTGACACAGGCGGGGAATCCCAACATCCCTGTCCCAATCTAAACATGGGAGGACGCCCTCTGAAAAGGGTTTAAAAAGGGATCGTAATTCACTACTCAAGTTGTTCCTTCTGCTTCTCTCCTATCCTCCCTTGCTCCCACCCTAAATAAAAGGAAGAGTAAAGAAGCACCCTCATCTTGCTCATTGGAAAGAAAGAGGAAAAATAAGGAGAGAGAGAGAGAGAGAGAGAGAGACCCACATCATTTTTAACAGTAGATCTATTACGTACTTCACCGGTGAGACACATAAAATAGAAACAGTATGTATAGATATTGAACATAATTATAATACAACTTACCGTAACGCCCTTTTCGCTCTCTGCATACGACGATACGTAAACATACCAAGTTTGATCAGATCTAATGACCAGATAGCTCTCCCATTATTGAAATAACGTCCCTTCTAAACTTTGGTCCAAGATGGTTCCTGCATTAATTGACATAAAGATAGAAATTGAAAAAATGTAAAATCATCGGGCGTGCCTTATTATTTCTTTAAAGAACACTAAAAGATATTCAACTAATTTTTTTATTCTAATAAGATCTAAATCCCACCCTCCCCCTAAACTCAGGGGGGGGGGGTCAACCATACACGTATGCTCGTTCCGAATCCCCTATCACAAGCTTTTGGAGGGAAACCGTATAAAAAAAACTCCCCCCCCCCCTATTTCAGGCTTTTGGAGGGGGAGCCAGCAAAATTATCCCTTTTCACAGATTTTTTGACCAAATTCGGGACACTATTTCAGAATTTGTCCTCAAAGAATTGAAAACTACCCCTAATTAAAAACATGTCGCGGGAAAAATGATAATAGACCCCTATTTCAATGATTTCTCTGGATTTTCCCCCTACCTGAGCCCCTAAAATATATACCCCCTTTCCCGGAAAATCGGGAACGAGGCTATATTGATCAATGGGGGATGCAGGGGACGGCCCCCTATAATTTCCGCCATTTGATCCCCTAAGCGGGGGGGGGTCTTACTCTCTTTTTTTGTTTATAATGTAACTTGAGCAATAGCAAATTATCAACCCAGTGATTGAGATAAAAGAACAGTTTGTACAGTTTCTGTCGCTCATCGAATCCGTGAGCTTTCGGTATGGTTCTGTGGTATGACGCCAGGAAGCCCGGATGCGTGTCGACGAAAAGTCCGCTGATTGCGAGTTCCATTTCGTGGTGGCCGTAGAAAGAGGCCGGATCAAAAATCACTGAAGAAACAAAACAAGACCGATAAAAAAAATTAACATTCACTGACAAGACAACGTTACAATAAAGTTATATTAAAGGTTTTATTTAACATTTTACCAGTGTTGAAAAAAAAAACAATGAAAAAACAAACAAACAAGCCTACCAGCTTCGGCAAGGTGTCAACCTGCAAATTTGCCGTACTTGATCCAAGTGAGGTAAATGGGTACCGGTAGGAAGAAATTCCTCGAATGCTATATAGCGCCCTTTTAGGGCAGCTATACAGTGCGTCCCAGAAAAAAGTATACCCAACTTTGAGAGCCTCATATAAAAATATTATAGCTTGTGTGACCTTTGAATATATATCATGATAAAGAGCAGCTCATATTCTTTTCAATGATACCAAAGTTATACCTGTGTTGTGACGGATGACTAAGCAGTTGGGCTTTAAAAAAAAGCGTAAAAAGTGCCCTGTCCCAAGTTTGAGCAAATCAGCCCTTGCATTTAAATAGATCAAGTAATCCTGGACTCAGGAAGGCTGACCTCAAACAAACAATGAATGATCAGATGGCCAGGGCTGCTTCTCAGACAACTTGACAGATCACTTCTGACCAATGTTTTAAACACTCGAAGTGTTCAGTCATCCATGGAACAATATTGCGTATGATTTTGGTATCATTAGATAGAAAATATGCATGATATGAGTTACTCTTTGCTCATGAAATTAATAAATCAAAACATAAGTTATACAATGTTAATATGACCATCTTCAAAGTTGGGATATACTTTTATCTGTGGACCGCACTGTATTATGGCTTATAGCGGTAATAATATTAGCTGCGCCTCTGAATAGTTACTAGATTAGACGCGCATTATAAATGCTTATTATTTATTATTACTTACCAGTCCGTCTTGTATCATTGTCTTACATACCTGGTCCAGGAAGCGTGTTGGGCCATGTTGCCCCGTGTAAGATCCCCGTGGAGTAGGGCGGTACCAACGCGGTCCAAACCGGCTAACAAACCGCGTACTCCCGAACGAGAGCGGCCACAACCGCATCAGTTCCCTGTTCCGTAATCTCGCCTCAATCAGAGGTCATTGTTGGTTTTAGACGTTGTCGAGATGTAAAACGTCTGTAAGAGAAAAACAATAACTCCCATTTGCAAATGGAATTAAATATGCTTACATGACAATTGATTAGGGCCTACACACTACACTCTAAAAACTGAAGTGCTGTTTTTAGGCTCTTCAAGGGCTAAATCAACACTTTCTTAAGTCTTGCTAGAGACTGCCCTCAAAGTGCTGTTTTAGGCACTTTCACTTGAGCCGAACTTTCAGCAAAAATGTGCGCAAAAAACGCCGCTTGACATCGTTGGGATTCGAACCTGGGTTCCCCCTGCATGAGAAGCCGCTGATGAGCACGTTAGACCAATTCACATCTCACGTTTGCTAGCAGATCATATTGTTGCATGATGAACTTTCTTCAAATTTGCCATAACCATCTACTATGCTGTCATAATTAAAGCCATTTAGCGAGATCTCCGTTTGTCTATTGGTAACGTCAGCGGTACTCTTTCATGTCTAGGTGAACCCGGTTTGACTCCCATACCGACCATGAACCATTTTTTGTACAATTGATAATTAACACTTGGGTAATTGCTAAACAGCACTTCAAGTGCAGTCACTATACGGAGCACCCATAAATAGCACTTCAGTTTTTAGAGTGTATATTCGTCTACGACTCCAAGCATTTATTGGCCTACTGATTTTGTTCCAAGGGCCGTCAGAAACCTGTGTAATTGAATATAAATACAAAGTATTTCATACCGGATCGGTGTTTGGAAGTTTTCTAATAACTATAAAAAAAATGAATAGGGATCAGAATGAATTAATTCCGGGTCCAATTTCTGCTATGCAATGTATGGAATGAGTTTCATTGTGACCCATATTTCTAAAGAGTGTAATATTAACTCTTTAACTGCCAGGTAAAATACTGTACTGTGTGCCTCTGGGGCCTTTTGGTGCAATCATCGGACCAGGTATTATCAAGGGGTAAGTACCCGCAGCAGGTGGTGGTAGAGAACCCGAAGTGCTGGATGTTGGTCCCATCTCCAGCACGTACATCATCATCATCTTCATCTTCTCTCGTGCAAACAGACCCTATCCTGCTGACATCCTTCGCCTCCCTTTTACCGTGATGGTCGTTGTGGAGATGCATCCTGTTCAAGACCGAATTGAATTTAAAGGGATTAAGTAGCTTTCAAAAACAAGAGCAATTATACCAAGATTAATAGAATTATATTGCTCCAACAGTAAAAACCAACTACTGAAAGTTTCAGATCAAATGGAAGTCATTTACTACCTTAAAACAGTGTAACAAACAATGCCCAGCATAGAGCCGAACACCAGTACCCTCATGCTGAGAGCTAACCAGGCCGCTAGAGAAGGGGGAATTTACAACAGGAAATGGGTGTGTGGAAAAGCACGTGGTTTTATAAACCATCCGGTGTTGGTTTATAAATTTTGAGTATGAAATCATTGATATCTCGAAGGTAAAGCAAGCAATTAGCTTGCAATTTTGCAGAGATACCAGACTGACCTAAGTGTTTATAATTATGTTGGCAAAATAAGCTAAATCGAATAAATGTGATTTGAATATCATTCAATGTTACTGCATCCCTTTAAGTTTAATATCGGAGAGTTAATGATTTTTTAATGGGAAATGGCAATTATTCCTTCTTCATAATGTATAGGTATTAATAACTCTTTGTGTCGGCACATAATGCTGTTCAAGAATATAGCTAGTAGGTTTTCAGGCACGTAACTAGGATTTTTACGGGAGGGTTCGAAATCTGCAAAAGTGGACCAAAAGGTACATTAATTTTTTTTTACGTTACGCCGGGCGAGTAAAAAATTTTCACGGTGTTCAAAAAATTTCTGCCTTCAGCCCACAAGAAGAGTACCATATATCAGCTATAGGGGTAGGCTAAGGTCGTTAGATCGGGGGGGGGGGGGGGGGTAGCTATCAAAAAATTTCTTGCCTTCAGCCCACAAGAAGAGTACCATATATCAGCTATAGGGGTACACTGTAAAAAAAAAAATTGCTGTAGCTTTTTACAGTAAATTACTGGCAACTCTGCTGCACAGTAAATAACAGCATATTTGACGGTAGTTTACTGTATCTTGTGGGAATTTACAGTAATTTACTGCTGAAAGTAGCTTACTTGAAGAGAAAAATTTCAGTAAATTACTGTGGAGCAGAGTAGCCAGTAATGTACTGTAAAACACTACAGTAATTTTTTAAAGTGTAGGCTAAGGTCGTTGGATCGGGGGGGGGGGGTGTAGGTTGTACAAAAAATTTCTTGCCTTCAGCCCACAAGAAGAGTACCATATATCAGTATAGGGTAGGCTAAGTTCGTTGGATGGGGGGGGGGGGAAGGGGTAGGTGTTCAAAAAATTTCTGCCTTCAGCTCACAAGAAGAGTACTATATATATCAGCTATAGGGGTAGGCTAAGGTCGTTGGATTGACCCCAAAGAAATTGAGGGGGTTTCCTCCGGAACCCCCCTAGTTACGGACCTGGTTTTAATCATACAAAATTATCATTCTATGATCAGCCCACCCCCTCCAAAAAAGGCATCTCCTATAAATCACTCATTCTTCGATCTCACATGCATCATACGCATACATGGTATAGATCTCTCTCTCTGAAATACAGGGGAATTTTAAGGCACCCCTTTCGTATCATTTAATAATAATAGGGCTAAATGTGCTAATTTTGTGTTGGAATGCATGCTTTTGTTGTATTTATTTTTTACGGTCAATGCATATTTTGCCATTCTTTGTCATCATTGCAGACCCAATAAAGTTTTAATGTAGAAAAATCTCAAATCTCAAATCTCTACATACAGCTATTGCAGAGGTGAACATTGGCATTACATACGAATTAACACCTTGCCCAAGGCTAATCTGATTTGGCAACGGAAACCTCATCGTCATACCTCGCCACTTGCTCGCCCAGGACAGTCGCTTGTTCGGCGTCCAGATCATGAAGTTCCAAGTGTTCCAGAAGGAAGATAGATCCTGGTCCAGCCTGCTGGTCCTGAATCGCGAATGGTCTAGGACATCTTGCTGTCCCAGTTGATAGTATAGCCTTCAGACCGGCCTGTTCACCTTCGAACATTTTCCTAGCCTGAAGTAAGATAGATAGATGTATATAAAAAAAGACAGAGAATTATAAAGATAGATTGAATGAAAGAGAGAGAGAGAGAGAGAGAGAGAGAGAGAGAGGAAGGGAGGAGGAAATACAGAATAAAAGATGATACCAGATTATGAAACTACCGCGTGGGTGAATATATCGATTTTTGAGACAGAGTTTCAACTTTTTATGCACCAAACGAACACAACTTTTTACCCATCAGCCTGCATGGCCTAGGCTACAATTAAATTTGCATAAGACGGGTTTAAAACCAGTCAGGCAAAGATGGGGGGATGGTGTCCTATAAGTATACAGGCGAAGAAGCCAAGCAATCAAGGGGCTCATATTATTGGCCTACTGCTAACGTCAATTTCAAACTCTACTTTTCTTGTCAAAATATCTTTCAACCACCATTTTAAACGAATTTAATAAATATCACCATGTCAACACGCAAGTACCAGTATAAGTCACTGTAACAGCTATCTCCTTAACAAAAAACACATAGGCGCACTTTTAAGGAGCATGCACCTTTAAATGTGCGATTTTTAAAGGTGCATGCTCCTTAAAAGTGCATTTTTTTTTGTGATTTTGTTTGTCTGTAAAAGGTGCAAAAAGCTGTGCCCCCTTCAGTGAGAGTGTATTTGCCGCAGATACTTACTCCGCTTTTGGAGTTCAGTTTCACAAAATATTTCCCCGTTTCTGTTTTTATTCCAACACTTTGGTTCATGAATCCTCCTCCCCGTGTTGGTAATATTTCCAGGGTAGGTACACCGAGCAAATCCTGTAAAGTTGACTTCATCATGATTTTTTTTTTCAAACAAAATCCTTCGTTTTGGTGGTCCGATTGGCTTGAAGAGTCCTTGAAAATCGATTTCGATTGATTCAAACCGTATCTTCAGTTGTTCATTTAAAAAAACAAAGATGCTTTCATATTAAATGCAATTTAAAGAGAGCACAAGGGATAGAGCTGGAATGTGTTTTAAAATATTGAGCCTATGAACATGATAAACTCTGTAAAACACTTTTGAAATATTTCACCTATTTTCGCCTTTTTGACAATATTTGCTATTCCGAAGGGTAAGCAACTAAAATGCAAGCTTCTCATTCCGACTCGACTCTCCATGAAACCTTTGTCAACAACGAACACCATCGAGTATTCAAAATAATGTAGGCCCACTTGTAAATGATATCATATAAAATCCCACGCAATGAAATAATGTATGCAGACAATTGCATTTGTATACATGTATAGCCATGGGCTTTGTGCATAAACCAGTGTTGTACACAGTGTATGCAATGGTCACACCCACTTATTGCCCCCAAAACAAAATGAGAACGATGCAATAATAAGGTTCATTTAATTTCATGCCTGAGAAGTTATGAAACACGTAAACACATGTGAAAAAAAGTAGAGAAAAGAAAATCAATCGACCAATCCATCAAAGATCCAGAATAAGGAAAGAAATTGGCCGGAGAGGGGGGGGGGGGGGGTGGGAATCAAAATGAAATATGTACAGTAAATTATAAAATAATATTTTAGAAAGGAAAATGGGGAAAAAATAGGTACTGACTTTATATATTATATTTGTTTAATTAAAAAAAATTATGGAAAATGAAAAGAGAGAGCGTAATAATTATTTCATTCGTTTGGGTACTTTTGAACACCTATGCAGCGCACGGTCGACAGAGGGAGACAATTCAACAAATTTAATGGATATGTCATTATACAACTGCATTGCCAGATGAAAACGAAGTAACTTTTGTTCCTGACAGTTTGGTTATTCAAGATCTAATTTTAAGTGTCAATATCAGACAAGTAAAGCCTCTATGACAAATGACATATACGAGCAATTAAGGACCATTTCGTAAGAACTTCATAAGAAATTCAGAAGAAGGACATACAAAACTGCCGTTCACAGACTGTAAGTTCGAAGATTGGTCGGTGGTTTTGTCCAAGCTTCTATTCAAGTTCGTAAGAAGATCGTACGTCGTAAAATAGCCGTAAGAAAGTAAGCTCCATCTACGAATCTGTACAAACTAAAAAAATCCAGAGATTCGTACGAATGTATCGTTCCTACGAACTTTTTGTTACCATAGCGTTAATTAGGTCGTATTATTTCGAAGCCACCCACTCCTCTCTCTCATAACATGAAATAATGGATGTTATGTTGTGTATATCACTAATGAGGCGGTCACAACTCGTCGTAGGCTACGGGGCACGTGCCATCAACGTAGCCTGCGTTGCATGTACAATGTACGCACAGGTCCTGGGTCAACTTCTGCGACTCCTGCGTTTCTGTAGTAAGGGTATTGTAAAAACGTCCTGCACGTCGTACAGGCATTGTACCTGCAAGGTACCTCCACTTCTACGAAATCCATCGTATGGAGTTCCACGTCGAAGGTACGGCGAGTTGTGACCGCCGCATTAAGCCTCATTACACGAAAGAATAAATAATTAAAGATGTCATGTTCCGCCCACTCCAAGTAATGTCTTTTGGCAACACATAAATCTAAATGACAAATTTGCCACTCTCGACCCAAGTGGTATATCATTAACATTATAGAAATACCAAGATGGATATATTGAATTTATAGTTGTTCATTATAATTATTATTATCATCACTATTGCAATTTCATTTCATGTCAAGGCATCATACGGCTCATGTCACAAGTTAATATGAGTAATAGCTATGTAATTACTGCGTTAAGCGGATTTCCTCATTATTTGTTATGAAATAATGACATAACCATAATTATAACTCAATTGCTACGTCAATTTGAGTATTAAACCACCCAGCGAAGGTAACAACAACGATTCACCTCGATATGTATTCTCGGTCACTGATTTGCAAACAAAAAATGAAATGACACAGGTAAATAAAAACAAGGTTGCAAGCTTTTCAAGCTCTATTGTTTTAATCACAGACCGCATGCCAGTACCCAGTGTATTTAATTAAATTGTTCTATATATAATTTTTCAAACAATTTTGTGGCTTGATGATTTATATCCTCAGTCAGGAAATAATCATGAAGGGAAAAATATAGAAACAAATAAAAATAAATTGTATATACATTCTACATTCAAAGACCAGTTCAGTGGCGGATCCAGGATTTGAAAAAAAGAGGGGGCGCCAGGCCTGATAAGGGTGTAAATCGACGAAATCTTCCGCTTTTAACTATACAGTCAATGGGTGGTTTTCTGATTATAGAGGGGGTGCGCGTCCCCTGTGCCCCCGCCTGGATCCACCACTGCAGTTTTCCATGACCGACACTCTTTAAAAATATTTACGTATTATAGAGTGGAATTCATGTCGTGAAATCAGTGGCTGATTTGGGCAGGGGCTCAAAGGGACGCGCCACCCCTCCACAAGTTCTGCAAACACATCAACTCTACACTTCAAAATCGACAAATCTTGACAGTACCCCCACCTACAATGTTAGTGCGCCCCATATTTTTTAAATCCTGGATCCGCTTCTGATTAAAAATGTGATAACATCCCCCCCCCCCCCGTTCTACGCCACAATCCTGTCTTGACTTGGAAAGAGTGCTTTGCCATTGGGGTGCGTGAATTCATTTTCGTACTAACTACAGATTACAATTGATCTTTATTTCGTGGTTTTTGTTCGTCATGTTCCTGTCAAAGGGAACCAGAAATATCAGAGAAACAAGTGTGCATAATCTCTGCAGAAAACCATAATATAATATTTTTGTCGAGTCTCTAATTGCTCAATGTTGTTGTTATTTTATACGGATGTTGGTATAATCAAGGACTCAGCTTTTTGTTCTATCAATGGTACAGGTATTATGACAGATGAGACATATTTGCACTCTTCAGTGAGGTTTGAAGATGCGTCAATCACGGATTTAAGTAGAGCCACTCTACAGTGGCGGAGCCAGGGTTAAAATAAAGGGGGGGGGGTGCCTCAGAAAAATTTCGGATTTTAACGTGTGCAGTGAATGATTGGTTTTCAAATTATAGGGGAGCGTCCCCTGCGCCACCACCGCACCGCTGACACTATGTCGCCGGATCCAGGGTTTGAAAATGGGTGGGGGGGGGGGGGGTGCCAGACCCGATGGGGGGGGTCCCCTACGCCCCCGCCTGACACCATGTCGTGGGTTTATGACCTTGATCTTGGTGTTATTAATATGGAATCGCATATCGTATTCTACCAGTAAACATCATAACGAACCGGACTCTGATTAATAATACCGAGGGATCCACATATTCGCTGTGTTTTCATGGTTTTCGTTCAGTGGAACATAACGTCAAAAAGGATAACGCTGTGTTTCATTTTTATGTCATGTTATTTGTCAAAGTCGAGTGCATTTTGATTATTACGGAATTGAGAGCCCAGTGCTTCCTCAAATAACTTTTAATATGGTAAGTGATTATCTTTCCATCATTTGCCTATTTCGAATTATAGATTTCTATATCGTCCAGTAAGTGTCTAAAAGGGCTTTATCGGCAAGCAGTTTATAGACAACTAAGTGAAAAGACACTTAGAACATAATCCGATCATCTTTAGATTTTGGCCTAGATGGTCATATTGCGTATCTGATTACATACTTTGTTTACACTGACATCAGTCATGTCAGTGAAAATACAGAGGTCTGGAAAAGAATTGCAGAACTATACACGGAAATGCACTACCATGATTTTACAACTCGTAAACAGAAATAGTAATATGCCCTCACCCTACTTTCAAAAACGCTTCTGGGGTGTTACAGCAAGTCGTTCGTAACGTGAACGACTGGAACATGTTCTTGGGATACTTCACTTATCACATTATCATTTGGCATAAGAACTGACGTCTTTTGAAAGTCGTGCGTAACTTTATGGACAACTTGGTGAAACATTCTCCATGTCCCGCAGTGTAACATGGTACAAACAGGGACGTGAGAGGAGACACGTCCCTGGTGCAAAGAATAGTGAATCACAACATTAAACACTGGCAAGCGTCATTAAATTGACATTGTGCCATTTTCAAGAGAGAGAGAGAGAGAGAGAGAAAAGGAGGGGAGGAAAAAAAGAAGAATAAGAGATTTACTCAGGTTGACTCGAATTGAATTGAACTCTGCTTTTGTGAATTCAGCCGTCTGATTTATGTGTCGTGTTCTACTTACTGTTATTATAAGCCAAATGGTACAAATGCTCATTTGATTACATGAAATATTTGTAGTGTGCAGTTGTATACGTCGTATTCAATCCCCATCGTATTTAAATCATGCATTGAATCTCAATAAAGTATATCTATCACAGTTATTTTACTGATTTACTTCCACATATGGGCTTGAAATGTTCCCTCATCAAGTTCATTCAGGCCAAAGGCTGATCTGAGGGGTCCATTACACATGTTGCTGATCGAGGGAGGAGGAGGAGGGGGGGGGGCTCCCTTGTGGTGAAAATTTCATATAATAATAATAATAATCGTAGTAATAGCTTCTTATAATTATAGCATCTAATATGAAACAATTTCATCTATATTCTACTTATTATGTAGGCATTATGAGAGAACATTTATCAAAGACAAATTAAAGCAGGTACATTGGAACCTGCTGCTCTCCCAATTATGTTGTCTACTGTAAATTCATTAAATATGTATATGAACAGAATCGATTTGATTATATCATATAAATGCACAGGTGGAATTTACATAACACAACATGCAGAAGAGTAGCTCCCAAGCGACGTCACAAAGTCAAACTTTAATTATTTATAACATTTTCATGATTGTTGTCCTCATGGATTTTCTTCAAACTTTCAATTATCCTGATTATACTTTCGTTTCATTTTCTGCTCTTTTGTTGTTGAAAACTTTAGGTTGGACTTCCCCTTTAAAGTCATCTTTTCACCTGTTCTTATAATAATATATGTTTTCCCGGTCAACTTAATTGTTTTGTCAGTTAATTTCTTGATAGATACTTTCAATTTAATCGGTAAATAATGCTGATGCATGGAAATATCGTCATTTAAGATCGTATTCAGACATCCAAATTAATGATCATGGTGACCGATTTCGTATTTGTGCATTCGTGTTCACATAATAAGCATATCTTTTCGGCAATGTTTATTCAAATTCGTTTAATCCTGTCGCCATCTCATTCCGTAATATTCAAATTCGTTTATAGACAAACAAGTTCATGATAGAATCATTCAAATTAGGTGCTCATTAGAATTGACATTGCTCAAGCGGTATTTCAAATTGAATGTTAGAACATGTAATTAATTTGGAAAAGGTCATAATTATCTTGCTTTGTCAATTGCGAACTAAGATGTAGAATGAAGCTCATAAAAACATTGCGATTATAACGATGAAAATAAAGATAAACATTAGAATCATGATGGTGGAAAATGATGTTCACGAATACAATGCAATGGTCATAGGATAATGGCGATTATTTATTTTCAGGATCAAATAATTTGGGGTAAAAGAGAGGTGATGATCACTATAATGATGAAAGTAAAAGCACTTTTAATGATAAAGTGGTCAAGATTGCCTATCCTTATTAAATGTATATGTACATGTAAAACGGAATTGAATGTTGAATTGTTGGAATCGATCGCTTGATAGCGAAACTAAAAGTGTTTTTAAAGAGCTTACCTTGCTAACGCTCTAATTTGAATGCATTAATCATGAAACTGAGTGCCTGTACGCGAATTTCAACTTTGTAATCATTAATTTGGGTGCCTAGAAATGAACTTGAGAGCATGAACACGAATTTGTTTGACTAAAGTCAGTCTGCAGCACCAAAACGCCCGAATTTGAAAACACATGTAATGAAAACGGATGGTAAATGTATGAAATTGGCCGGGAAAACCTATAATAACATTAAACGTATCATTTCTTTCTCCATTTCCTTAAAGGATGATCGATTTGACTACTCCAGCTATCGGCTATCGTCTTCCCATAGTGACGTAGAGCCCTATTATGACGTCATCGTCATCGGGTCCGGTTATGGCGGATCCATTGCGGCTAGTCGCTGCTCCCGGGCCGGGAAGAAAGTGTGCTTGCTTGAAAAGGGAAGAGAATGGTGGCCGGGCGATTTCAAAGAGGACTTGAGAGCAGCAAAAGATATGCAGATGACATACAACAGCTCGGAGGGCGAATGCGTCCAAATAGGTATTTTAAAAAAAAATACCCCTCGTAATACTTTAAGCTGTATACAACATGGCCCATCCCCGTTGTTTTGAATATTGTGAATATTATTTTTAAAAATGATAATAATAAACGGATATAATCTCATTAATCATCTTTTCTTCATTTTCTTTCCTATTTTTCCCGACTTTTATCTTTCAAAAACAAGTGGTTTTGTGTTTTTGTGGGCTACACTTGGGAAATACTTTATTCAACATTTTTGTATTGCCTCAAATTTGTTTGCAAGTACTATAAACATTTTTTTTTATCAATGTCAATAATAACACAATATTGTGGTTAAAATTAACGTTTTCCGTTATTGCATAGGCAAACCGAGCAACCTGTACGATATCGTCGTTGGTACTGATGTTGCCGTTGTTCAGGGGGTTGGACTTGGAGGAACGTCACTCATTAATGCCAACGTTTGTCTGGAAGCAGATCCAGAGTTTTTGAAGATGAGGTAATGATGTAATCTTTCCCGCTTATTAACTTAAGTTATCCAGCCACCTATATCATGGGTAACAACCGGTCCTGCATGTTTTAGAGCATGTCTCACTGGCGTAGAGGGCTGGGCAGGCGGGGAAAGGGGGGTGGCGCTGGGAAGGGGGGCGGCTGGGGGGCGGAGAGGGGGCTCGGCCGGGGCCTGAGAGTCGTCAAACCCCCCCCCACTAACAGAAGAAAATGCGTCCCGCTCTACCGATGATGAGTAGTTCACCCCCACTTACAAAATAAATTAATGCGTGATACGTCTGATCCTCATATACTATGTCTTTTACGTACTCCGTCTTCAAATTTTGGTGTTTCTGGACTTTCCTAGGTTTGGCCCAAGGCGTTACGTGATGACATTCAGAATCTAACATCCGTTGACCGGAAGCATTTCATGTCGATGATGAACCCTCAAGAATACCCGGATGCTTACCCTTCCATTCCCAAGCTCGACGCCATGAGGGAGGTCGCCCAGGACTTCGTTACAGATATCGAAGACTTGCAGATGAATGATGTCTTTTACAAGTAAGTTAAAAGATGAAAATTTTAAAAGCGCTCTGGCATAATCAGTAATGTCATCGGACGTTCGGACATTATCTAAAATTTGTTTAGCAACTCTGATTAAAAATAAATTTGTATCTTGAAATCCCAGATGCCTATGCTCTGGGCACATACAAAATTTAGCGTAGGGGTGCCTAAAACACCAAGAAAGGGCCGCCTATTCCCATAAATTTGTTCCACTTTTTTATTTTTTGAGGGGGGGGGGTAGCATTCATAGTGGCAACCCAAACCCTCAAAGGAAATCATGCTTCTTTTTATATTTGTGTATTTTTATTGTTATACATGTACCTCCGCAAATGATAATCACATTTCCCCAAAAACGTAACAAGGCATCCATGTTCTTTGTGTTTGATTTAGGACACCTCTCTACGTCAACTTCAAGACAACACAGAGCAACGTCGCTGGCATCCCACAGCCCGCCTGTAATAACTGCGGCAACTGTGTTGCAGGTTGTAACACGGGCGCTAAGAACACGCTAAACATGAACTTCTTGCCTGACGCCCATGCTCACGGTGCAAAGATTTTCACTGAGGTAAATAAACGTTTTGTATAATAATAAAAGACAATATATTCTCATTCCAATGATTGAAAATACTTTGTTTGAAATATGCTGTGTTTTTTTATGACACGGTCAAATTTTCACTGCGAGGAATGTACGGCGAGGAAAAAGGAGCCGTTTTTGCCATTTCTGTACGTTTTATTTCTTACGGTACGAAAATGGCCAATATTACTGGTATTTACAAGCCATCATTCGGGCGCCATAATTAAAGTGTGACTGAGGTATCAGAGACGATCAAAAACATATTTCAGGGTCCCATGTAAGACCAAATATATATCACGCGTTTTTCTTCAGTCCTTCTAGGCTGGACTCAAACACATGGCTACAAAAAAGGAGGAGGAGGTGGGGTAGAAGGATATCCTTTGAACACGTTATTGGACAGTTGAAGGGTGAATGACATATAGACTGGTGAGATCCAATAGAGGAATATAATTGAACGGACCTAAATATGGTAATGCAGTTTTACTTTAGAGTAATAAAATCTGTTTCCCATTTTCACCGGTCACAGATCCAAGTAAACGCTGTCATGCGAGATGAGGAAGCAGGTGCGTGGGTAGTATTTTACCAGAGTCTCCAGCAGGATGGGTTCCAGGAGAGGGAGCGGATGGTCAAGGCCCAGACGGTCATGTTTGGTGCTGGATCGCTGGGATCCACCAGGATCCTTCTGAGCTCTGCATCCCGGGGACTCCCCCTCTCCAATCAGTTGGGACAACGCTTCACAACCAATGGCGACCATCTGACCTTCTCTAAGAACGGCAAAAGCAAGATTCGACCGGTTGGCATTGAACTGGAAGACCTCAAGTCACCTAACCAAGGTCCAGGACCTTGCATAACCAGTATCGTTGATATCCGCAGGAAACCAAATGCCCCTCTTGACGACGGGTACCTCCTAGAAGATGGCACACCGCCCTCTGCGTTGAGTCATGTTTTCAAGCTTCTGCTCAAGTTGAGCGATGGTGTTGACACTACCCCGAATGAGAACGAACTCGCTGAGTTCTTCCGCTCCATTACCGGAAAAGATTTTGAGAATACACTTACATTTCTCTCAATGAGTCATGACTCGTCCGATGGTCAAATCGTTCGGGATGAGGTTTCTGGAAACGTCTTTGTACACTACCCAGGTGTTGGAGACGAATCTAATTTCCATGCGATCTTCGAGGCGGCAAGGAAAGCAGCAACAACCTTAGAGGGCGAACTGATGGCAAGTCCGTTCTGGAAGGGCGTGATTCCCAACTTGAAGAACTCGAAGGGCATCGTCACCGTACATCCTCTGGGAGGCTGTGGAATGGGCGAATCTGGACAAACTGGTAAGTATAGTCCTCCAATCTCATATGAGGGTCATTTTCACCAAGGCCTTTGTAAAGTTACGAATGATATTACGAACGACTGGAACATGTTCCTTGGCATGCTTGGTGCTATACAAATCACCATTCGTTCATAAAGTCATTTTGTAACTTACAAAAGACTTGGTGAAACACATCCCTGGATTATACGTGGGCCAATTCATAGTCTATAAATAATCATACTGTCAAAGAAGAAACCTTACAATCACGACAACAGGCAACGGGTAAAACCACTAAATCATTTGTAAGGCGCAAGCCCTATACCGGTCCCCTACCTTTTACAATTCTTTTCCCTTTTCTATAACTTTTTAAAGTCATATAACGTCATAGACTTATAACATTTGAATGAAAACATCTACAAGAAACTTTAAAATGAAAATTGACAGATTCCACACGATCATGAACACCGAATGAAGATGTGCCAACGTACTAGAGGAGTAAAAACTCGTGTGATATTTGTCTTCTTTGGGGTTGAATAAGGAGGTTTTGTTAAAGGGTTGTCAATATTGTGGATTGTTGCTTAACTCTAAAGCCAATTAACAGAAGATTTTGATAAATAACCATATTCATGTGACATAATTATGGCCGAAGTTACTATATTTCATTATTCATCAGACATACTTCAAAGTGCATTAGGTAGATGCAAGTACACGTGCATGGCGTGCATTGTGTATATCACTGTTAAGGGCCCTCCTTTGTTAAAAGATGCGAAGATTAGGGGAGACCGGGGACAAATGTAACACGGGGCAATTGTAACAGAGGCTCCCATTCCTAGCAGAAACACGCTATAAAACTTAAATTTGTAGAGAACATGTGCATTTAATCGCTCCACATGCTGTATGAGTGTTAGCAGATTTAACGGTTCGTGGAACTTTCGACAGCGGAAAACCCCGTTTTTTTTGTATAAAAGTAATATTTCACATTACCATTGTTTTTTCTCTGGACAAATATGTGGATGAGCTACGGCTGTCATTTTTTGTATATTTAGAAATTATGTTCTTAGGCCATATTTTGCTAAAGTTTCAACGACGAATACCGAAGCTAAGATAGAAAAAAAATCTCTCCAAATATGGTCACCTCTGCCAGGGCAATTGTAACAAGCTGTTACAATTGCCCCTGTTTCTGTTAAAGTAACTCCCGTAGGAACTCGGTAAAGCAGATTTCCGCTGAATCAACACCAAGCTATTAAATAACCAATCAGGGGCCGCGGAGCGTTTTTGAAGTGGGGGGGCTGAGCGCGCAAGTGGGAGGGAGTGGGGGGAGGGGGGGGGGCTGAACAGACTAAAAATCACAAATGTATGGTCATTTTTCCGTTTTTGTACACGTTCGCTGACGAAGCCCTCCCAGGCTCCGTGGCCCCTGCAAATTACATAAAAAACATTACAATTGTCTCGGAATTTGTTGCTTCCTGTAAACATAATTAAAAAATAATCAGAACCTCTGAACCATGGAGCTAGTATTAGAGACGTCTCCGCGACAATTAAAAAAAAAAAAAAATCCGTCTCCGAAATTCAGGAGACGTCTCGGAGACGTCTCTAATACTATTTATCCGTCGGGAGACAAGATTCCTATTCTGTCGCGGAGACTCTCCGCGAAGTGAGATAGCACCTTAGCTCAAGCATAACTTTGAATGTATTTTCATTATAAATGCTTTACAAAAACAAAAGGTAACAACATCTATAACCTCCGACATGAAAAATTAGGGTGGTATCTCACTTCGCGGAGACGTCTCCACGACAGAATAGAAATTTCGTCTCGCGCGATGGATAAATAATATTAGAAACGTATCTGAGACGTCTCGGAGACGTCTCCTAAATCTCGGAGACGGATTTTTTCATAAATTGTGGCGGAGACGTCTCGGAGACGTCTCCGCGATATTGAGACGTTTTTAATACATTCTGTCCTTCGCGAAAACAAATTTTCTATTCTAGACGCGGAGACGTCTCCGCAAAGTGAGATACCAGAGCCTCAAGTTTTTATTCTTGTTTTGTTGTTTTTTAAATAATTTATATTACTTTACTGGAAGAAGAAAAGTAAAAAATACGAAGAGAGTGACCATTACGTTCTTTTAAATGCCAATATTGTAAATAGGAGTAGAACTTTGGATATAAAGAAATAGCATAGAAAAGCCTCGTTGATAAGCTCAGTATTTCAGAACTTTACAACTTTGAATGTATTGTCGATTATTATGCTTTCAAAAACAAAGGTACCATACCTATAATCTCAGACCAGAACTTCAATAACTTTGAACATATCTGTCTAATACGTTTTGTTAGAAATGCAATGAATATTGATTATTTTCCAAAAAAAGTGCTTTAGTTTGTTTATCATTTGTTTCCACTGTAATCCAGAGCCTCAAGTTTGTATTCTGTTTTTTTTTATATAATTTATATCATCTTACTAGAGACTTCAGAACTTCATAACTTTGAATGTATAATCAAATTATAGTTTTCTTTTTTTACAAGGACCAAGAGGTAACCTTATCTATGAGCTCAAACATGAGGAATAAATAACTGGTGAACATATGATTTTATTTCATTTTAATATTTCGTCGAGTGTTCATGGTATAACACATAAAAGAAACACTGACAGGATAGCCCATGAAAACCAAAGAGGCCTATTTACAATGGGGTCATATAAAATGTGAAAGAGAATAGGGACCCCCCCCCGACTTGTTTTTTTTTTCCTTATTAAAAAACGCACATATTAAAATGAGAGAAGAGGAAAGGAGAGAAGGTGAGGGAGGGGCGAAGGGCGGAAAAGGAGAGAGAGAGAGGGGGGGGGCAGATAGGAAGTAAAAAAGTAAAGAGGGAGTGAATGAAGAGAAAAAAAGAAAGATAGAAAGAAAGAAAGACAGAGGAGAGAGAGGGAGGGATGGCGGCCCCCATAAAAAAATAAAAATATATTTTCAATATGATACATGAAAACATATGCCCAATACGTTTTGTTAAAAGGGCAAAGACATATTGATTTTGCCAGAAGAAAAAAATGGCGTAAATTTTGAAGATTGATTTTACAAAAAAAAAGAAAGAAAGGAAAAAAAAAAAAAGCTGTAATTTTTACTTCTTCTCAGAAATGTATCACTTTATTTTGCAAGAATGCGTTATAGTCAAAAGGCGTAAGCCTAACATAAAGTGTTATACAATAGTTGTCAGTTAAAAGATATATTGTGAAGGTACAAAGTAGATAAAGAACCAAAATATGAATTAATGAAGGTTCTATAATTCTACAGTTAAAGGGTGAAGCCACAACAACCTAAAAAAAACAAAAACAAACAAACTATCATAACTTTTGTCCCATTTCATGCATATAACAAGTAGAAAATGTAATATAAATGGGTCAAGCATTGTCATGTTTCATTATAATTAGTTTATGTGGTTAATGATGTTTAATTTGTCATGTGCATAGCTTTGATAAAGAAAAACAAAATGTTACAAGTTCATGTGTTACAATTGCCCCGCACGTCTGTTACAATTGCCCCTCGTCACGGGGCAATTGTAACACTCGACCTCTTGTTTTGAAATGGTAATGGCTTCAAAATGACTTGTTTTACTTAACCCAAACCTATTCATATGTCAAGCTAAGATATGCATATTTCATTTTATTTAGTTTTAAGCAAGTATTTAGCTTCAATAAAGCTGATAGGTCAAATTTGGAAAAAACTGTTACAATTGCCCCAGGTCTCCCCTACTGCATTAAGTTGATTAATGGGAATAGCTTTGTGTACATTGAACAAACTCACCCATGTATAGGAGGGGTGGGATATGAACAATGAAAGCCCCTTCCGCGTCTCGTTTTATCAACAATACTAAAAAAAAGAAGCACATACATGTACATGCATGTTTTAGAAAGCTACGTTATCGACTCTTCACCATTAAGGGTAAGTTAAGCGATGAGAATTGTATATTGAAAATATTTGACTTTATAAAAGTAATGTGTTAACACATTATGAATGCTACTCGCTTTTTGTGTAATTTATCATTATATTGAACTATATGTATAGCTCTATGGTATATTGTACAATCCGTGTTAATTGGTACGAACCTAATCTTAATGTTTAATGGAGAAAAGGATTATCATAATTGATATATAGGATTCATATAAATGATTGATAATTACTTGAGATTTCGATCACTCTATCTTTTTTTTAATTCTTATCTGCTCATTATCTAAGTTTGGATTACAATATTCCTCTAAGATAAAATAAAATCGGAAACACAGCTTATAAGGTCTGTTCTATTGCTGTCACAGTTTAACATTATAGAAACCAACATTATTAACTTAATAATGTTGGTTTCTATAATTTTTATGCATTGCACTCCATAGCGGATTACACCACCATCCAGTCGAGCTCACCCTTTCGAAGAAAACACTAAATGCTTCTTTTCAGTGTTTTCGATTTAAGCCAGTCGACTGTAACCAGCTTTACGCGGGTACATGTAATGTGTATATTAAGCGTTATACGCTTGAGGGAACCTTCGTTGTTATAATTATAATCATCAAAAGCTTCCAGTCTGTCCCTATAGAAATTGTCTTCATGTAGCAGTTCACATGATAGCGACACTCATATTGTTGAAAAACCCCATAACAATCTTATTGAATACCTGGTTTTTCCTTTTCTTTCTCGAAGGCGTTATTGATCATTCTGGCGCAGTCTTCAAAGGGGATGGTGCCGAGGTCTACCCGAATCTTCTGGTGGTCGATGGTGCCGTTATGCCAAGGAGCGTGGGTGTCAACCCAACTCTCACCATCGGAATCATTGCGGAGAGGTGCGTTCGGTTGCTTGCTGACAGAAACGGATGGACTATAAACTACGAGAGTACCAAGGAGTTAGGTAAGTGATACTTTTTATTTATAACTTTTAAATCTTCGAAAACGGAAATGATAGTTTTGTGTATCATGAAAGATTGTGTTTTCAAAAGAAAAAAAAAGAAGATAGATATTGAATCAAAATTCATTCCTTCCATTATTAACTAAATAAATACTTTGAAAATGTAATGTGATTGATTTTATGGCATGGATGAATGAGCTTATACATGCTGATACATGGACACTTGGTTTATGATGGTGAATGTTGCTGAATTTTAAGAATATTCAAAATCATCGAAATAGATAGTATATAAATAGTGTCCGAATAGTTTCATTAAATCCCAACAAAGTTGTTTTCGTTTGTTCATAAAATGGTATGATATTATTATAATATCTTCAATTTTGCAGACGCCTCTGTTACAAAGATGAGTAAGCCAGGACTCCGCTTCACAGAACGCATGGCCGGGCATCTGACCATAGATGGCGTAGATCACCAATGTGATTTCATATTGACTATTACAAGTGATGACGTCGAGCATATGCTCAATGTGGATGATGAACACCAGGCAGCACTTCATGGCACGGTGTCCTGCAAGGCGTTATCTGAGTTCCCGCTGACAGTCTCTAATGGCAAGTTCCGTCTCTTCAGAGTTAGTGAGTTCAGTCCTAACGTCAGGGAGATGGTCTATGAGATGGACCTTCACAACCATAACCAGACTTACCACTTCAGAGGCATCAAGGTGGTCGAGAAGAACTCCTTCCTGGAGATTGGCGTGGGAGACACCACCACACTGGCTGTTACTGTTCGCAGACCTGATGATAAGGGAGAGACGGTCGGCACCGGGACGTTGAGGATCTTACTTGCCGATTTCCTGAAGCAACTTCAAGGTCTGGAGGTGACAGGCACGGACAGCCACTTGGAGAAAACTAAGTGGACCATCAAGTTCGGGCATTTCTTCAGCGGTGTCCTGTTGGACGTGTACGGCATCTTCAACCCATCGAATATTGGTGTTGCATTTAACAACGAGGACAGACCAAGAGAGCAAAGGCAACTGAAACTTGGTGGGAAAACACCTGAAGTCCATCGGATCCAAGCTACAGACGGTCTTGAACTCCCCTTGACACGATTCCAGGGAGGGTCCAAAGGTCCGATTTTGCTCCTACACGGACTGGGCGTATCAAGTCGTATTTTCACCCTGGATACAATAGATACCAACATGGTTGAATTCCTTGTGGCTAACGAGTTTGATGTCTGGGTTGTTGATATGCGGTACTCTATTATGCTGCCGTGTCATAAGCAAGCAGGGTATATCGGAGATGCTGCGGAGAAGGATCTTCCACCAGCTGTCGACTACATCTTGGAGAAGACAGGGCAACCTGATCTTCAGCTACTAGGACACTGTGCTGGAGGTATGACAGCTCATGTAGCTCTTCTTGGTGGTCATCTAGAAGGCAAGATCCGGTGCTTTGTGTCTTCACAGGCAGGCTTTAGTCTGACCGTCGGTGCTATCAACAGTGCCAAATCTCTCACCCGAATACCAACTGTCCTCTACGGTCTTGGTGTCCAGGGCATAACTGCCTATCCAGACAACCCAGGTTCATGGAATGAGCGTATTGTTAACTGTTTCGTCGATAAGGTGGCGGCCCTCACCACCAACATGAGAGAGCATTGCGACAGTGATGTCTGCCATCGGGTGACCTTTACATACAGTCTCCTATGGTCGCACCGCAATGTCAACGAACTCACACACGACACATTGCAAGAATGGAATGGCTTCGCGCACGCTACCCGACTCAAACATTTTGCCCTGTGCATGCGGAAAGGACGAATCGTAGACAAAGATGGACATGACACCTACCTACCCGACTTCAACTCAAAGCACAAACTAGAGTCCGAGCGATACCGGAAAGCCTTGAAGCATCTAGACCTTCCTATCATGTACTTCAGTGGCGCCAAGAATGTTTGTTGGGATCCAGAAACCACCAGGGACAGTTTCAAGCGATGTCAGGAGGCCAACCAACACCAGCATTATGAGCAATTTGAGGTCCAGAACTACAGGCATTTGGATTGCATCATGGGATCCATGGCTGCTCAAGATGTCTTCCCACAGTTCTTGAACTTTCTTGAGAAGTATGCTCATTCAAAGTAGACAACGTTCATTGATAAATACAAATGTTGGAAATGGATTTAATCGCAGAACAACATCCCATGGCTTCATTTAATTTGAGATGTCCTTTTATTGTAGGAGAATCTGGGCGGATGTCCGTGGGAGCAAACAAGAACATTGTTGGATGCGTTCATGCACCGTCCACCGGATCATGAACGCATGTTAAACATTTTGAAAATTACGAGTAGGCCTAAACAAATATCAGTGAAGGATTGGAGAAAATTCATCAAAGTATATCAAACATTTATTTATGTTTAAGGTTTTGGTTGTGAGACGTCACATGCGAGATGCTCTCCCATTTGTTGTGTTTAGTGAATGCCATAAATTGTTCTTTTCATGGTTCTTGATGATGCCGAATGCATATAGATATACCAAAAATTATAATTGTATAATCAGTTAAAGAATCTTTTTGTAAATTGTTTTATTGAAATGTTATATTGCGCGATTCTTTTTTCTTCAAATGTACATATGATTTCTGTGGAAATGAAAAATAAACTAGAAATTGAACTTGAAATATATGATATAGTTTTTATTGGCAATTTTATGGAAAATGGAGTGGTTAAAGTCAGGGCAGGCCAGTATAGTACAGTGACCGGGCAGAGGCCGAATGTTTTTGAGTTTAGATGGTCACAATTTTTAAAAGATATATTCATGAAGAAAGTAGGTAAATGGTGTTTTGGAAAATGCTTCATGTCAAATGTTGTAAATAATAAAATATGGGCCGATGTCAACTTTTAATATGTTGATTCGGCAAAATATCTCTATAATAATTCACATCAGAGTAAAGATATTAATGTCTATAGGTCGACATTATATGATCTAACCTGTTTAATAATTGACCAAACTAAGTTTTTGAAAGACTATTGTATAATTTCGTGTTTCAAATATGTAATTTGGCCCATCGATGCGGGCTTAATGTACACCACTGCATTGGCAGGGCTTGTGATTATTATCACCAACATTATTAATATTATTGTTGATGAATCGTTTCCTTCTCATTAGAATCATCTTTGTAATTATATGTCATAATGTATAGCGCCATCTAGTGTCTTGTATAAAGGATAAATAACGAATGTGTGTATCCGAGTCTTCGTTTCCGTATAGGTTTTTACTGGTTTAAAAATAATACACTATTAATAATAATTTTATGATTAGGGTTAAATTTTGAGATTACTAACCACGCTATCATGATCGCCAAAAATGTCTTGGGGCGCATAATGTTCTTACGACTCAAAAGTATCTACCCCGGGCCCCCATGGAATCGTCACTGATACGATATTTAAAACGGCCCCTTTTTACCTGTAGATTCCTCTGCGATTTATCCGGTTTACATGATTATGTTAAGTTTAAAGGTTATCTGACACTCAGACACTGGCACCTGAAAATACATATTCGATCACGTGACTTGCAAGCTCTGGGATTTTCGATCGTTTTTCGGGAGGCGGGGCTCATGAGTTATGATCGAGCTTGGGAAACCATGAACTTAATTGGTTAAATCAGCTATAACTAATTAATCCCAAGTAGATGAATTAAAAAAATTATGCCAAAGTGCTTAGAAGAATGATATTAGATACTTTAAAAAAGGCAAAATATAGTCGGAAGACCCATAACCTTTAACCCATCAAAAGGGATGAATAAAAAATCGTGAAGAATTCATGCTGGTTTAAGGCGCGGTCCCACTGGCTTTTTAGGATGATTTGCGTATGAATTTTTTATTGGGATTTGTTTGTTTTGTTTTTGTTTTTTGTTGCGGATGAACGAAATTTGTATACGCAACTCATGCGCAATTAATCCTTCCGCAAGTGGGACCGGGCGTATATAGGCCAGTCTATACTGCTTAACAAATAAAATCAATAAATAAAGCTAGCTAGTGCATGCAAGTTCGGTAACTATGTAAATTGAGTAGAGAATTGATACATTTTTTCATGTTTTTTCAATATAGTGTTATAAATATTTGTTTCTTCGTGCTATCATGAGTTTGTATTACAATCTATACGTGCTCTGAAAGAAAAATGTATTTGTCTATTTTATGCATGAAAATTCTGGGGAAAAAAGATGGCATATCGTGTTGACAATGTTATTTATATGTATGCGTTAAATGTTTTACTTTTATGATCTTATCGGGTGATCTTTTAAACTTTTTCCCATCTTCCATTTTTCAACACAAAAATGTCCTAGTAAAAATGACTGTAAGTTTGTATAGGTGGCTTGAAATTATGCAATATTAAACAAACCATTATAATCTTGAAGAAATTGGGCTGTCCGGAGGGAATAATCTTTCTTTCATTTTGTGTTTCTTTTCCTCGCTTCGAAAACAGATAGAAAGAGAGAGAGGAGACGAGAAAGAGAGAGACGAGAGGAAGAGACGAAGAGAAAGAGAGAGAGATGAATGGAGGCGAGAGAGAGAGAAGAGAGCAGATATGGACGGAGAGAGAGAGAGAGATGACGAGAGAAGAAAGAGAGAGAGAGAAGAGAGGAGATGTGTGTGTGTGTTGGTGTGTGTGTGTGTGTGTGTGTGTGGTGTGTGCTCGTGTGTGTGTGTGTGTGCAGTGTGTGTTGTGAGAGAGAGATGTCGTTTAGTGATTGGAACATTGAATGAGTTATAAAATTCAGGGAGGAAATGTATTTAGGGCGTTAAAAAAAAAAAAAAAACAAAAAAAACAGAAATTAAAAATCAAAACGACTAATCAACCAAACGACCGTCTTGACAAGTAGATAAAGCAAATATCCGGGCAACCAAGCAAAGTATACATTTCAACCAAATAACGATCCTCTCATCAAATCACTAGACAAACTACTAGATCAAATACAAACATAAGAGCCTTCACAGGCGACCGTTCAAAATAAAAGGTATCAACATGATTATGTTATAGTCACCAATCATGCCAATCGAACGTAAAAACACAAACTTCAATCGTAATGCTACAGTCACACAGACACTTACGTATAGATACGTCCGGTTGCGTCCAAATATTATTTCATCTTCTATTCTATCATTTCTTATGTATTTCTTTGTTTTACTGGATGAACGATATTATCAATATTTCCACTGCTGACTATGACGGGTAGGCATCAGTGGGGATCCGCAGAAAAGAAAATAATTTTTGGACGCATCGGGACGTAACTATACGTAAGTGTCTGTGTGACTGTAGCATAAGTGTCAAAGAGTAGCTTTCTACTAGAAATCCTTAAGTAATTTGTTTTCATTGGGATTACTTCGTTTTGGTTTGATTCTCTCTTACTCTCCCAACAAGTTATTTGATTTCACTCTTTCAAGAGTGGAAAGAATGCAGAAATTGGAATTATAATTGGAATTGCTTAATTTTGGTCGGTTTTCCTCTCACAAATTGTATTTATTTTCACTTTGCAATAAACTTAAAAGAATGGAATCTCTACTCCTATTAGAATGGAATAGTTCCCGCCGGAAATAAAAAGTGGAATTTATACTTTTTTTGTGAGTGAAGATTTCTTTCCAACAAAAAGCATTTTTTTAATAAGTTTTCCCTCCTTGAAATTAACAATCTTATGATCACTCCAAGTGATTATGAATCATTAACATGCACATTTCATAATCTCAATCGAGCACTACCAATAAGACAATTAGATTAAAAATGCAGAATAGAAATCGCGTCATAAATAATTTAATCCATCATTCTTAAAGAAGGGATTCATTAGTTCATAACCGATCACCAATACATCCAAAATCAACACAACAATTAAATCTGCCTCGTGGTTTATTTATGTTTGAACAAATCAACCAATCGATCTAATCCAATTTCATGATTAACATACTCAATCAACTGGGTGCTGTTTCATTCCGAATTTGTGATTGTTTGAAAATGAAATCGGGTTCTTTAGTCTGAATTCGAAAAATATAAATTTGATATATTGTTCGTTTGTCTGAAAATGAAACAAGGTTCGTTGATCCGAAAATGATAGGCGGATTGGGTTCATTCAATCGAAATAGAGGTTATGGTGTTCCAGTTTAATCATATTCGAAGAAATGAACCATATTTCATTTTCGAAAAATCAAAGAATCAGAATAACGAACCTTCGGCCCAACGCGCTGTAATCGACTATTTTATAAACCAGCATATAGTTCACTTTAAATATCTTCCACGCGAGTATGAAAACATGATCTCTCTAAAAGATAATCTCTCTAAAAAACTAGTAACGCAATTAAGAGACATCAACATGATCAAAGTCACAGCAAAAAAAAGAAAAAAAAAAAAAAAAAAAAAAAAAAAAAAAAAAAAAAAAAAAAAAAAGAAAAGAGAGAAATCAATTAAGGCAAACATCATAACATGAATGTTTAGAAGCAAATTGTTAGCTTTTATTATTGTAATGATCATTAAAAAAAAATAATATGGTAATTATCAATAAATAGCATTATAATTATTCAATTGCTTAGTGGTCAGATGCATATATTTATTAATGATAAAAATAGTTAAGGTGCAGCTGATTATGCATTGGAAGAACGAAGTTATAAAGTGGCAATAATACTATTATTTTTTCTCTTGCTATGTACAACATACTTTATATTCCAACACGTGGAGCTCTTTATTCATATTATAATTTTATATAAAACAATAATGTGCATATCAAGTAATTTATACAATTTTGCAGCGATTTTGAAATTTGTTTTGTTTTCTTTTCAGATAAATATAAACGAAAGCTAGTGTATTTTTAGAAAATCAAAACAATGATTCGAAAAAAACCGGACAGTGTTAAAAAAATAAAATTTAAATAAGACTTGAACTTCACGAGTGCGAAGGCTGATTTTGGTCACACCAGTGAAACCGCCTCCAAAACCACACCACACCGAACCAAAATATTACATTACCGCTAATGGCAAAATGTGTTTGGTTTGAATATTTCACGGGGTCGGTTTCACCAGTAAGAAATGTTAAAAGAAATGTCATAGGTAATATTTTTTTTCCATCAGTCATTGCTGATTTAACCTTTTCACAGGCAGGAAGCAGATCAAATCTGAAGTAGATGCGTTGTTAATAGTGTGACGTCACTTCCGGAATGACAAGCATGGTAGCCTAAAGCCAATGGGGAACAATGGTGACGAGAGGAAAATGTTTCGGGTTCGACAGCAAAAAATCTTATACTGGTGTTTTGATATGATAAAATGAAATATGAATTTCGGTGAACTACTTGTATATAACATTATGTCTAATAATTCCAATTTTTTTTTCAGTCTCTCAGAAAGGATTTAAAGCCAGATATGGTGCTGATGTTCAGCGTATGTCGACTATTATTAATAATTGCAGCATAATCAACAAGCTCTTTTTACAACAAAGAACAATTTGGCAAGCATTGAGATAAAAAATAAAAAAAATTACCCAAAAATGTCATAACATTGATTTGGTTTCTTCTTCTTACGGTAATTTGCTCGCATTTCCAGGCCATTAGTACTCAACTATATACACATAAATATAATCACACTGGACATCTAATAAAATTCGTGATCTTTGACACGATTTATGGTAATAATTATAAATATTTTCACCAACGTATTCGGAAATGCATGATATATACGATATAATATATACGATATATATATAAATATATATAGTTATATATATATAGGACATCTCCCCCGGAGGACAACTCCCCCGGGACAATTCCGGAGGACAGCCTCCCCGGAGGACAACTCCCCGGAGGACAACCCTAACCTACCCTAACCCTAACCCTATGTCCTCCGGGGACTGTCCCCGGGAATTGTCCCCGGGGGAGTTGTCCTCCGGGGGGAGATGTCCTGATACGATATATATTTATATATATATGATCATATATATTATATAAATATAATATAAATTTATATAAATATATTATATAATATAATATATATATATATATTGAATGAAAGTTCCACGTGTGGAAAAGAATGTAATATTTATTAAATCAAACACAGAAGTGAAGATCAACACCATGCTTATTCTCTCC
>CALNVZ010000218.1:11071531-11084258 GCA_940671915.1 Paracentrotus lividus
TAGTAGTCGTGCTTGTCTTCGCGATGTGTTCTTCTTCTGTCTTGACCGACTAGCATTACGAATAGCTTAATATGGCTTCATCCGCTTGTCAGAGACGTCACATCTGAAATATGAGAAAACATTTTAAAGTACGATTTAATTTTTTTCACAAAAATCAAGAATTCAAGCCAAATCATTTTATTATGATGATATCAGAACAGAATTAATACAGGAGGCACAATTAGTTACATATTATGGGCAATTATCAAAATAATGTGATGTGAGATTTAATTTGGAAAATCAAATGTGAAATAATTACACTGAAGCCGGCCAAACAAACAAGTTAGATGCAATCCATAACGCTAATAATATGCATTTTGAATTTATACTTCTATGCTTGTTTCCAGTGCGGCGATTTGATGTCACGACTGGGGGGGGGGGGCTTAAAATAGCATTTAGCATTAATTTCAACATACATTTGCCTCTTTATTAGCTTCATTAGCTGATCACTTTAAAAAGCTAGGGGACGATCTCCCAGAAAAAAAATCGAGGGTGAAACGGTCCCCACTGTCCCCGGGCCTTCCCCGCCAATGGCTTGCATCATCATTGTCTTGTTTGTTTGTAGGCCTGCCTATTTTTGGATTTTTCACGCATATCTTTCTTGAGAGCCACTCAGAATCCCGCAATCGCGCTTCTAATCGAATATTTCTGTTCTTTCGTAATCTAAAGAATAGTGGCACATATAATTCTTAGAATTTAGATTGAATTCATTATTTAATGTTGCTATTATCGTTGTCAGTAACACACCACGCAATTTATAAATTATTTGGCAAGACAGAATTTGTTTCGCGTTGCGTGTGATTATAGATATATCCATGTGAAAAATAACGATATCTATGAACTGAAAAAATAAGGAATTCAAAAAGAGTACTCACACATATCACATGAAGGAGATCGCCCATTAATCATCAAAAATCTTACTGTTTTACGTTTGAACTTCGGCTTATTCGAGTGTCTGCTCTCTATACAGTATTCTCATTAAAGAGATTCACATACAGATAATACAAATCATGATGATGTCCTTTTCGCAATGCGCATGTTATTTCACTCGATGCTATTCACCTTGTTTCACTGCTGTTGCTTAGCCGGGCATTCACCCGTAATCTATAAGAATAGACCAGATTCTTGGTTCTATAGTAACGAGGTATTCAATTAGCCTGTAATTAAAGAATGGAGAACATAGTTTGACCTACTCGTGAATTGCATCTTGTCGGGATTGATTTTATGTATCGTAAGCTTTAGATTGTCAGGTCAAAACACCTTTGTTTGAGAATAATGTATTCACTTGATTATGTTCGGAAACATGCCGCTCTAAATTTACATGGAGATAATCATTGACATTGCATCTGTGTGTATTTCAAAAGCTAGTCAGTCTTTCAATTGTAGCGCATTTCAGCTATGTGTATCAAATCCTAGTCGGTCATTCTAATGGGTAAACTGAGGCCACCTATCTAATTTTATAGAGCTCGTCCGTCGCATCGACGGACTAACATCAAGTGGTGACGACTAGCTTTAAAGCTCGTCCGTCAAGTTGAGAGATTTGGATTCAGTTGTAGCTAGTCCGTCTCGACGGACTTAACATGACACACTAGCTTTAAAACTAGTCCGTCTTGACTGACTAGCTTTAAAGCTAGTCCGTCCTAACGGACGAGGTTAGGTTTTCAGTGTACACCCCTGGTACGTTTCGGGTAAAGTCAATCAGTTGCGGATGGGGCGATCGGGCCCACCCCGACCCAAAATTTAGTTTTTAGTTACCCAAAATCGGATATTTTGCCCTTTGTCTATTAGTTCAATAACATTGGAACTAACAAATATTCGGACTTGCCCTAATTTAATAATTTGAAATCAATCGAATGTCTAATGCTATTCCATTATTAGTGCTATAATCTTTATAAAATTGTTAATATTGACAGTTTTAACTGTTTCAAGATTATGTAAAGCTATTAAAGATGTATTGTGCGCCTAAACAACATAACCTTTCTCTTTAACGATTCTTTTTATGTTTATGTATTAAAATAAGTACTGACATGATTTATAGCGCATCTTATTAAGATAATCCGCCGCAGGTATTATTTGTAATAATTGTCTGTCAGAGCGCAGTCTCCCTGACCTTCGTGGCCTGATCCATCGGTTCCAAATATTCATGATGGAGTTCATCGTCCTCATCATCAACGGTATACGTATCGTACAGACTGTCATCGTCATCGTCATCACCGCGAGGTTGAACGTTTGCCTCGTCAACACATGTTCCACAATCAGCATCCCTGTCGCCACCAGTGATACCACCACTTTTTCTTTTTGGGAGTGCGATGTAGATGGGTCATGTAGATGCCTTGGATGGATGGCGTCCATTGGGGTATACCCTTGATCAGTTCCAGGCAATTCGGGATGGTCGCTGGTCGGGCTCTGTGGGTGATTGCTGTTATAGGTATCCTCACTTGGTAAGATGCTTGTACAAATAGGAACGCCCTGCTCCTTGCTCCACTCGCGTTGTTTTCCATGACCTCATATGCCTGTTTATAATGTTGGAAATTAATATAAATTGTTGCTTAGATTAAGATTCCTCTTTAATGTCTGTCTGTAAATTGTTTACCTTAAAGAACAAGTTATATTCCGGGCCCCAGGATTTTGATATGAGACACACCTTTTTGTTCGTATAATTTTTCACATTCTATGATTTTCAGATCTCGTTTCCAAGCGGTACTTGTTTGATTTTATGTAAATATAAACCTAAATGAAAAAAATGCCCCAGCTTAAAAAGAATAAGAAGACAGACTGAGACTCACGGTTGCTGTTAATCGACCCATCGACTTGGTCTGTCTTCAAAGTGCTACAGCAAAAGGCGGTGTTGGTGGTGTTAGGAAGTATTCTCGTAGATGTAGATGGTTTCAACGGTCTTCAGACTATACGCTGTAATATAATGCAAAAGTAGAGCGCCAAGTTAACTCGCAGCTTTCTGAGTATGCACAGTTATTTGTCTGTTCCATCATTCATGTAATTAGACCTCCACACCTCCCCTACAAACTGTGAATACATTCTGATGAGAAAAATGACCGGTTTAAACGTGTCTTCAAGAGACAACCTAATACACTTTACAATAATACAACTAAAATAATTAGAAATCAAGATTGTTAGTTAGATGTGAAAGCAGAAATGTAAGAATAAACTAACAAATAAATAAAAAAAATTAAAAAAAATCTGATGTCAAACAGCGTCTTGATTGCACGATTTTACCATAATAGCAAACTGTGAAGTCGTTTATTACATTAAGTCTGATAAAGGTCTGCCACGATACTTGTAATAATGAGTGATGAATGACAAGCAATAATGTATATGTTGTGCACTAAAACTTTAAATATGTTGACAAAGTATATTCATACTCATTTGTCGCCTTCTTTGAAGCCGTCGGATGAACATTATCAGCAGTAGAAGCAATAAACCCAATAAGCAGCATATAACAGGAATAATAATGACCATAAGCCTGTACAGGAAAAGAGTTGAGTCAAATTTAGAAATAAAATCTGACAACAATAAACGGGCTGTTTAACGAGTGGATATATCTAACAACATTATATTACGAAATAAGAAAATGATCGATCGACAAGAAAAATTTTGAAATTCAAAAGCCCAATGTCAAAGATTTATTGAAACTTGGTAGACCAAGTATTTTGGTCTTCTGGGCCAAGGGGGGGGGGGGACACATATGCCCCTCCATAATATATATATATATATATATATTATATATATATATATATATATATATATATATATAATTGTTCATTCTTTTGAGGTATTTTTACTGCTACTCTTGACTGTCGGCGGTGAGCCCTTTTCAGATATTCCTGGTTTGGAGTCGGAGATCCGCCATTGTCATCTTTGCAGTCATGACTACGCGTCTTTGGATGCGTTATTTTCTTCGCGCCATCTCCATCTTCAGCGCGATGATTTTTTTTTTGAAAGTGAGTTTCACAATCCGTCTGCTCATGAACAGTCGGTTTTTTCGTCTGTTTCAGAAACGGATTTTGAATACATCTTTTTGTCACACCATGAGCACTGACGAAGAGTGTGACTTCGCCTTTTAATTTGAGAGCTATGCTCCTTATTATAAAATCTATGATTTTATGTTTTGGCATTCTTCTTTATCAACTGTGTTATTCATATATCATATATATATTATATATATATATATATATATATAAATATATTATATATATATATATATATATCGATCATTTTCTTATTTGGCATGATGACAGCCCTTACCAAAGATGACTGCTTATCAAGCAGTCCTTAAGCCTTCGAGACATCTGACTGATTTAACATTTGGCGAAGAAGCATTCATTACCCTTCATAGACGTTCACAAGCCTTCGTATTAACCGTCGAAGACATATGACTGCCTAAATAAGCAGTCTTCAGAAAAATAAGCAGTCATTGGATTTTTCCCATAAGCAGTCGTAAGCAGTCATTAGCAGTCATAAGCAGTCAAGAGCAGTCATAGTTCTGAAGGCTTACGTTTTAGGCAGTCGAAGACGAAGCTTAAGCAGTCACATTTCTGACGGCTTGCATTTTAGGCAGTCGAAGGCTAGTGAAGGCTAGTGAAGGCTAGCGAAGGTTAATGAAGGCCTATTTGGCAGTTACAAAATTGGCGGAAAATATCAGTTGCTGGAAAGATCTTCACGAGAAACTTAGTGCACGATACAGTTTTGATTTTAACTGGAATTATTGCGTCTGATGCCTTAATAACTTATCAACACTGAAAACTTTGTTAGCTGAATACTGTGATTTAGTAAGTATAATCATTACATTGATATAATTATGTGTTTACAGCAGAATATTAGGATCATTTTGAGGAGGACAAAGCTTGAATTGATTGACTGAGGTCCCATGTACTGTATTTCATGTCATCATGCAAAAAACATGCATGTATATGTCATCTATACAGTACACTTTAATGTCCAGTGATTAATGTTTAAGACAAATATGATAGTAACTATGTATACATTATTACCAATTATTACAGGCTTTGTGATATCTTATTTTGATGAGAATTGATAATTTACCATTGTCTTTTGGTAGTTTTCTAATAACTGTAAGTTTTATTTCAGCATGTATTACTTGCTTTCCAAAACGTTTTTCATTTTATTTTATTTCATTTCATTTGCCTCCTTTGATCTAGGTATATGCTTGTATTATTTTTTTTCTTCTGATTTCTTGAAGTTGAAAATTAGCAGTTCGTCAACAGGACAAATACACATTTGATTCCCATCAAATGAAGGGTAAACCTTGTGAGCAGTCGAAAACAAGCAGTCGGTTGGTGAAGGCTGTGAAGGCTAATTCTAAATAGGCATTCAGAATAAGCAGTCAGTCAATGAAGGCCTAATTGACTAGGCTTATTCCTCCTAAGCAGTCTGAAATAGGCAGTCATATTTGAAGGCTTAGCTAATTGCATATAACTTGGCTGTGGGAAGGCCTATGGACTGCTTATAAGCCTTCGAAGGCTAAGGAAGGCTTAACACGAATGCCTATTTAGAGCTTCAAAATAAGCAGTCGAAGCCTTAAATAGAGTTCATTATAAGCAGTCAAGGCCTTATTTAGAGCTTCATTATAAGCAGTCGAAGCCTTATTCAGAGCTTCATTATAAAGCAGTCGAAGCACTTATTTAGAGTTTCATTATAAGCAGTCGAAGCCTTATTTAGAGCTTCATTATAAGTAGTCAAACTAATTTGCATATTAACTTGGCTGTGGGAAGGGCTATGGACTGCCTATAAGCCTTCGAAGGCTTACAGCAAGCCATTGACATATATGCTGCAAATGAAGTCATGTGACTGCTTGGCCCGACTGCTTGTGACTGCTTAAGTGACCTGTATCCTCACTTGGTAAGATGCTTGGTAACAAATAGGAACGCCCTGCTCCTTGCTCCACTCGCTTGTTTTCCATGACCTCATATGCCTGTTTATAATGTTGGAAATTAAATATAAATTGTTGCTTAGATTAAGATTCCTCTTTAATGTCTGTCTGTAAATTGTTTACCTTAAAAAGAACAAGTTATATTCCGGGCCCCAGGATTTTGATATGAGACACACCTTTTTTGTTCGTATAATTATTCACATTCATAGTGATTTTCAGATCTCGTTTCCAAGCGGTACTTGTTTGATTTTATGTAAATATAAACCTAAATGAAAAAAATGCCCCAGCTTAAAAAGAATAAGAAGACAGACTGAGACTCACGGTTGCTGTAATCGACCCATCGACTTGGTCTGTCTTCAAAGTGCCTACAGCAAAAGGCGGTGTTGGTGGTGTAGGAAGTATTCTCGTAGATGTAGATGGTTCAACGGTCTTCAGACTATACGCTGTAATATAATGCAAAAGTAGAGCGCCAAGTTAACTCGCAGCTTTCTGAGTATGCACAGTTATTTGTCTGTTCCATCATTCATGTAATTAGACCTCACACCCTCCCCTACAAACTGTGAATACATTTCTGATGAGAAAAATGACCGGTTTAAACGTGTCTTCAAGAGACAACCTAATACACTTTACAATAATACAACTAAAATAATTAGAAATCAAGATTGTTAGTTAGATGTGAAAGCAGAAATGTAAGAATAAACTAACAAATAAATAAAAAAAATTAAAAAAAATCTGATGTCAAACAGCGTCTTGATTGCACGATTTTACCATAATAGGCAAACTGTGAACGTCGTTTATTACATTAAGTCTGATAAAGGTCTGCCACGATACTTGTAATAAATGAGTGATGAATGACAAGCAATAATGTATATAGTTGTGCACTAAAACTTTAAATATGGTTGACAAAGTATATTCATACTCATTTGTCGCCTTCTTTGAAGCCGTCGGATGAACATTATCAGCAGTAGAAGCAATATAAACCCAATAAAGCAGCATATAACAGGAATAATAATGACCATAAGCCCTGTACAGGAAAAGAGTTGAGTCAAATTTAGAAATAAAATCCTGACAACAATAAACGGGCTGTTTAACGAGTGGATATATCTAACAACATTATATTACGAAATAAGAAAATGATCGATCGACAAGAAAAATTTTGAAATTCAAAAGCCCAATGTCAAAGATTTATTGAAACTTGGTAGAATCCAAGGATTTTGGTCTTTCGCTGGCCCAAGGGGGGGGGGGGACACATATGCCCCTCCATATATATATATATATATATATATATATATATATATATATATATATATATATATATATATATTGTTCAATTCTTTTGAGGTATTTTTACTGCTACTTCTTGACTGTCGGCGGTGAGGCCCTTTTCAGATATTCCTGGTTTGGAGTCGGAGATCCGCCATTGTCATCTTGCAGTCATGACTACGCGTCTTTGGATGCGTTATTTTCTTCGCGCCATCTCCATCTTCAGCGCGATGATTTTTTTTTGAAAGGTGAGTTTCACAATCCGTTGCTCATGAACAGTCCCGTGTTTTTTCGTCTGTTTCAGAAACGGATTTTGAATACATCTTTTTGTCACACCATGAGCACTGACGAAGAGTGTGACTTCGCCTTTTAATTTTGAGAGCTATGCTCCTTATTATAAAATCTATGATTTTATGTTTTTGGCATTCTTCTTTATCAACTGTGTTATTCATATATACATATATATATATATATATATATATATATATATATATATATATATATATATATATATATATATATATATATATATATATATATATAATCGATCATTTTCTTATTTGGCATGATGACAGCCCTTACCAAAGATGACTGCTTATCAAGCAGTCCTTAAGCCTTCGAAGACATCTGACTGATTTAACATTTGGCGAAGAAGCATTCATTACCCTTCATAGACGTTCACAAGCCTTCGTATTAACCGTCGAAGACATATGACTGCCTAAATAAGCAGTCTTCAGAAAATAAGCAGTCATTGGATTTTTCCCATAAGCAGTCGTAAGCAGTCATTAGCAGTCATAAGCAGTCAAGAGCAGTCATAGTTCTGAAGGCTTACGTTTTAGGCAGTCGAAGACGAAGCTTAAGCAGTCACATTTCTGACGGCTTGCATTTTAGGCAGTCGAAGGCTAGTGAAGGCTAGTGAAGGCTAGCGAAGGTTAATGAAGGCCTATTTGGCAGTTACAAAATTGGCGGGAAAATATCAGTTGCTGGAAAGATCTTCACGAGAAACTTAGTGCACGATACAGTTTTGATTTTAACTGGAAATTATTGCGTCTGATGCCTTAATAACTTATCAACACTGAAAACTTTGTTAGCTGAATACTGTGATTTAGTAAGTATAATCATTACATTGATATAATTATGTGTTTTACAGCAGATATTAGGATCATTTTGAGGAGGACAAAGCTGATATTGATTGACTGAGGTCCCATGTACTGTATTTCATGTCATCATGCAAAAAACATGCATGTATATGTCAATCTATACAGTACACTTTTAAATGTCCAGTGACTTAATGTTTAAGACAAATATGATAGTAACTATGTATACATTATTACCAATTATTACAGGGCTTTGTGATATCTTATTTTGATGAGAATTGATAATTTAACCATTGTCTTTTGGTAGTTTTCTAATAACTGTAAGTTTTATTTCAGCATGTATTACTTGCTTTCCAAAACGTTTTTCATTTTATTTTTATTTCATTTCATTTGCCTCCTTTGATTCTAGGTATATGCTTGTATTATTTTTTTTCTTCTGATTTCTTGAAGTTGAAAATTAGCAGTTCGTCAACAGGACAAATACACATTTGAATTCCCATCAAATGAAGGGTTAAACCTTGTGAGCAGTCGAAAACAAGCAGTCGGTTGGTGAAGGGCTGTGAAGGCTAATTCTAAATAGGCATTCAGAAATAAGCAGTCAGTCAATGAAGGCCTAATTGACTGAAGGCTTATTCCTCCTAAGCAGTCTGAAATAGGCAGTCATATTTGAAGGCTTAGCTAATTTGCATATTAACTTGGCTGTGGGAAGGCCTATGGACTGCTTATAAGCCTTCGAAGGCTAAGGAAGGCTTAACACGAATGCCTATTTAGAGCTTCAAAAATAAGCAGTCGAAGCCTTAAATAGAGCTTCATTATAAGCAGTCAAGGCCTTATTTAGAGCTTCATTATAAGCAGTCGAAGCCTTATTCAGAGCTTCATTATAAGCAGTCGAAGCCTTATTTAGAGTTTCATTATAAGCAGTCGAAGCCTTATTTAGAGCTTCATTATAAGTAGTCATAACTAATTTGCATATTAACTTGGCTGTGGGAAGGGCTATGGACTGCCTATAAGCCTTCGAAGGCTTACAGCAAGCCATTGACATATATGCTGCAAATGAAGTCATGTGACTGCTTGGCCCGACTGCTTGTGACTGCTTAAGTGACTGCTTAGAGAAGGCCTTCAGTTCGGTAAGGGAGAGCAACTCAAGCTCTACAATTTGGTAAAACTAAAATTCTCAAAATTATCATATGGGAGATCTATTTGCACTTAAATAAAGAAACACAGAGAGAAATACACCAAATTTAAATTAAATAAGTTTAACTTTTTACAGTCACAGATTGATGGTGGAGATTGTTACAAATATGTTTTACGATTCATCCATTGTTTATTCATTTTTGTAAAAATGGTTCATGGTTGCTAAAGGGGATTCTTTATGCTCTTAATTACGAAAAACGCAATTTCACCACAAGAGGGCGTGTTGTGCAATTATCTAAAATAACTTAAGGAACTGTTTAGGTATGAAAAGGGACTATACAATAAGCAATAATCATATTCTATTAATTTCTAGTGATAAACTTCTATTTCACAAAGAATACAAAACTAAATAAATTTTACAAAACAAATATTAAAGGTAGTGTCAGCCTTTTGCAGGCAAAAATATTAAATTTCTAGTTTTTGAGAGGATATAGTAGTATACCAATGACTATATCTTCCCACAACATGATTAAGCTCAAATGTGTATGTTTGTCATTATATTGCGATTATCAAAATTGATTCCTATTTTTTCGAACCGCTGACCGTTAGCGCAGAGAATAATACACGCTGATGCGCCGTGTGTATATTGCTGTGTGCGGTCCGTGCCGCACGCGCTGTAATATCAACGATGTTGATGGAGAGCTGATCAAGATTGGTAGTCAGATTTTCGTTTCGTATTACTGATCTAGGCAACCTATGACAGTAAGATTGAATAGACAGTATAGGTCGATCATATTCTACAGTTATGCCAAGTTGCATTAGTATTCGCAATTTGTGAAAAAGGCTGATACTAGGGAATAATGGCCAATTTAGAGATAAATAAGCGCTTAATCAGAGGGGCATTTGTTTGTTTTATTGTTTTGTTTTGTTTGTTTGTTTGTTTGTTTGTTTGTTTGTTCGTTTGTTGTTTGTTTGTTGTTTTGTTTTTGTTTTTTTTTGGGGGGGCTCGCTGTATATCTACTCTAAAAAGTACCTACTCCAAATATCAGACGGGTCATCAGATTGTGCATACGCAACAGGTGAAGGTGCACTGCATACGCCTCGTCCACAAATGACCAACCAGAGCTGGTTTTCTTTGGCGCCATTTTGAATGTATCCAGTCTGACCCGGACGTAAACATGTCTCATTTCGGTGTCGAAATCCACCAACATGGAACTGGGCATGGATACAAAGACCGTGGGGGAAGGGACGCTTTTCAGCAGAAGAGATGACTAGCTCACCGGATTCTATTTGGTATCTTGCTTCAATCCCTATGGATAGAAACAAAAGCCTCTTAAAACATGAAAGAAGTATTTGCCTAATGTTGCTATATTTTAAATACCTATATATACACACACACACACACACACACACACATATATATATACAAATATATATATAGTGATATATGACGATAGTGCTCAACCGTGTAAGGGAGCAAGGCATAATATATATATATATATATATATGATATAGATATATATATATAAATATATATATTATATATATACACTTACTAAAAAAAAGTTAAGGACCACTTTTTAAAACGTATAAAAATTTTATACAAGGTGTTTTATTCTGGAAATACCTCAGTACAACTGTCCTGAATGTCCTTAAACACGCTGTAATCAATTTCACGCATGGGTGGTTTCAGTTGTTGCACAGTGTCTCTCGCATCACTGCACATCCTGAAAAGTGGGTTCACAGGGGTATCAGCTATCGACATGAAGCGGTAAAAGCGAATGTCTGAGTGTCTTTCAGGCAGCTTAGTGTCGCGTATGATATCTCCTGCAGCAATAACGGCTTCACAGCGCTGTCTCATGGAGCTAATGAGGTGATTAATGTCTCTGACGACAGTGCATCCCATGCAGCCTCCAGAGCCACACCCAGCTGCCGCAGTCCAAGTGGATGGGCTTCGAGCTGCTGGATATCTTCTCCCATCATGTCGCAGACGTGCTCTATCTGGTTCAAGTCCGGAGACCTCGCTGGCCACTCCATACGCTTCAATATCCATGGCCCTCAAGGAACTCGGTCACAACCCTAGCTGGTGGGGACGGGCATGGTCATCCATCACTAAAGACTGAGAAATGCTTTTGAACCCACTTTTGTACCACTTTACAATGGGTCACTTTTCAGGATGTGCAATGATGCGAGAGACATCATGCAACAACTGAAACCAATTGATTACAGTGTGTTTGATGGCATTCAGGACAGCTGTATCTTGGCATTGCTGTTGTCAGGAAGTGGTTTATTACCCTCTACAATCAACAACTTCCTGACAACAGCAATGCCAAGATACAGCTGTCCTGTATGCCATCAAACACACTTAATCAATTTGGTTTCAGTTGTTGCATGATGTCTCTCACATCATTGCATATCCTGAAAAGCGGGCCCATTGTGAAGTGGTACAAAAGTGGATTCAAAGCATTTTCTGTCTTTAGTCTTTACAATCAACAAATTGCTGACAACAGTAATGCCAGGATACAGGTGTCCTGAATATCCTCAAACACAATGAAATCAATTTCAAATATGCAGTTCTTTTCATGATGTTTCTCACATCATTGCAGTGGCCCGTATAAAAGTGGCTTCCAAAGCAATTTCTGTCTTTACAATCAAAAACTTGCCTCCAACAGCAATGCCAAGACACCACCTAAGTGAAACAGATGTAGCCAGAGCCCTAGGGATGCTCGAAGCTGGCCTCAGTCAGCGAAGAGTAGCCAGAGTGATGGGCGTGTCACACAGTGTCATTAGCAGAGCAAGTGAAAGACACCGAGAGACAGGGCTATACTCTGAGAGACCCCGTAGTGGCCGACCAGTTCAACAACCCTAGAGATGATCGCTACTTGACGAATCTCAGTCTCCGCAACCGCTTTCACAGTGCACGCCGCCTCAATAATGACTTCACTGCAGCAAACTGAAGTTGGATTTGTTTGCCACGTCAAACAATCCGTAACCGACTTCACAGAGCCAATTTGAATGCCAGACGGCCAGCTCAGTGTGTCCCACTCACCCCTGCTCCACAGAAGAATTCGTCTCAACTGGGCTCGGCAGCATGTCAAATGGACCAGACAGCAACGGCGTAGAGTTCTGTTCACAGATGAGAGCAGATTTTCCCTTGACCATAATGATGGACGTTTGAGAGTCTGGAGGCGACCCGAGGAGAGAGATTTGCTGACCCCTGTATTGCAGAACATGACCGTTATGGGGGAGGCAGCATCATGGTGTGGGGAGGCATCACCTATGACAA